>CM034152.1:578108681-578496181 GCA_019776745.2 Taxus chinensis
GCAAACCACAGAGCCATTTTCCTTCACGGGAGCATCCGAGGAAGCACCTAAACCACACCAAGTTCCTTTCATTTGATCACCCACCATTACTAACCAGACATCAAGCTCGTGCAACAGTAAGTGTTTTATTAACCAACATGTGTCCATTACCATTTTTAGCATATTCTTTTACTTCTTGTAGACACCTAAAATATGCTTACACTTAGCATTTCCTCCCATTAAATTGATTGAAGACACTTCGTTAATCAAACCATTAATGCTCCCTTCTCGGATGCCCATTTACAACACCTTCTCAATTGTATTCTTCCCCTATTCAACTTATTTGGCTAATATCTCTCTTATTAGCTAAACATTTCTCCTTTCGACCATTCAGAACCTCCCTAGTTCTCTCTAGACTACTTCTATTGGCTTCATAGACTATCTATCAGTCACAATTGGTTATCCAAACCCCTCCAAACTCTCAATGAGTCTCTAATCACTTGCTAATCAAAGTTTAACTATCCTAAAGCCTAGTTAACTAGCCTAAACCAAGCTTAACTAAGTCTAACGCATGGTTATCCTAATCTAATCCTAAAGTGATTTTTTAGACTTTAGTCCCACATGTACTCAAAGTTCAAATTCTTCCAAACCAAAAACTATAAATACAAGGCTAAGCCTACCCATTCAAGGACACAAATTTACATAAGCTAAAGCCAAAACAAGCCTAAGAAAGCTTAAGAGCTCATTTGCATTAGCCAAGCTAATAAGGCATTTGATCTTAGGTCATCCACCATTAAAATAGCTTCATCTTGCACCCATGTTAGGTTAGTAATGGAATAGCTAAACTTGGCCATGTAGCCATTTAGTGAGATTCATTCACCCTCATGGAGTAAAATAACAAAATTGATTGCTTAGATCCTCTTAGGTTCATTATTTCAAGCTTTCAAAGAATAGAGGTTAGTTTCATTTGTTTAGTTTGTTTGTTTACTTCAAACTAATGCATGCAAAGTAGAAAACCCTTGCTCATTTCTTATCTCATGGTGCATGGATGAGTAAAGAAATGCTTTGAGGTTCTTTAACCTCATCTCATAGCTTTTGAAACTTTCCATTGCATACATTTGGCACGCCCAGTGGGATACTTATGTCCATCCTCCATTAATGGAGGTCTTTTAGGTTTTTTAAAATTTTATTTTCAAGTTTTTGGGTCAAATCACTTGTTATTTCCTCATTTATGTTTCTAACACTAGATTAATTACCTTCATTTACATGTATTTCATGGGTTTGATATAGAAATAGGACACTTTGACTAACAACTAACCTGTTTGCTCTTGAAAATTTGAAAATCTGTGTTTTTTGCAGGTTTTTCACAGGGTGCGTGTAGGTGTAAAACAAGGGGTGCATACACATTGAAACCCTAGTGTACCCATCATATTAGGCACGTACATGTCTGGTAGACTTCATCATTTGCAAATTTTACCTCTACAAGGATGTGCACATGTGTCTATCATCTGGATGTGTATCCGCCTCTCTGGCCACGTATGTGTCAGGCGCTAGATTGTGTAAAAAAATTGTAAATTTTACCTCTACATGGACACACATGCATCTCCATCATATGGCACGTGTATCCATCTCTCTTGCCATGTACACGTAAATGGCTTGACTGTGTAAAAATTTGAAAAATTGTATGTTTTATGCTTGGGTGCATATCTGTTGGCTGGGGCGCGTATGCGTCATCCTTGGCGCGCAGGTGTCCTATTTCACTCTGTTGAATTTGCATTATTTTACCTTTCCCACGTACCTATCTACTTCGGCATGTATTCATTGGCTGGGGCACGTATGTTTATTCTGGCCACACAGGTGTCTTTGTGTAGTCCGGATTCATACATTTTATTTTTAGTGCTACTTGTTTTGATCATATCTTTTGACTCATTAACCCATTTTTAGAGTTTAAACAGGCTTCAGAAAGATACCGAAGCTTACTTTGTAAGGGAACTTCCAAAATTTAGATACCTTTGGTATAATATATTCTATCACAAAAATCCCAAAGTGCCCCGGAGACCTCCAAAAAATGTAAATTACTAAAACTGTTAAAAAAGTGCAAATATTGGATTTCTAGAATTTTTTGATTTTCTTGGTTTTCTAACTCTTGCAAGACTGTAAAAGTGGTTTAGAGGTTTCATTTGCATTAAGGTTTTTTATACTAAATTAATAAAAAAAAAATTCATCTTTATTTTTGACCGTGTATGCTCTTCCCTCGCGCCTTCTAGGTGATCTTGGGAATCAGAAACGCTTCACTACTTTCTTCACATTTGCAAAATGGTTTATTTAGCTTTCAAAGTTGGTTAAAAGGAACTTATTTTCACATTATACTTAGGAATTTTCCATTCATTACAAATTTGAGTGAGGTACCTTGTTGTATATGCTCTTTCCTTGCATCTTAGGATGTTCTAGGAAATCAAAAACAACATCTTATCTTCTTTGTATGACATTTTTTGGAAATTTACTAAACTTTGGTATGTAGGACCAAAATCACTTGTCAAAGAAAGACGTAAAAAAAAAACAAGACACAAACCTTCTAATACGTGTTTTCATACAGGTTTCCAAACGGTGTGCTACTTAAAACCACATTAAGTTAAGCAAGATAAAAAAATACACCACATTCAAAACATTATATTACAGGTTTCAGAAAAGGGTACGTCCCTATCCACTCAACTAGAACATAACCCCTTTGGCATAACACCTTAAGCTACAATAATGGGGGTGGTTCTAGGAACCCTAAATTAGTCCACCGTTGTGTAACCTCGTGGATGAAACAAAAAGTGCTCCGCTTACCCACTTGATTAGTTTTCCTTACGAGATAGAGTTACAAGTTTTTCCTATCACGACCCTATTAAAAGTACAGGATGGATGTATTTACTACCCACTATGCTTGAAGGGGGAAAAGTTGAGATACTCCCAAACTAGTCATTGTGACTTTTTGGGTAAATCACCCCGCTTGTGGATAACTTTGTAACACTTAGTTGAGAGAACTTATTAGAAAATCCATTTTGTCTTGGTGCCCACTTTGCTAGTCCTTTGTTGCATCTTAGCCATCATGAAGTGATAACGTGTTTGGATTCAAAACCTTGTTTTTTGAACAAAGAAAAGAATCTACTTAAGTTGGATCTAAGTTCCTTTCATCATGGAAATTGGACGATGTTTCACTGAGGTTATATTATTTCTCACCTTCGAATGAGGAAAATATCTACCCAAGTAATGCTTAGTTCATTTCCATCTTTTGATCTACACCTTTGCATTCTTGTTGCCCATTTGGGGCAATAGAAGGCATCTTTCGGGAGTTTTTTCATAGATAGTGTTCACCAATTTTTTATCCGTTTATGCTCATCCATGTTTTCAGTTGAGTTGTTAAACGTCTAAAGTGCGTGGATGCGTCTTTATATCTTTGATGGCCACTTGATCTCGATTTAAGGATCATCATCATAGTTCGAATTGATTCATCATTTTATCTCCCTTTGTTAATATTTCCACCTTGTTCATTTCAAGCTTGACATAATATTGACATTGTGTTGATCATATTTTGCATCAAAATATTACTTTACACATGCATTTGCATAGGGTGTATTTCCTTTTTGATTGGATTTTTGTTTCACACTTGCATGATTGTTCCTTCTGATTATTCATCTGGAAAAATTATTTTATAAGACAATCATTTTCAATCTCATTGATATTGCGTCATCACAATGTCTATTTTCATTAGACCTTCTTTGAAAAATCATGCACACATCTCCATACTTACAAAATGTGTATTTGGATGTCATTATGCTACTCGAATTGACATGTCACTTCCATCCCTTTGAAGGAGTTTCATCCCATTATCTAGATGTAGACATTTGTGCTTAAACAAAGCTAACCATGACTGACTATCACGCGATTTCTCACATTTACAACAATGCGGAACCTAGGTTTAGCAATTCATATCAAAATATTCCCATTGTGACTAAGCCTCATTTGGTTCTTCATGTTAGAGAGCCCATTCGGGTACACTGTTCCCCACCATCAGATCATAGTTAGTGGTATGGTTTGGATGCTTCTAATCAAAATTATTATTCAGGTTCCCCCCACTCCTCTTCTTCTAATTCAGATCCAAACTACCATTCGGAATCCCACTCTTCTTATGAAGACTTGGATCCTAACTATCGTTTGGATACCCCTAGATAAAATCTTGAATCACGGTCCTCCCTTCCTTCATAGGACCTTTATTCCAAGTCACCTCAATGACATCTTCCTCATTTGAAGACTCGTGTGACTCCACGTTCTATCGATCGAAGATATAATTTGGTTCTTGAGTCACGGTGCTCCCTTTCTTCGCAGGACCTCCTTCGTCAATCATCTTAACGACCTCTTCCTCCATCAAAGAGTTCCACGACTCGGATTCCCTCTAGTCAATCATCTAATTTGACTCCTACATCAAAAATTCATGAATGGCTATCCGATCCTACTTTCCAACCTACATTACACCATCTTCTAGAAAAACGACATAGGTCCAAATCTAAATCATCCATTCATGAGGATCCTACCACCAATCCTACTTCCTCTCTTCAGTCATCTTCTTCTATCAATCAATCTTCCCCACTCATCGGACTTGTTTCTTCTATTAAACCTTCTATGGCCATAAGACAACAACCTCTACTAATTGATTTCTCTCATAATGAAGAAACAATCAGACTACACAATGATATCCCTTTAGAGGATTGTAAACAAGGATTCTTTCTTGAACTTGATACGCTCGCATATTGGGGAAAAGAAGTTGATTCATTTTATTAGAATATAGAGGAAAATCCCAAAGTCATGAAACTTGATTCTTCTTCTTTTATTTCATCGTCACCTTCTTCTAATCATGATGAGATGTCAGGGTCTGGCATTGAGCCATGGCCTATCTTCTCATTTCCAAATCATTCATTATCTATTATCATTCCTCAATCAAAATTTCACCTTGGGTCACCATTAAGTAGCCCATCATCTTCTCCTATCCTTGGGCCACCCTCGGGTAGTCCTCCATTTTCTACTTATGGGTCACCTCTTGATAGCCCATTACCTTATATTCTTGGGCCACGTCCTAGTAGCCCTTCATCATCTTCTATCTATGGGACACCTCCGAGTAGTCCCTCCTCGTCTATACTTGGGCCACGCCCTAGCATCCCTTCTTCATATTCTTCTATTCTCGGGCCATATCCTCGTAGCCCAACTTCTTCCATCTTAGGGCCATATTCTAACAGCCCTTTGTTTCCTTCTATCAATGGCTCACCTCCTCATAGCCCATCCTCTTCAATTATTGGACCATATCCTTTACATTCATCACATATTTCTTCTATTAATGGTTGTGGCAAGCCTGCAGTCATTTCTTGCATCACTTCTAAACATCCACGTTCGCTTTCTTCTCCTTCTCACGATAAAACAAGTCATGTGTTAGCTTATAAGAAACCCAAACAGGTTCATTATCAAGCTCAAGTCAAAATTTCCAAGAGCTCCAAAGCTCCTAACAACTCCACTGGTCTTAGGGTTCAAAATCATACATCAACGCAACCATGAAGTTTGGCATAAAGTGCAGAAACCTATGGATATGGAACTCAAGCTCCTACATGAACAATTCTTTTTTAAGGATAAATTGCATTCATTTGTTGAGTATGAGCTCACCATGATCATTGAGATCGGGAATAACATGACTCTTGATAAACAAACATGCCTAGTCTCCCTTATCAAGGAATTTGCAAACATCGTTGTTAGATCTTACCGCATAGAGTGAATTTGTTAGTCCTAACCCCTTAAAACTATCAAAAACCTAAAAATTAAAAAACAATGCAAAAATACAAAAAAAAATGAGAAAACATAAGAGAAAAAATCAAAGGTACATTTTCTTAAACATTACAATCAGGTATTGCATACACATAAATGTTATTTCTTCCCTTCCTTGTCATTCCTCTGCAAGTCTTCCTACCATTTTTGTCCCTTCGGTGATATTTTTGTTATCCTTTTCACACACATTTTGTGACATTTATCTCTATGGTATCTGTTTGACCCTGGTCTTTTATCACCTTGGTAAATTAAAGAATGACTGACCTCTTGGAGATCCTATCACATTCAACGTCTAATAAACTTGTTGCGAATAACTTTTTGACATGTTTGTTAACACTAGCCAATGTCATCATAACAATCATTTCCACCTCCTTCCATCAAGCCATCTATGGTTCTTAACCCCTTGTCCAACAAGAGAGCTGAAATAATTTTTCAGAAAGCAAAAGAATCAAAATCAATCAAAAAATCAAAATCTAAAAGCTACAAAGAAAAAGAAAATTGATATATAACTCTCTCTTGGGGTATTTCCAATAATATCTATCGGGGATATGGAAGCCTGACTAGAAGTAGAGAAATGTTGTGAATAGAATCAAATACATCTTTGTCAGGGCTATGGATGCCTGGCTGGCAGCAGAGCAATGTATAATCATCCCTTCATTCACAAAATCACCTATCACCTATCAAAATAAATCATTGCTACACATTGGCTAGGGTGTCTTCACTTGTTATCTATTAAATCTTCCCTTCAAGAGGTAATAAATTCCACATACACACACTCGATCTCTATGAGAAAGAAGGATTAGTATGTTACCAAGTGTTTTTTTTTTTACCTTGTTCAGAGTCTTACTTTAGTTTTTATCTTGTCTCACGATTTTTGCCTTTGGCTAATCACTTTTTCATTGTGAGGATTCTAAGCTACATTCATATCATTCTTCTACTTTGTTCAGAACATCCATGTGTATAATTTTACTTTTTTTCCATGTTTTTAGACACCTTTGTACCCTTTCACAAAAAACAATCTTCTCCTTCCTTTCTATCATGTGCTTTTAGGCCAACTTACGATGGGGGCATCCTTGCTACTCCCTAGCACTTCATTGGTTTACGTTCATCATCATGTTGAACCTATCCATAATGGCCTTAGGTCTTTCTTCTACCTATGAAGATTTTTCCTTTGAATACTCCCACCTAATCACTAGGGCATTTTTACATCTTCATCTTTCTCATATGCATGTGGCCTTATGCCCTTGTACATCCCATCTATCTCTATGGGCATCCACGCTTCCTCGTATTCCTATACATAGTTGCAGAAAACTTTCAAAATTAATAAAAAACATTTAAATATGTTTCAAAAAACATCAAAAACAATATAAATCATCCTACAAAAACATCACTCTTTGGTTCTCACCTGTTCATGTGTGCAACTCACAAATCATCTTGATCTACCTCTATAAAAAAAAAGCTAGGTTGCTTACTTCATCTATACTCTGGGGCACAATGAGTTTCTTGGTACTGTTTTGTAGTGCACATTGATTTTTCATAGGATGGAAGTGTCCTCCATTATCCTTCTCGCATGTATCCTTGCTTGGGGAACCATCGTCAACCCTTGTCATTAACTCACACAGGTCATAACTGAATCTCGATAACAAAAACATTACATTATGTTTCTCTATTAGGTTAGCTTGTTTACTTTCTCATATTGCATTGCATTATGTATGTTGCATGGAGTTAGGCATCATTTACTTTCTCATATTACATTGAATTATGTATGTTACATGGAGTTAGGCATCTTTTACTTTCTCGTATTGCATTGCATTATGTATGTTGTATGGAGTTAGGCATCTTTTACTTTCTCGTATTGCATTGCATTTTGTATGTTGTGTGGAGTTGGTGTTTTTAGCAATGGACATTTATTCGTATATGGCTTTTCATGTCATACTAAGCTTTTGTTCAATATTTTCAATAAGGATTGATGATGAAGATCACCAGCAATATGATGAAAAATAAAGTTGTTTAAAAGGCATTGGATGGATGTTAGCTCATTCCCCCTTCCCCAAACTCCTTTTCTTCTATGTCCCCTTTCTTCTTCTTCACACTATTATTTTTTTCTATTATCTTCTTTTCATCTATTCGATTGTCAATCGAGTTCTTCTCTCACCCGATCGACAATCGAGGAGGCATCCTCCATTCTACTCATTTTTCTTCTATCCCTTCAAAATTTTCTTCTTGTCTATACTTGTCTACTTTCTTTGAAGTGACATCACTTACGCCACCTCAAAGAGGGGCAAATGTAGACACCTAAAATATGTTTACACTTAGCATTTCCTCCCATTCAAATGATTAACGACACTTCGTTAATCAACCCATTCATGCTCCCTTCTCGGATGCCCATTTATGACACCTTCTTAGTTGTATTCTTTTCATATTAAACTTATTTAGCTAATATCTCTCTTATTAGCTAAACATTCCTCCTTTCAACCATTTAGAACCTCCCTAGTTCTCTCTATACCACTTCTATTGGCTTCGTGGGCTATCTATCAGTCACAATTGGTTATCCAGACCCCTCCCAACTTTCAATGAGTCTCTAATAACTTTCTAATCAAATTTTAACTAGCCTAAACCCTAGTTAACTAAATTAAACCGAGGGTAACTAAGTCTAAAGCATGTTTATCCTAATCTAATCCTAAAGTGATTTTTAAACTTTAGTCCCACATGCACCCAAAGTTAAAATTCTTCCAAATGAAAAACTATAAATACAAGGCTAAGCCTACCCATTCAAGGACACAACTTTACATAAGCTAAAGCCAAAAAAATCCTAAGAAAGTTTAAGAGCTCATTTGCATTAGCCAAGCTAATAGGGCATTTGATCTTGGGTCATCCACCATTAAAATAGCTTCATCTTGCCCCCATGTTAGGTTAGTAATGGAATAGCTAAACTTGGCCATGTATCCATTTAGTGAGATTCCTTCACCCTCATGGAGTAAAATAACAAAACTGATTGCTTAGATCCTCTTAGGTTCATTATTTCAAGCTTTCAAAGAATAGAGGTTAGTCTCATTTGTTTAGTTTGTTTGTTTACTTCAAACTAATACATGCAAAGTAGAAAAAACCTTGCTCATTTCTTATCTCATGGTGCATGGATGAGTAAAGAAAAGATTTGAGGTTCTTTAACCTCATCCCATAGCTTTTGTAACTTTCCATTACATACACTTCTGTTATTAGTTTCTGCTCCCATTTCCATTTACCCACCATTTACCTCCATGAAAACTTGACCATTCCTTCACCCACACCCTTGAACTACCCATACTTGGATTTTAATCACCCCTGAGTATACCTAAGACTTACACAGACCCTGCCATAGCCCTTTCCATTTCCATTTAGCCTTGGATCTGCCCTCACCTCAAACTTTTATTGAGTTTCCTGTACCCCAACCACACCAACGCCAGTTAACCAAAATCATCATCAGTTCACTTAAACTGACATCGGTCCTATCAAAACGACATCGGTCTATGTTTTTTTAACCATCAGATCAAAAAAATATCCTAAACTCTCTACCCAATACCCAAAACAGCCCAGAACTTAACCCTGACCAGTACCAGTACCCTAAAAAACACCTTGACCCTCAGATTTAGTCATATCTTAGCATGTTGTGAATGAGTTTTCTTATTTTAGACGAATGAGATACCTAAATCATTTTAACTATAGTAGTATTTCCTTTATTATTAGCATTAAGTTTTTTTAAACAATGGATTGACAGTCGTTTAGGGAGTATCACACTTACCGGATCTAGCATACACTAGGTAGTCTATTGCATACATTATTTAAATTTTATTTGGTGGTCTTGTTTTCCATTTTAGGTAGTTCCTCCAAGAAAAAAGGAAGCTCTCACAATAAAATGTGGATTAAGAATTCATACGTGCACAACAACCTATAACTAACATTTCGACAAGTATTCCTCCTAGCCCTTTACCCTTATCTATTTCGTCAACATTCAAAGAAATGATCTAGAATCGGGTGAAACATTTTGGCACGCCCGGTGGGACCCATTCAGGGTTCTTTGCATTCTTTCATTTCTAGGTGAAAAGTTGCATGTTTGTTTCCTTTCTAAAATGTTATTACATTAAAATTTCTCACTTGGAACCTTCTCTTCTTCTATTGTCTAAAATCGATCATATTTTGGTGTTTTAAAATGAACATTTCTTTCCTTTCATTAGTATCGCATTAATGAAAGAGAATCCCTCCTATTCATATTTTTGTCTCATCGAATTCAACAATTCAATTTGGGTTTTAAAAATCATTTCATTTCATTATGCCTTTCTGCATTAGCTCACATTAAATGAGGGCAACCTATACGCTGGAAGTCATGCCCAACTAATGGTTAACAAAAAAATCATAGAAAAGCACTTATTCTCTCTCTCTCTCTAAGTCTTACCAAACATCACAAAATTGAAAAAAAAATACGCACATTCTTAAACAACATCTCACCCGTAAGAAGTTGTATGTGATCACACAATCACGGTATAGTGGGCACCCCACTGGTTATCTCTGTCTAGTACCCCATCAGAGGATGGCCCACCCCTGCCATAACATAACCTAAAACCTCTCCTTATAGATCTCCTTCTTTGTAGGAAGCCATCCTCACTAAAAATTATATTCTAAAGTTCATGAGTCAGTCCTTAAATAGCATAAGCTAAACAAACATACTAGAAAAAGCACTCTTAGGATTGAATTTTTCTTAGTGTTTCTGCTTGGCTTGCATTTTGAGGTGAGAGGACATGTTCTTCATTTTATTATTTACCCTTGCACACTTCTCATCATAGTTGGTGTATTCCAACTTCATCTAAGTGTGCTTGGACCCTATTTTCATCATTCTCAGAATCCTAGGTTTGATTCCATATTTGATTTTAACTCACAACCACTTTTTCTTCATCTCTGTTTCAATTTCATAGTAACCGGTGTTGGTCTAGCGTGCGTCATTGGTTACCCTCTAACCATCATCAATTTTACTCAACCAACGTTGGTTAACTGTGCTTTTGGTTAACCTACCCAAAAGGACACCTACTTCACCTTCTTTGTTGTTTAGAGCCTCTGTCACTCTCAACATATTCACTTTCTAGGTAAATTCCATCAGCATCTTGCATACTTTGCAAATTATTGGTCTTTTACCTTATTTTGACCAACTTTCCACTTTCCACAGTGACCGACCATGGTTACCTGTGACCGCCGTGAATTTACCCTAACCGACATTGGTTAGCCTGTGTAATTTTCTAACTGAAATTTTGTACCTAATCCTCTTACCACAACCTATTTATCATATCTCTGCTATATTTTTGTGTCATTTATAGAAAGCATTCCTACCACATCAGTACTTGTTCACATGGTGCTGACGCATAGCCAAGAAAATGCCCTCATATTCCATGCCAGCTGTCAAGTACTCCCACCTAGCCCTTTGCTACCTTCTATTTTATCACCCATGGATCCTACCCAACTTATCACTATCACCACAGGGGATGAGGAGTTTGTATGACTCCTTGACTAGAACCCTGCCACCTTGTAGTTTTATCTTTTCCACTCATCCACTCGAGATGCCTCGGGTCAGTTGATATACAACATGCCCGTATCTATCCCCCCAACACTCGCTCCTAATTCAGCTCCAACCTCTGCTAGCTCTGCACTGCCCGCATCTGTCTTACCCCCTTCGTTTTGTAGCTAGGCCCTATACCTGTTATGACTGCCACATCTACCACATCTATTACACCTGCCACATCCAATATACCTTTGCCAACCACCTAGAACATAACCTCATCTGTACCTATTATCTCACATATACCCATAGCTACACAACCACCCCCGATGTCGGTGACCCCTGCCCCTTTTCAAAATGTTGTTCTTTCTATTCCACAATCCTTAGCCCCCATTACTACTAGGGTCACCACAACCCTTCCACCTCCATATACGTACTATCAACAACCTCTTGTTACATCTTCCATTCATTTTGGGTGCGTACCCCTTATTTCAATCCCTCCTTCTCAATCTACCTATATGGCAGCGCCATATACTAGAATTCCACCCCCATTATATGTCTAACACTAACCTCCTTATGCTACAGGAGGTACCCAGAAATCACAACCTACCCATGACCTAATCAAGCTAATGCTGGACAAGATGTAGACACTGGAGGCATCAGTTTCTGGCACATGTAATTCTCTTACCTACAATGAGATTTGTAATGAGCCCATCCACCCATCCATTCATATTCATCCATATCCTGTACATTTGGAAATGCATAAATTTAACCACTTCAATAACAAAGAGGACCCACAACAACATTTTCAGTATTTCAAACACAAGTATTATCTTATTGCCCATGATGATGCTTTTCTCTTAAGGACTTTTCCCATGTCTCTAAGAGGGCCCGTGTTAGACTGGTATAGTGGGTTACCTAGACATTCTATCTTCTCATTTAATCAGGTAGCCCAAGCCTTCTTAGATCACTTCTCCATCAATGTTTTTAAGAAGGTTACCATGACTGACCTCTACTCTACGCATCAATATGACGACGAATCTATCACATATTTTTTTGCTCATTGGCGTAGCCTGATCAATCAACACTCATTTCAATTACCACAAAACAAACTCATAGAGATCTTCACGTGGGATTGTCCTAGACATATCTCGCTAACCCTACAGGTGTAGACTTTTCGAAACTTTGATGAGGCATTCACCATGGCACGAAAGATAGAGATTCGAGCCATCGAAGAAAAGAAAATCCAACTACGAAATAAAAACTCAGAATTTAAGTCAAATGATACCTCTTCTTCTTCGAAACCACAAAATAATTATTCAAAAGCCAAGGGAATCACTAACGCAGTGGTACTCAAGGCCAGCCCATCTCATCCCTCAAATCAGGCTAACCCCTCATCTAATCTCTCACCCATTAAGACTTTTTAATTTAGACAGGAATACACATGGAAATACACCCCAATTGGGGAACCTTATTCTTCTATCTTAGAAAATCTCATTAAAGTTAGGGCCATCACCCTTCCTCCTGTAAATCCACACACTAGTTTTGATCCTTGCTCACCCCACACCCACGTGGTATAAAGAGCATGACTTCTGTAACTATCATCGAGTAAAGGGTCATAGTGATAGAAATTGCATCACTTTCAAAAACATAGTCCAAGAAATGCTCGAGAAAGGTGAATTAACCTTGGATAATCCTAACGCACCTGCCAATCAAAACCTACACATCTTCAAGAAACCCTTTCCTAATCATGCCCCTTCTGTTGATCAAACTGGAGAGACCTCAACTCATGATAGCCATACCCATGAGGTCCATGCTATTTTAAGTGATGCACTTATTACTTCCCAATTACCTCATATTCCTTCCATAGAGGAAATTCTAGCCTGAAGCCCTCCACCTACACTTGAACCCACTTCACTTATTTCTCCACCCACAGAGGAACACCCTTCATCTCCTCCCTCACCCATGAAGGAGACTCCTGTTAACATCTGAAACCATTTCACCTTTGGCCTATCCACCTAGAGATTTATCACCTGCAGTACCTCTCTAACCCGCTTGACCCAAGAGGAGCACTCATTTTTTATCTCCTCCACCTATTAAAAATTCAATCAAAATGCCTTTACCTCTAGGTTCCCATTCTCCATCAGTTACCCAAGATCCTTCGGAATTACTTTCAGCTCTCTTACCCACTGAAGCTGAAGCTAGAAAATTCCCTATTTCTAAGACACATTTTATGGGAATTTCCATCAGATCCTCATCAGACTCACCTACAACAGTGTCTTTCTCACGTTTATCTGATCAGCTAGATTATGTGGATAGAGCCTTACTTTGGGGGCATCTTCTGCTTCCTATCTCCACACAAATGCAGATGTCACTTGCTGATACTTCCACTATATATCCAAAAATATTTCAGCCAATCGAACCAAACAGAACCAAAACTATCACAAATTCCACCACGATACCACTCATGGCTCAACTCACACCCCTACCCATAACCAAACATACATCTAGATCCAAACCTACACCTACAACATCTTCCTCACCTAAACCTATTACTACCTTAGGGGTCATCCCAAGCTGCCAGCCTTACTCATCCACCCATCAAATTAGATTTAGCTACATCCTCCAAAGCCAACACCAAACCTACTCTGGCACCCAAACAGAAGAACCAGTCCCATAGATCTCATACTCCATCCTCTTTGATCACACCTTCATCACCTTCATCCTTTCCATCCTTCTTAGGACCTCTCCCTTTTAGCATGGTTAAGACACCTCCACCCATCTAATAAACGAAAAACACAGCAGCCCGTTCCTCCCTCGTAGAACCCTAACATACCCAAGTGCCCAACACAACTTCCATCCACACTTGCAACATCTTTACCTCCCATACCTCCAGTACCATTGATCACTTTTTCACTACCCACAACACTTCAGTCCCTTTCCCTCACACCTCCTACATGAGCCGCGCTGCCATCTACCTTCACAACAACTCATTTATCCCCATGGGTAACTCGCCCTCTTCCACCATCCACCTTTCCCTCTAGATCTCATGCGCCCATATCACCTTTACCCAAGAAGGTGCCACCTAAAGACAAAAATCTGCTACCCCCAGTAAGGTAGTCAAAACAAATCCGCACTATCTTTCCAGTTCATCTACCATACCCCTACCCAAGTGAACACGACCAACACCTAAGACCACACCAACACCTAAAACCATAGCTCAGCTTACTCCCCCTCAAGAAAATACCTGTCCTCTACAATCAGCCACACCTACACCCAAACCCACTTTCATTTCCCATTGTGATCCACTAGCGGGATCCTATGCCAAAATTTTAACCAACCTCCTTGAAACTTTTGTCATCACATTACCACCGCTCAGACCTTATGACCCTCTCAAACCCAAACCAAAGGGGTTTGACGACACCAAAATTTGTGCCTACCATCGTGTGCTAGGGCACGATGTGGAGAACTACAAGGCTTTAAAGACCATTCTTATCCAGTTGTGTCCTCCTAAAGAAAACTTTGACGATGATGACCTTCTCGATGAGGACTCCATTTCACCAACACCCATTCTCACAGTTCTTCCCTCATTTCCTACTCAACAACCAAGACCTCCACCCCCACAACTCCTAAATCCACCCCCAAGATTCGAAATTACATGGTTCGCATCAGAGAACTTGCCAAACCTCCACCCAAATGTCGGTGTGCCCAACTCATCTCACAAGGTTCCTTCCCACCCCTGGGCTTCTGCCCTTCTTGTCGTTATACCTTTCATGGCTCACCTACCTCGCCCACCTCCCCACCTTAAATCAACATGATCCACATTGATACCCATGCTTAGAAGGATAAAGGCAAGGAAAAGGAGGAAACCAACCCACCGACCAATCCTATACCCAACATACCATCTACACCCACACCTAAAATCACTATTCGCGGCCCCACATATCCTATGTCTAATGGGGTTACACATCGTACCATGCTCAAACAACTACACCAATCCCCCCTTAAAATGTCCCTATATGACCTCATCCAAACCTTAGAATCCCATCATCAAGCTCTCATGGAGGTTCTTTAGTCTATTGAGGTCTTACCCAATGACCCTACACCCATGGCCTCCATTATTACACCTCATCATGTAGCCTCCCTTACCAAATTACCATCTTCTCTTGCACCTCCACCTACTCACCAAGTAGCCTCCCTTATCTTCTCAGAGGAAGAGATCGCACCACACCAAACCAATGACCCAGATCCAGCTCTCTTCATCTTTGTCTACATCGGTGATATACGTGTACCATGTGTTATGATCGATGGGGGTGCTAGCATTAATATCATTTCCTCCCATGTATTCACTCAAATGCACATACCTAACAATTTCATGCATAAACATCCCATCATGTTGTGTTCATTCAATGATGCTATCACCTCTACACTTGGCACCATCATCCTCCATGTTTGCATGGGCCCCCGCATTGTTCCAGAGCTATTTTATGTATTAGAAAGGGAATTTCAATACAACCTTTTTCTTGGTAGACCCTCGATTCATGTTATGGGTTTTGTTCCTTCCACTTTGCATCATTGTGTAAAGTTTGAGCATGAGGGACACACCTATACCATTCTAGCTGACCATCACCTTTCAAAACTTGCAACATGCTTTACCGACCCATTGACATGCTTATACCCATTCAAGCATCTACCTCCACTCACCAGTGTAGCCTCTATCTCAACCGCACATACCTCCTCCATTCCTACCACTGGCACAACCTCCATGGCCGAACTGTTAGCCTCCCAATATGTTAACCGCATCTCCGATCCAACCTCTGGCACATCGTCTATTCCATCTACTCACATACCAACCACCAATCCCTTGGAGGGAATTTTTCAATGCCTCACTCTGGGGGAGTATCACCTATATAGTGTCAACATGTTCCTTACTCCACAAGAGTACGAAAGTATTCACCAGCACCCTCGCTATGATCATCATATAGGAGAGCACATCCTTTATGGTCCTCCCCACCTTCATACCAGTCTCACCTATGGGGGACTTGATACTACCACTTACACACCTGAACCACCATTACAACCCACCCATTTTCTGCTAACTTCTAGTCACTCACCAATCGCCATTTCGCCCACACATTCTTGCACCGATGTGCATGGAAGGGTTTTGGCTTTGGATTTTATGAGTAAGGCCATCACACTGTTATTCCATGTACTACCCACAAACATAACGATCGTAGCGATATTGGCTTTGTTGAACCCCCTACCAATAAGACCCACATTGAACTCATTGAGGACATCAACCCTTCTCCACCTTCTTTACCTGCTCCACCTTCGCTGACAGAGTCAATGGATCTAGAATCCATTCCTCCTAAAAAAAAATTCATAAACACCATTTTCTTAGGGCCTTTTACTTATCAATGCGAGGGCGAGGCTCCCTCCTCTCTTCCCTTCCTATATTTTCAAAATGATCGATGACAATACACCTTCCATTAATGTCATTCAATGTTAGGATGATGAGTCTATACTCACCTACCTTGGTGCTAAAGACTCATATATTCATCATTCGTTACCATATGAGATGCAAACAATGTTGAACAGACTGACTATCGAAATCAGTATCCATACTCCAGACGACCCACACATTCTAAAGATCAGACAATCTTTAGATACTGCTAAACAGGAAGCCATCACTTATTTTCTCAAAAACCCTAACCATGCTTTCACTTGGTCTTATATAGACATGCCTAGTATTGACCTCGCAATAGTGGTCCACAATATCATAACCATTCCCAATGCCAAACCTATCAAACAAAAGTTGAGGAAAATGCACCCTCGCATTGCGCTTCTGGTCAAAGAAGAACTTCAATGTCTTCTTTTTGTTTCCTTCATCTTACCCATTGATTATCCCTGGTGGATTTCCAACATTGTCCCTACTACTAAGGTGATAAGGGGACTCCTCATTTGTATGGATTTTCATGACCTCAACCTAGCTTTCCTGAAAGATGACTTTCCCGTGCCTGGTATTAACCAACTGGTTGACCTTACTGCTGGTCACGAGATGTTATCACTCATGGATGGTTTCGTGGGTTATAACCAAAGCTTTCTCACCTTAGAGGATCAGCACAAAAATGCATTCATCACCCCTTGGGGGACCTTTTTCTATCAAGTCATTCCTTTTATCCTTAAAAACATTAGTGTCACATATCAGCTGGCTATGACTTACATCTTCCATGACATCATATATTGGAAGATTACGTGGATGACCTCCTTGCTAAATCCAAACACCGCTTCAAGCATCTCACCGTCCTCAAAACCATCTTTGACCACCTGTTATCTCGTAAAATTGACAAGGGCTATTTTGTGGGTAACCATACCAAAATTTCCGTTATGGTCCCCCGTTGAGGTCTCTTAACGTTCAGAATGGCATAAAATCCCTTTTCAGAAAATCTAGTTTTTAGAACTTGGTTATTTTCAACCTTTTTGGGTTGGGCACAATTTTCATTCATGTTACATCAACCAAAACTGTGCCCCTCTATTCCTTTGGCGCATTCTAGGGAGTTTCAACACTCCAAATGTCGTGCCTCTCAATGTCGTGCCTCCAATGTCGTGCCTCCAAATGTTACACATCTCAATGTTGTGCCAAGGCGTAAGCACCATCTTGTTATCACTCTCTAAAGTGTGTTGTGGGCATGGAAAACATAGTGTCAACACTCTCAAAGCTGCGCCATGGCATAAATCTCTTCATGTCGACATCCACTTAAGTGCGCCATAGGAAAAGTTGGTGGTGCATTTATTGCACATTTTGCTATATATAACCATGTCTGACCTGTCATTTTCACAATTGAAAAACGTGAAAATTTATTCCTCTATACTTGTCAGTGTTCCTATCACCCCACGTGTTTCCTTCTGTCACGTTCATGGACCCCACATCATCTCCTTCATCGTTATATATTCCTAGTAAGTGGCCCTTGTCCTTCTTGTGGATTTGTTGTAGTTTTTATGTTGAGCTAGGTGATTAGGGTTAAGTGATGAAGGAGATGAATCTAGAAGAAAGGGATAGCCCCATTTGTAAACCCAAGTACTCAACTCCGAAACTACTCCTCCTCCTTCTAGATCTATAAATCTGGAATACTCTGCCACAAAACAACTCAAACTCATTCGTCCCTTATTCCCTGATTTGCTAAGTTTTCCCTCCTAGACATCAAAATCTGAGCCAAAAGAGTGAAAATCATAAAAAAATTTCAAACAACCCACTGTTTTTCCTTCAGTGCAAGCTTCATTCTTGTTACATCAAACATAGTGGTGCCACATGTGCACTATCCCTGCATGTGGCATAAGCCTTCTCCACACCTTATAAACATTGCAAAATTCCCTGGGCACAAGTGCTGGCGCCAAAGAAACTACAACAACACTGCATGTTGTGTAAACTTTTCCCATGCTGCAAAAACTAAACCACTTGGTGCACCTCACTCTCATGCATCATCTACCACATCTATGCCAATGGTGCATCCTGGGAACTTGCTACACCAATCATATCTGCACCACACTTAAAAAGACTTCCAATGGCGCGAGAGCACATCCCTTGACACCAACATTTGAATGTTGTGTGTAGCATTTCCACGCCCCGCGCCCCTTTTGGCATTGTTTTCTAAGTCCCTGTAGCCCGCAGTAAAGCGGCGCCTTGTGCCTAGAGGCTCTGAAATTGCTAACTTTTCATTCTGTAAGCTTTTATGGATGACTTAATGGCTAACATGGCTCTTCTGTGATGGACTTCCTTGATTCTTCTTGCAGACCAACAGTTAGCGAGTAAGAAGCCAACCAAGTTTAAGGGTAAAGCCAAGCTAACATAAGAAGAAATGAAATATAAATACCAAAAGATCAGGATGCCTGAATCTCTTGCAGAGTGTGATATTGATATCAGAGATTTAGAACTTGGGCACATTAACATGGAGGACTTTTGGGCCAAAACCAAGAAGGTCACTAACAACCCATGGATGGATAAATTGGTTGGCAATGGTCTGCACTTTGCTTCAGGGATCGTAGTGAGTGCAATCAACAATGAATTTATTATGTTGGTGGGCCGTTGTTATAATAAGGACACAAGATGTGTCAAAAATGAGAAGGGCGAGGTGATCATCAACCTCATGGCCTGACATTTTGAGATAATGTTGGGTATCTGTCACCACTGACATTTTTTAGCATTAATTCAGGAGGATTGCATGAAGATATGGACTGAAAATGAAGACAAATGTATGTAGTTAATGAATGAGGTGTACCTCAAGAATAAGAAGGTGACAAGTAGGTGGCCACAAGTCATTCATTGCAGTGACTTTTCAGAGGAGCTGAGTGACATAATCACCTTCTTGAGTAGGGTATTTGGGCTCCCCAATGCCCATTACTTTCATAAGTGGATACTCAAGCATTTAGAAACAATGAATAAAAATGTTCCTAATCAGTGTTTTGAATGGGGAGAGATTATCAGTAGCACAATCTCAAAGCAACTTCACAACTTTCAAAAACTAAGAGGTTCTATATGAACTCTTATGTGGTATATGTTGCTACCTCAGAGAGGGACCACCCAGCATTGAAACGATATGGGGTATGGCCCCAGGTCAAAATATACGAGTACTATCTAGAGTTAAGACTGGAGAACAACGTAGCCCAATTCAGTAAAATTAATGACGTCTTGTTCTATGGCATCATCTGCCTCTTGAAGCCCAACATGACTTACCGTCGAATGACCAAAAGCATGGTCACCACCATAGAGACGTGGGGAGCATTATTCATGTAATTCCCCACTTTCACCTATCTTAGAGCTACTAACTTCTTGGGAGAACCCACCAAATTGCCAAGGTATGTGGGACCCAAATTGATCCTGATGGAGCTGTCTAGATAGCTCATCACATACCATGAGAAGTGTTTGAAAAGGAAGAAGGGTGGAACTCCATTCCTCTTCATAGTGGGCAGGTACACCTGTACTTCATAGAGAAAATCCCGAGAGATGTTTACAGAGCTTGAATTACTCAGTTTGAAGCATAATTTCCTGGTAAGGCCAACCTTTGATCCTCGTGATTGCCTTCCAAGGGCAAAGATCGATCCAATTCACATCCCTCAGATAGAAGATATCTAAATCGATCTATATCATGAAGTTGAGCTCAGACAAAAGGATCACTCTCGACTGGCCCTGGTAGAGATCATTCAATATGGTGTGGTTATCATCCCAAAGGATTTCCAAGCAACTAATCAAGAAGTTGATCAGGTCTATCTAGACACAGATGGGGACAATTGGTCATTTGCCAAAATTGATAGAAATAAGGCCCCTCAGACTATTGAGGAAAGGGTCAAAGGCACTATGCAGCGCATCGAGCATTGGTTCAAGAAAATTGCTATCATCTACCTTGGGGTAGACTTTACCACATCTCCCTTGGGTGATGCACCCACTAGACTGAAAGACTTGCCTAAAGGAAAAGGAAAAGGTAAAGAAGGAGAGGCAAGCACTACTCAGGAGGAAGTTCCTGAGAGCCCTCCTTCTATCACCGAGGAGTAAGTAGTGAACCTGGTATCCCCAGGAAAAGAAGAAGCGACCAGTGCTCTAATGGACACATCCACTCAGGATGGCCTCACTGATACAACTGGAAAAGTATCAACTGTCCCCTCTCTCGCTCCTCCTTCCCCTTATCATGTCACTCAACCAACCACTCCTTTGGTTGTGTCTTCTCCCCCATCTTTTACTGTTCCCCCTCCCTCTTCCTCCATCTTCTCTTCCCTTGCGGATCTATCCCCCAACATTTCTTCCCTCATCTCATAGATCCCTTCCACCCCCATGGTTTCCTCTCCTATAGTCACTCATAACCCCGTGAGAATTGGAGTGTTGGATTCTTTCTCAATGCCGCCACTAAGTTTCTCGACACATTTCCTCGTGTCCACTACAGTTGCTCCTTCTTCCACCCCCATTTTCTCCTCTTCCTCTAGTCCCACTCCCCTAAGTCCAGAATGGATCTCCGAACACCTGAGCTAGCACAAGAGGAAAGTCCCTATTGCACCCATGGACTTCTTCGTTATTCCGGCTAAAGGGCCTAAGAAGAAAAAAGCTATAGCCCACTTCTATTAAAGCGCTTCAGGTGAAAGGGTTATGGAGATCACGTACCCTGATCTCACAAAGAAGAAAGAAGATCTGTCTCCTACAGATTTTACAGTGACTCAGGTCACGATGGGAACATCATTAGAGAGCCTACAAGGAGAGGCCTTATCCACAGTGGATGCCCTTTGCAAGAATCTTCAAGAAGTAAAGGAAGAGAAGAGAATATTAAAAGAGCAAAACAAGCATCTTCTCCAAGCCCTGCAAAAGATGGACAATGCCCCTCTTATGACTGTCGCTGATCCTCCCAAAGTTCTTAGTCAGGAGAAGATAAATGAGTATGCCAAGATAGGTGAGCAAGGTATAGCAGTGTCCTCCTGGAGAGAGAAGATCCTCAAAGATAGTGAGGAAGTGATTACAAAGTTCACAGAGTTCTATCAAAATATAGATCAAGCGAACAAGGGACTCCAGGAAATAGCAGGACCTGAAGAGTTGGACCATGCCAGGTTGCAACACGAGACATTCCAGAAGATGCTCGATTACCCAATCGATGACTTGGTGAAATTCAGTGTCTTTGATCACCCACAAGCACCCAACAAATTCCATACTGCTTTAGACTATCGGGTTGACCAAATGGAGTTTTTCTTAGAAAAGATAGAAAAAATCAAGGAGGAAGCCCTATATGCCATGCATCAAATGGAGTAGATCATCTTAAGAATGTCTCCAGGGTTGCTCGGTGCAACATACGACTTGAGGAAGGCAGATGATATTATTCGACTTTTCAAGGAAATCACATCGTAGGGTTTACATCAGAGGGAACTTTTGATATAGAATCTATCAACAATCTTCTGGCCTACCATGACTTTATTGGATACCTGATGGAGGTAGGAAACAAATACTTCAAACTCTCAGAAAGACTCAGAGATGAACGAGAAACTTACAAAGTCATTGGAGATCACACCAACGGTCCCGCTCAGGATCAACTTCAGGTGATGGTCAGCAAGTTCATGGAGTATCGAGCTCAGTTTCACATTACCTCTCCTGAGCAGAAGCATGACACTCCTTTCAAGCCAAGGGATGATGATGAATAAGCTCCTTCCTCCTAAGATAAATCCCATTTTTGTAAAAGTATTTAAAAGTATGTTGGCACAAATGATGACATCATCCATGTTACACCATGAGATGTTGTCATCCACAAAATTACCCTAAAGTCAACATTTGACTTTTAGACATTTCGTAAATAGTTGTTGGCTCCTTTTTGTCTTATTTCTCCTCCTCCTATAAATAGTTGGATACTTGTAGTATTCAGGGTGAGAAAATTTGTATGAAAAATAGAAGTGAGGAGAGAAAGACTTTGAGCTTTCTTGTAACAGAACAACTTATTAATACAAAAATTGAGACTTTGTGCTAAATTCCTGTGTTATGTGTTAGATCTTTCTTAAGTTAGATATGCATGCTTATTCTGTTGGATTCACCTATGCTTTTGTCATTTGTTTAATAGTATTCCTTTGTTTGTTTATGTGAGTAAGTTTGGCTCTATTTACTACCGACCCAAATCATAGACCCTCTAACCTTTCTATTTTAGAATTCATTTCTTTTCTCCCTTCAATCCATCTTTCTTCTATTCCTTCCTTCATTCCTTTATGTTCTTAGTCAGAACTAACTCTACTGGGATGAGATCCAAAACCCCCCTTGAAGGTAGAATACTATAAGACTTACACAGATTCCTGCTGGTAGAATAGAAATAAACCAGTTTTTCTTTGTTGTCTCAAAGAGCGGCTATGCACTGCACACTGTTGGCCTGTCTATCCATAGATTTGTCCACTCGACAGATTTTCAGACCAACAGTTTTTGGTGACTCTACTGGTGAAAGAACCAGATCTATGTGAGTGGTATGTCAGCTAAAAGACACCAACAGTTTTTAAAGCTACTGAGGAGACTAAGAAAATAGATAAAGCTGTAAAAAATCACTACCTGTTTGCAAATCTTAACTCTTTGTTTAAAATCCAATTTTTTTGCAAAAGTTATCCAAACTGAAAATTTTCTTAAGAGATCCATAGATTTGGACCAGTTAAAAACCTTTAGTTCACTGAGTTTTTATAAAAATCTCTGTATTTTCATAGATCTGAGATTCTGATAGTTTTACAAATATTTTCAAACCCTTGTAAAAATCAAATCTAAGATTTGAAAATCAAATTACTAAGTTAAGCATCATTTTATTCTCACTAACCCTTGTCATTAAACCACAATCAGTTTTCAAAAGAGGGATAAAATTAAATATAAATGAGCCCCTTGCTCATTTTGTGGACTAACTCCCTTCATTTCATTCCTCCCTTGTGCCTCAGTCAGAATTTTTACTTTTCAGGCACTCAAAATGTTTTGGAAATGGCACCATTGGATAGAGCTCTTTCTCATCTTTCCAGAAAGGTAAAGTTTTCTTCCTAACTCCATGTATTTTTGAAGTTATGGCTTGGCGGAGTTTTTGTGGGAAATTTTCCCTTGACAGGCCCACCAGCCAATCAGAAGCTGCCACATCAGCAAAAAGTGGCAGGGGGCAAGGGAAAACTTAGAATTTTCACTAAGTGTTTGGTGGGGTTCAAAAGAAGAAATTTTTCCCTGAGGGCCCACCGATGAATAAGATGTTGCCACGTGTCCAGGCGGAGGGAGTTAGGAAATTTTTTCTAAGGTTGGTGCAAACAAATTTTTGGCCCTAAGGCCCGCATCCAATGGCATTGCACCATGTCCTTAGGCCAAAGGAATGTCAGAGCGGTGGAGGAAATAGGAAAAAATTTCCAAAGTGTTTGGCGGGGGTGCAAAAGGAGAAATTTTGGCCTGCAGGCCCGCGAGCCAATGGGATCACGCCACGTGTCTCAGGGGGGTTCAGAGCTTCGACTGCTGGGGAGAAGTTGGGATTTTTTCCCAAAGGTTAGCGCAAAGAGGAGTTTTGGCCCCAAGGCCCGCAACGAATAGAAACCTGCCACGTGTCTTCAACCAGGGGAAGTGGGGGGAAAATTGGGAAATTCTCCCAAAGAAAAATCAAAGGAAATTTTAAAAGGGAAGTCCCGCCTCCCAAGGCCGAGCCAATGGAATTATGCCACGTGTCCACGTGGTGGCAAAAAATGCAAGATAGGCCCATAGAGAAAAATGAAGAAGACAGCCCACATCCAATAGGGTTATTCCACATGTCCAGCTCATGGAAGATGGTCAACAGTGATGGAAAAGACAGAGTAGATGCCCGTAGTGAATCACATCATGCCACGTGTCCTTGGTCATCCAGTCGGCAGAGAATTTTTTGGAAAATTTTCCAAAGGCCGAAACGGTGGAAAAAGAAGCAGGAAAGGCCCACAACCAATCAGAATGTGCCACGTGGCACCAGAGTGAGTGGGGCATAGAGATTTTTGGGGAAATTTTCCCAAATGCAAAAAGTGGGAAAATTTCAAATTTTTGGCCCGCCAACCCATTTTGGCCCTGTTTTGCCCTAAATTTTCAAATGAGCATAACTTTCGATCCAGAGCTCAGTTTTTTGCGTTCTTTATATCAATGGAAAGATGGTGAAATTATCTACATGATTCCAGGGTCAATTTTGTGTTTTGGTGGAGTTTGGAGAGAGAAAATTGGAAAACACCTCTGGCACATGGAAATCAACAGAAATGATTTCAACCACCATTTTTAATGAAGAATGGCTTCGCATTCTCTCCCAGCATGGTTAAAAATGTTAGGGAATGGAATTTTGAGGGTGCCCATGTTGTTTTAATACCATTTGGTTAGTGGTTGAAGCTCCTCTCATGTTTTCCCATGTTTCTCTCTCTTGAGCTCATTTTTTTTGCATTGTAAAAGCCAGAATGGGCTCATTTTTTTAAAAAAGTTAGACATTCTTTTAGCTCTGCAACTTCCCTTTTCTTCCTAATCAGGTAGATTTGTGGAGTTTTTTACCTTTCCATGCAAATATGCACTTCTTTTTGCCTCTTGGTCATTGTAATGCACTGTATTGGACCTGGAATGATGATATATGCTCTGTGATTAAATCTTCTCAATCCTTTCATATGTTCATCATTGTTTCCTGATATTTCATTACATTTTGGAAATTTGTGCATGTTTTATGTTGTATTTTCTTATGGATTGTGTATGTTTTGTAGCAGCAGGTGTCTAATACTCCTTTGGTGCATCACCTTATTTAGATCAGGTTTATTTTTTGCATTTTCTCAACCCTGTCTCCTTGGAAAAGTTTGATTAAGTTATAGGTAAACCCTCTGCAGAATGTCATGCACACTTGAACAGAGGAGTTGAGGAACCAACCTCTAATCTGGAGATTCTTTTCCCACTTTTTACAAGTCCCACACTTGGGGAAAAGATTCAATGTTGTGCAATCACACTGGATGCTAAAATGTCAAACTAGAAATCTGATAGAACATCCAGAGGGTGCTGCTGATTTGCACTAACAGTTTTGGCACACCTGGTGGGACCTATGAGGTCTTCATATTCATTGCAACAAAATTGATGTGCATTTGTTGCAAGTTTCTTGCTTAAAAGAGCCCTGAATTACACATCTGGCGACTCCAAGGAAGAAGAATCAGCTGGTTTTAGCAGTACAGACCTGAAAACTCATGAGAAGAATCACCACAAGGTCAAGAGTTGGAGAAGAAGAAGTATTGTTTGAGTATCTACAATTATCTCCAAGAAGAAGACAAAGAGGGAGAAGAATCCAAAGGTCTCCATCTCCACCAAACAGAACTCTATCAACTCCTCCACCTGGTAGACCTTTCATCCAATCAACAAGGGTTCTAAGGCCAATCAGAATGGCACAACACAACCCATATGTCAATTTCACTGGTAGCAGCCCACTTGCTCTCAATGCACAAAATCCAATCCCAGTTGCAGCACTGAAGAACATTCCATACTTTACTGGAGAGAATCAGACCACTCCTGGTGATCATGTCAAGGATATTGCTAATATTTGTGCAATCCATGAGATTGATGAGATGCAAGTTGCTGTCAAACTGCTGGCATCTTCATTCAAAGGGAAGGCTTTGCAATGGTTTAGGAGCCTTGCTTCAGGCTCTATCCAAAATTGGAACCAGCTATGTATAGCCCTCCATGAGCAGTTTGGAGAAAAGGGAGATAACTTGTCCCTTTTGGAACAATTGACAACTATCAAGAGAGCTCCCAATGAGCAGCTGACTGACTTCAACTTCAGATTTCAAAGGACTTGGGAGAGAATTCCAATGGTAGTAAGGCCAACAGCAGAAGGTGCTTTTCTATATTACCTTAAAGCTTTAAATTCTGATATTTCTATGTTAATTCAATCCATGGGAGGCACAACTATCCCTGCTGCTTATAGCATTGCCATTAGAGCTGAAAATTGTCTGATTCAAGCTGGTAAGCTAGCTCCTAGGCCTCCAATGCCATTGTATCCAAATTTAGAGAGTCCAAGTACTAATCAAGTGCCTATTTTAGCTCCTATTCCCACTCCTAGAAATCAGAATTCAAGTGAAGCTTCTACTTCATCTTCTAGTGCCTCAAATGAACTTCAAGAAGTCATGAAGCAATTACAAAATTTAGGTAATGAGCTGGTTACACTCAAGAGGCAGCAAGCCCAAAGTTTTAGGCCTTCATATCAGCCTCAAGCTTAGCCTAACAGGACAGCCATATCAGCCTCAAAGACCACCCAATCCAGCTGCAAATCAAAATCAAGCAAGGCCTCCTGCCAACAGACCATTTCAGCCCTATAATCCCAATGCTACATCTGCCTCTAAAGCAATAGTGCCAGTACAAAACAACATAGCTCAAGAGTATGATTGGTGTTTCCCATGCAATGAACCTCACAACCAGTCTATGTGCTTCAATGGTGCTCTAAATCAAGCCTTGATGGTAACAACAACTGGTGTGGAGGGTGAAGGGAGTCAAGGAAATAACCAACAACAAGAAACATCCCAGCAACAATCAGCTCCAAATGATACCACACTTGTAAACTGGCAGGCAGAAGATTTTTGTGGTATGAATCAAACAATCTCTCAAAGTGTTGCAGCCAACACAAGGTCAAAAAGGAGAAATTTGGGTGAAGGACAGCCATTGGCTCCAAGTAATCCACAACCTTCTACCACTCCACAAACTGTTGGCAAACAAAATGCAGTTCCAAACATGCAAGGACCACCCAAACCAGCTCCTAAACCAACTCAGATGCCAGTTGTTGCTGCCCATGTGCAAGGAATGAATGTGCAGGCTAGAGGACAGTAGAGGATGCTTCATCCCCATTCAACATCATTGATCAGATGAAGAAGACAAATGTAAACATATCAATGTGGGAATCACTATCCATCCCAGGCCAAAGAGATTTGCTACAAGCTGCCATGAAGGACTGGTCAACTTCAAATCAACAGGTCCAAATGCAAGAGAAGGTACTCACAAATGCTACCCAGCCTGAGGGGAATCATGGAGGACAACAAGGTAAAATGTTGAATCCCCCTCCATTCTATGTTTCATTGATCATTGGAAACCAATTAGTACACAACTGCATGATTGATTCCGGAGCAAGTAGTTCAGTAATGCCCAAGAAAATAGCTGATCAGTTGGGGCTTCAATATGAAGTCATATCCAAAGGGGTAGTGCAATTGGATGGGACAACAGTGACAATAGTAGGAGTGATTAAAAACTTGAGTCTCACTTTGCATGCATGCCCCAACGTTGTTGTTTTGCAAGATGTCTCAGTGATAGATCTTCCACCACTCTTTGCCCTATGTTTGTCAAGGGATTTCATAGCTAAGATTGGAGGTTACTTATCTGCTGATTGGTCACACATGTTGTTCAGAACAAGATATGGAACTAAAGCCACAATCAGATCTGAGCCTATTGCAAACTTTCACATTGAGCCTCACACTCCAAGCCAAATCAATACCAATTGTTCAGCGTTTGATCAAGAGGATTATCCAAGCACTGATGAAGCTGACACCAAGGTTGGAAGCATCCTAGATTTGACTCTTGATGAATGGGAAAGCAAGGTGCATGCTTTTGATCCTTATCAAGAAATAGAAGAATCTGAGCTAGGAGTCTATTGCATGCATGAAGAAAATCAGCCTATTCCTAGCATCACCAAGCCAGACCACAAGGATGACAATGAGGTATGGCAGTTGTTCTTTGATGGATCAAGAAGTAGACAAGGTGTAGGAGGGGGAGCTATGCTTGTTTCACCTCAAGGAGTTAAGTATTATTCAGCTTTTAGATTTCAGTTTGCATGTTCTAATAACACTGCTGAATATGAAGCTTTGATACAAGGATTACATTGGTCAATCAAGAGAGGAATAAAGAACTTGCAAGTTTTTGGTGACAGTGAGCTGATTGTCAACCAAGTTAAGGGGCAGCATGCTGCCAAGAATGATCTACTCAAGTGCTACAAAAATAGGGTGTGGGACCTCATTGAATATTTTGAGGGCTTTAGCATCAAGTCCATCCCTAGGAAAGAGAACCAAGCTGCTGACAGGCTTGCAGCAGTTGGAGCAGCCTTTGATGTTGTTGAAAGCATCAAGAAAGACAAAGTACAGCCAAGCATTCATGTGATTGTAAGGCCTTCAGTGCCAGACAACAATGTAAGTTGGCAAGTGTTTGAAAATGATCAACAAATCATCCATTTCTTGCAAGAAGAGGCTGAGTTCTCAGTTAAAAATTAGGAAAAGTTAGAACAACAGTATGGTGATCAAGTGGTACAACTGAGAACCAACAAACTACCAAAGGGACTTGTCACTTTGGAGTCCATTTTCAATCCTAATGATCAGTTTAGGAAGGAGAAAGCAAACATCCAAGTCAAGGGAGAAGATTCAGTGCCCATCTTGGTGGGAGAAGGTAGATCACTCCAAATTGGTAAAATGACAACTGAGCAAGAAAGGTATGAGTTCATACAGCTTTGTCAAGAATTCCCTGATGTGTTTTCTTGGAGCTATGAAGATTTGAAAGGTTTCAATCCCAAGTTAGCTCAACACACTATTGAATTGGACCCAAGTGCTAAACCCATCAGGCAAAAACAAAGGCCAGTCAATCCACACCTAGAGCCTCTCATGAGAAAAGAATTGAATAAGTTGATAGAGTCAAGTATCATATTCCCTATCAAGCATTCTAGTTGGGTAGCCAACTTGGTTCCAGTTAGAAAGAAGAGTGGAGAAATCAGATTGTGTGTTGACTTCAGAGATTTGAATAGAGCATCTCTCAAGGATCATTACCCACTTCCTTCTATGGAGCAGATTTTACAAGTTGTTGCTGGCTCTGAAAGGTTTTCATTGCTTGATGGCTATTCAGGGTACAATCAGATTATGGTGAAGGAAGAGGATCAGTTCAAGACAGCCTTCACAACCAAATGGGGGACTTATGCATATAGGAAAATGCCATTTGGGTTGTCCAACGCTGGGCTACATTCCAAAGGGCAATGGACATGGCGTTCAAGGATTTGATTAACAACATGGTGCTGATATATCTTGATGATATCACTATTTTTTCAAAAAATGCAGTAGACCATCTCTTTCATTTAAGACAAGTATTCCAAAGGTGCAGAAGATTTGGGGTATCCTTGAATCCCAAAAAGTGTATTTTTCTAGCTCATGAAGGAAAGCTCCTTGGCCACATTGTCTCCAAAGAAGGATTAGCAATTGATCTAGAAAGAGTTGAAGCCATAAGAGCACTACCATTGCCAAGTCATAAGAAAGCCCTTCAAAGTTTCTTGGGAAGGATAAATTTTGTTCGGAGGTTTGTCCCAAATTTTGCAGCCCTAGTCAAGCCTATCACCAAGATGTTAAAGAAAAGCATAGCTTTCAAATGGACAGCAGAAGGTAAGGCAAGTTTTGAAGCAATCAAAGAGGCCATCTCACAAGCCCCAACTCTCATTAACCCTAGATTTCTCCAAGGATTTCATCCTCTATGCATTTGGAGGTGATGATACTATTTCTGCAATTTTGGTACAGCAGAACAAAGACAATGATGAGCAAGCCAATTGCTTTCTTCAGCCAAATCCTGGAGGACTATGAGGTGAGATATTCTTTCATTGAGAAGCATGTTCTTGTAGTAATTAGGAGCTTGAAGAAATTTAAGCATCTAGTTTCAAACAACAAGGTTCAACTGTTGGTTTCTCATGTGGGAGTTAAAGACTTCCTCCTCAATAAAGACCTAAATGAAAAGAGAGCAGGGTGGATTACTCGTGTCATGGAGTATGACATTGAGATCAAAGTCACCAAGTTGGTTAGAGGAAAAGGATTGTGTGAGAAGCTGGTCTTGAACAAACAAAAGGAAGCATGCAATGAGAAAGAGGTTGTTTTGGCGTTACAAGACAGCCATGAGCAAGGAAGCACTCAAGAAGAAAATGATAATGTCCTCACTCCTTGCTGGACCCAAGACATAATGCACTTCCTACACATAGGCCTATGCCCTCTAGAGATGAACAAAACCAAAAGGAGACACTTCAGATTGTAGGCTGTCCCATATGCCCTTGTTGATGGTGTTTTATTCAAAAGGGATGTGAATGGAGTGCTGCTGAGATGCATTGGTACAAATCAGATTCACAGAGTGTTGGAAGAGTTCCATGGTGGATCAGCTGGTGGTCATTTTGCACCAAGAGTGATAGCTCTCAAGATCATGAGGGCTGGCTATTATTGGCCCAATATTTTCAGTGATTGTTATGCATGGATCAAGAGGTGCAAGAATTGTGCATTCTTCACAGGTAAGGAGAGACTAGCTGCCCTTCCATTGCATCCAATTTCAGTTGACCAGCCATTCATGCAATGGGGTTTGGACTTCATTGGAGTCATTAATCCAAATTCAAGCCAAGGACACAAGTGGATTCTAACAGCAACAGATTACTTCACCAAGTGGACTGAGCAGTAGCACTCAAGGAAGCAAATGAATCTAGCATCCTAGACTTCTATGAAGGGATAACAACCAGATTTGGCATACCTGCTACAATAATATCAGATAATGCATTGGCATTCATTGGATCCAAGGTAACTGAATGGGCTGTCAAGAATGGGATCTACCTAAGCACTTCATCAAATTATTATCCTCAGGGTAATGGCCAAGCTGAATCTACAAACAAGAACTTGTTAAGGATCATCAAGAGGACTCTTGATGAAAATCAGAGGTCTTGGCATACTAAATTGAAATCAGCCTTGTGGGCTGATAGGATAACCCCCAAGAGATCTACAGGTAATTCTCCATTCAAGCTTGTTTATGGAAGAGAGGCAATTTTTCCCATGTCACTTGAGTTGCCAACATTGGAACTCATGAAGCAGTTGGAGTTGTTGGAGTTTGGACCCATGGAGGTTAGGTATGCAGAATTGATGGAGCTCCAAGAAATCAGAAATCAGGCATCCCAAGCAATGGAGAAAGATCAAGCCTTGATCAAGAAGACCTTTGATAGAAAGGCCAAGGATAGATCTTTCCAAGTTGGAGATCTAGTGTTAAAATGGGATGCAGACAGAGCAAAACCAGGGAGGCATTCAAAATTTGATGCCATTTGGAGTGGCCCCTACATGGTCACAAAGTGTAAGGACAACAATGCCTTCCAATTGTCTACATTGGATGGTGAAGAATTGTAGATTCCAGTCAATGGAATCCATCTGAAGCATTGCTACTGAAGGAAATTCTCCACCTTGTACATATTAGCTTAGGTTTTCATTCCTCCAAGTGCTTATGCACATTTTTTGTTGTAGATTAGCTTTGCTTTCCCTAAGTGCTTTGGCACAAGCTTGTTGTTCCAGGAAATGTGTTTTGTAGGCCTTGCTCCAATCAGATGGTGTTCTGCCCTCCATCTTCCTCCTTGCATTGTTCTAATCAGTTGGGGTACCAAGCAGAGAATTTGATGACTCCATGCCCAATGGATCACTTCAGGCAACTGGTAACTTCATCCAGCAGGCAGATGACCCCTCTGAGTCACCAAAATTGTTATCCAAAATGAGCCCCTTGCTCATTTTTTGGCTAACTCCCTTCATTCCTTCCTCCCTTGTGCCTCAGTCAGAATTTTTACTTTTCAGGCACTCAAAATGTTCTAGAAATGGCACCATTGGATAGAGCTCTTTCTCAGCTTTCCAGAAAGGTAAAGTTTTCTTCCTAACTCCATGTATTTTTGAAGTTATGGCTCGGCGGAGTTTTTGTGGGAAATTTTCCCTTGACAGGCCCGCCGGCCAATCAGAAGCTGCCACGTCAGCAAAAAGTGGCGGGGGGTGGGGGGAAACTTGGAATTTTCACTAAGTGTTTGGCGGGGTTCAAAAGAAGAAATTTTTCCCCGAGGGCCCACCGACGAATAAGATGCTGCCACGTGTCCAGGCGGAGGGAGTTAGGAAAATTTTCCTAAGGTTGGCGCAAACAAATTTTCGGCCCTAAGGCCCGCATCCAATGGCATTGCGCCACATGTCCTTAGGCCGAAGGAATGTCAGAGCGGTGGAGGAAATAGGAAAAAAATTGCCAAAGTGTTTGGTGGGGGTGCTAAGTTAAGAAATTTTACCCTGCAGGCCTGCATGAGCCAATGGGATCATGCCACGTGTCTCAGGGGGCATCAGAGCTTCGACCGTGGGGGAGAAGTTGGGAATTTTTCCCAAAGGTTAGCGCAAAGAGGAGTTTTGGCCCCAAGGCCTGCGTAACGAATAGAAACCTGCCATGTGTCTTCAACCAGTGGAGAGCGGGGGGAAAATTGGGAAATTCTCCCAAAGTAAAATCAAAGGAAAATTTTAAAAGGGAAGTCCTACCTCCCAAGGCCTGAGCCAATGGAATTATGCCACGTGTCCACGTGGCGGCAAAAAATGCAAGGAAGGCCACAGAGAAAAATGAAGAAGAAGGCCTACATCCAATGGGGTTGTGCCACATGTCCAGCTCAGAGAAGATGGTCAACAGTGATGAAAAATTTAAGAGCAGATGCCCACGAGTGAATCACATCATGCCACGTGTCCTCGGGTCATCCAGCCGGCGGAGAATTTTTGGAAAATTTTCCAAAGGCCGAAATGGTGGAAAAAGAAGTAGGAAAGGCCCACAACCAATCAGAATGTGCCACGTGGCACCAGAGCGTGCAGGGCACATGGAGATTTTTGGGGAAATTTTCCCAAATGCAAAAAGTGGGAAAATTTCAAATTTTCAGCCCGCCAACCCATTTTGGCCCTGTTTTGCCCTAAATTTTCAAATGAGCATAACTTTCGATCTAGAGCTCAGTTTTTTGCATTCTTTATATCAATGGAAAGCTGGTGAAATTATCTACATGATTCAGGGTCAATTTTGTGTTTTGGTGGAGTTTGGAGAGATAAAATTGGAAAACACCTCTGGCACGTGGAAATCAACAGAAATGACATTTCAACCACCATTTTTAATGAAGAATGGCTCGCATTCTCTCCCAGCATGGTTAAAAATGTCAGGGAATGGAATTTTGAGGGTGCCCATGCTGTTTTAATACCATTTGGTTGGTGGTTGAAGCTCCTCTCATGTTTTCCCATGTTTCTCTCTCCTGAGCTCATTTTTTGCATTGTAAAAAGCCAGAATGGGCTCATTTTAAAAAAAGTTAGACATTCTTTTAGCTCTGCAACTTCCCTTTTCTTCCTAATCAGGAAGATTTGTGGAGTTTTTTTTTTACCTTTCCATGCAAATACTACACTTCTTTTTGCCTCTTGGTCATTGTAATGCACTGTATTGGACCTGGAATGATGATATATGCTCTGTGATTAAATCTTCTCAATCCTTTCATATGTTCATCATTGTTTCCTGATCTTTCATTACATTTTGGAAATTTGTGCATGTTTTATGCTATATTTTCTTGTGGATTGTGTATGTTTTGTAGCAGCAGGTGTCTAATACTCCTTTGGTGCATCACCTTATTTAGATCAGGTTTATTTTTAGCATTTTCTCAACCCTGTCTCCTTGGAAAAGTTTGATTAAGTTATAGGTAAACCCTCTATGCAGAATGTCATGCACACTTGAACAGAGGAGTTGAGGAACCAACCTCTAATCTGGAGATTCTTTTCCCACTTTTTACAAGTCCCACACTTGGGGAAAAGATTCAATGTTGTGCAATCACACTGGATGCTAAAATGTCAAACTAGAAATCTGATAGAACAGCCCCCACGAAAGAACCATTTTTCACAAGGGGCTTCCACATCAATTTGCAGTGCTCTGCTGCTAAGTAGAACTGCACTCCAAGCTCGCATCCTCTTTCTAGCTTTTCAAATGGTAGTACCATGGGGAAACGCTATGGGCCCTCTTGCATTACCACATCTAGTTCACGCACTCCCTTATGAAATCATAAGAATTTCCCAAGATTTGATGGGAATGGAAATCAAAGCATGGATTCACATATATCTACATTCATTATGTCATGCAGCATCCTAGATGTGACCCATGAAGACGTGTCGATACACCTCTTTCTAGAAACCTTACAAGGACCTACAACAGAGTGGTTCCAACATTTTCCAGCTGTATCTATCACCAGTTGGGCCACATTAGGAACAAAATTTAAAGACAGGCATAAGCCTTCAGAAGACACATTTGCATTACTATCAAAGATTACTCACTTGAAGAAGGAGGCCAATGAAACCATGCACAATTTCATCACCCATTTCAATTCGCTGATTAACCGTGTGCCACCTGCCATGTTGCCAACACTAGAAAATCAAAAGTGTTTCTTTGTGAATGCCATGAGCTCAAGAGTGAGTTTCTTACTCTTACAAGAACAAATCACCACCTTGGTCCTCACTCAAGCTGTGGCCATTCAGATAGAAGACAACCTGTTTATATCTAGTGAGTTAAAATGAGAGTTGTCCAAACCTAAGGCTTCAAATCCTCAACCCACTTCATCAGATCCGACATTCCAAAAGATGGTGAATGACTTGCTCGCATTAAAGAATTAATTAGCTCAAGCTTTGTCTACCACTCTGTATCGAGATATCCCACAGAGGAAATTCACTGCCAACAATGCCCCATAAAGGCCACGTTTTCCTGCTGCTGCTCCAAGGTTAGCACTTGAGACCCCTCCGATTAATGCCTTGGTCAAGATCGAAGAAGAGGAGAAAATTTATGAAGAACCTTCATCGCAAGGTGAAGATGATCAAGATGTCAGTGAACTGAATGGTGACTCTACAATCGGGTATATGGAATTTGAAGATGAAGAAGAAGGTACCCAAGGGTATGCAAGCAGACAGTCATATGCTGTTTTCACCCACTCACAAGGAAAAGAAGTAGAAGTTGCTGCTAGGATACAAAAGGAGAAGGCTGTGTCAAACACGTCTACAACCATTGCTAAAAGAGGTAATCCTCTTCCTGCTCAAACTCCTATTAAACCTTTTACGAAGAAATCTTTTCCTCCCATCTCTCCTCCAAATCAGCCTTCTTCTATTTCCATAAATACCAGTAACCCTACCCTACCATCATGAAATGAGGGACTCATTTTAATCAACGCAACCCTTGGTCGCATTCGACATAGTCGATCATGCTAAAATGACCAAGATTCAAATGTCTGAAGCTGAGTATCTTCAGTCTGACCCTGAGCAGCTTGTAAGGTTGACTGAATATATCCAAAGCCAAATTGTCATCCCCTCTCCTATCTCCCTGAAAATAATCCTTTCCACTCCTCCTGCATCTCACATAAATGTTTCCTTGACTTCCGCATAAGGAAAAATTGAACCTTTTTATCTCTCCCTCCTAATCAATGGTCATAAACTAAGCAACTACATAATTGATTCTGGGGCTTTCGATAATGTCATGCCGGCAAAGGTCACTCATGATTTAGGCCTCACCCTTACCAAGCCTTTCGGAAGATGTTACTCCATAGAAACCAAACAAGTTCCATTGATTGGTCAGATCAAAGATGCACAGTTCACATTTGCAACGTTCCTAGAAAAAAGGGTAAAAATGACTATCCTCGTTGTTGATATCCCAGCAGCATATGGAATTATACTAGGGAGAAGCTTTTGTAGAGAAGTCAGTGGAGAGATTCATATGGACTGGTCCAAAGCCAGAATCCCTGTCAAAGGAGTAATGCAGACTTTAGAGCCTGAATGACAAAAGAAGTACCTGGTCACGAACTCTGACAACCCCAAAGCCCAAATTCTCTTCTAATCATTAGGGATGGGGAACTACTTCTTATCTACTGCGTCTGATAAAATGGATGTTCTCATCTAGGAGGAGGACCTTAACAAGATTTGGACATTGTAGTTTGATGGCAGTTGTACAACAAGTGGATGTGGCGCTAGAGTTTTCCTGATATCTCCTGAAGAGGAGATTTTTCTTCTTTCTTTCAAATTGTAGTTTTTCAATACAAACAATACCACTAAGTATGAATCTTTGTTACTCAGTATGCAAGCTGAAAAGGAAAGAGGAATCAAGAATCTAAAAGCATAGGGTGATGCCGAACTGATCGTCAACTAGATAAAAGGGTTGTACCAAGTAAATAATGACAGACTGAGGCACTACCACAATGTAGTATGGGACAACATTGAGGAATTTGACACTTTCTCAATAAAATTTGTTCCAAGAGCTCAAAATGACATGATCGATTCATTGTCTGTCTCAGCATCTCTTATGCTCCCTCACCCAGGGTTGACAATAGACACATATACCATTGATGTAGTCTTTTTCCCAAGTGTTTTAGACAATTCTTAGCACTAGCAGGTATTCAACGATGACAATCATCTTGTTACTTTTCTAGAAAAAGATGATAATTTCAATGAGCTTCATTTTGAGGGATCTACTTCTACATGCCGTGAATCTGTCACTGGTCAAGCAAATGAATCAAAAGAAGGTGATGGCATATGTCAGCTCAAGGGAAATAAAATTCCGAAGGGTTTAGTCTCTCTAGAATGATTGTTTGACAAACATGATTATTTTTTCAAGAAGAAGTGACAAGATGATCCTAACTCCTCTCCAGAGACCGAATCTGTCAACCTGGGTACTGTAGAACATCCACAGTTTGTGAACATTAGGAAATGTTGTACACCCAAAGAAAAGCAGAAGTTTTTCAAATTTTTGAAGAATTATATGGATGTATTGGTATGGTCTTATGCAGATCTAAAGTCTTTCAATCCTAAGGACGTTCAACATGACATCCCATTAAAGGACGATGTCAAACCCTTTTGCCAGAAACAGAGGCATTACAATCCCAAGATCTTGGGTACCATCCAGGTGGAAGTACAGAAAATGTTGGATGTGAGAATCATCTTTCCTATCCATCACAGTACTTGGGTCGCGAACATCATGCTCGTACAAAAGAAGAATGGCGAGATATGCATATGCATAGATTTTCGCAAGATGAATTAGGCATCCTTGAAGGACAATTACCCGCTTCCCATAATGGATCAAGTTCTGTAGGTAGTAACCTGTTCAGAGATGTTGTCCGTGCTTGATGGTTTTTCGGGCTATAATCAGATTGAAGTCTCACCTGAAGACCAATTCAAAATAGCATTCACTACTCCCTGGGGCACATTCACCTACAACAGAATGCCTTTTAGCTTGACCAATGTTGGTGCCACCTTTCAGCGAGCAATGGAATTTGCATTCAAAGGTATGATGGGAAAGGTCATCATAGTTTATTTTGATGACTTAACTGTGTTCTCAAAAAAGTGAAGTGATCATTGTGATCATTTGGAGCAAGTATTGATTAGATGCCGAGAACACGGGATTTCCCTAAATCCAAAAAATTCTATTTTTGGGGTCACCAAAGGAAATTTATTAGGACACATTGTCAACAAGGAAGGAACAAAGATAGATGTCGAAAGGGTTAAGGCTATTTAGAGCCTTACCTTACCCACAAGCAAGACCGGTGTTCACTCCTTCAGAAAGGTGAATTTTCTCAAACTCTTTGTTCCCGACTTCACTGAAAAGACTCGTCACATATCAAATATGATGAAAGGGTTGCAAACATTCCGATGGAGTGAAAAAGGAAAGACATCATTCATGGATATAAAATCCTTTGTTGCTCATGCACCTATCCTAGTATGTCCTGACTTCTCCAAATTTTTTATCATGTACAGTTATGCATCTGCACATACTGTATCAGCCATATTAATGCAGAAGAACTCTGAGGATGTTGAATCTCCAACTACGTTCATGAGCTCCCCTCTCAAGCTTCATGAATTAAAGATGTCTCAGTTAGAAAAACATGGCTTCATAGTAGTCAAAGTAGTCAAGAACTTCTGGTACTACATCCTAAACTCTCATACGGTAGTGCTGGTTCCTAACAAGGTAGTTAAGTCGATCCTAACTCAACAGGAGTTAGGAATCTTATGAGGGAATTGGATCGTAAAGGTCCAAGAGTATGATCTGGACATAAAACCAACCAAGCTAATAATAGGTAAGGGCCTACGTCAGCTTATGGCTGAAAACAAAGATTCAGAGGTCCCTAAAGAGGAAGATGATTGCATCGATGGAGCACAAGGTAAACTGAAGAAAGTTGATTCTCTACCTATGGTTCTATTTGTCACAACTAGTGATGAATGGTATTCAGACATTGCTTTCTTTCTCACTTATGGTGAGTGCTCAGATCATCTAACTTCAAAGGAAAAGTGTACTGTAAAGCTCAAGGCAGCTAGATATGTCATATGGGATGATGGTTTATACAAGCGCAGGATTGATGGGATCTTCTTGCGATGCATTGAAAAACCGTAGCAGATCAAATTTCTTGAAATTTTTCATGACTCAACATGTGGTGGCCACTTCTCATCATCCGTAACAGCACATAAAATCATTCAGGCTAGGTACTACTGGCCAACACCATTTCAGGATGCAGCCACCTGGGTAGCAAAATGTGAGCTCTACCAACAGTTTGTTGGCAAACCAAAATTAGTTGCTTTTCCCCTCAGACCCGTCATTATTGACAAACCATTCAGGTAATGGGGAATTGAATTTATCGGAGCACTACATCCCCAATAAAGTGCTAGACATAATTATGTCCTAACAACAACAAATTACTTCACCAAATGGGTGTAGGCCATACCTGTTAAGAATGCCACCTCTGAAGTTGTTTGCAACTTCATCAAAGAAAATATCGTCATGATATTTGGCATCCCACACAAGATCGTTGCTGATAATGCTTCCAAATTCTCCTCATGGGATGTTATTGTTTTTTGCTATGGATACAGAATAACCTTGGCCCAGCCTCGGATTATTACCCCCAAGGAAATGGTCAGGTAGAATCTAGTATGAAAACCTAGTAACCATCATACGGAAGCTAGTCGATGAGAATCAGCGTCATGGCACAAGTCATTGTATGATTCTTTGTGGGTAGACCGTATTAATTTGAAGAGGTCTCTCAGTATGTCACCTTTTCAAGTGTTATATGGAATCGACGTTGAGTTCCCCATTTCCATGGAACTCCCTGCTCTATGCTTGGCACGAGCGATTGAAGATGAAACTTTCTAGAATTCTCTTGAAAATAGGATCATGTATCTAACAAAACTTGAAGAAAAAAGGGTAAGAGTAGTTGACAGGATCACCAAACATCAAAATCAAGTCAAGAGACTGTTCGATAAAAAGGAAAAGTAGAGGGATTTCCAAGTAGGAGATCTCTTCCTTCTATGGACAAACGAAGAGAACCAAAGGGTATGCACAGGAAATTTGACTCTCTTTGGAGAGGGCCTTTCAAGATCAAGTAGCTCAATGGAGAGAATAGTTTCTATCTCTCATAGCTGGAGGGGACAGAGCTCCCACTTCCCTATAGTGGGAAACATCTCAAAATATTCCAGGAAGTAGAGATTGCTCTCTTTTTTGTACTAGTTTGCTTTAGTTTTGTGTTTGTTTTTGTCGTGTGTTTTCTTTCTGTTAGTTGTTTGTTTTCCTTTCTTTTCATCGCCCTTGTTTTTGCCCCTACTTTATTAGTTTAGTAGAGGCCCCAGGCCCATATACTGAACATAGGAACCTAGAGTTCTAGAGAGGATTCCTTCCCCATCTCTGTAACCCCAATGGATAGGCACATGTAGATTTGGGATTCTCTACCCCTTAAGCTTCACAGAAAGATAGTCCCCAGAAAGAGCCAGCTGTTATCCCGTAAAATTGATGAGGGTAATTTTGTAGGTAACCATACCAAAATTTCCATTTTTGGTCCCCCGTTGAAGTCCCTTAACATTCGGAATGGCATAAAATCCCCTTTCCGGAAAATCTAGTTTTTAGAACTTGGTCATTTTCAAGCCCTTTTAGGATTGGGCGCAGTTTTCATTCAAGTCACATCAACCAAAACTATGCCCCTCTATTCCTTTAGCGCATTCTAGGGAGTGTCAACACTCCAAATGTTACGCCTCTCAATGTCGCTCCTCCAAATGTTGCACCTCTCAATGTTGTGCCAAGGCACAAGCGTCATCTTGTTATCACTCTCTAAAAGTGCACTGTGGGTGCTGAAAACATATTGTTAACACTCTCAAATGTTACACCTCTCAAGCTATGCCATGGCGCAAATCCCTTCGTGTCGACATCCACTTATGTGTGCCATAGGAAACGTTGGTGGCGCATTTATTACATCATTTTTCTATATATAGGCACGTCTGACCTGTCATTTTCACAATTGAAAAAATGTGAAAAGTTATTCCTCTATACTTTTCAGCGTTCTTATCAGCCTCGCATGTGTTGCCATTTGTCACATTCATGGACCCCACATCATCTCCTTTATCGTTATATATTCCTGGTAAGTGGCCCTTGCCCCTTCTTGTGGATTTGTTGTAGTTTTTATGTTGAGCCAGGTGATTAGGGTTAAGTGATGAAGGAGATGAATCTAGAAGAAAGGGATAGCCCCCCATTTGCAAACATAAGTACTCAACTCTAAAACCCCTTCTCCTCCTTCCAAATATGACAAATATAGAAGACTCCACCACAAAACAACTCATACTCATTTTTCCCTTATTCCCTACTTTGCTAAGTTTTCCCTCCTAGACATCAAAATATGAGCGAAAAGAGTGAAAATCATAAAAATTTTACAAAAAAACCACTATTTTTCCTTCGGTGTAAGCTTCATTCTTGTTACAATCAAACACAAGTGATGCCACAGGTGCACTGTCTCTTGCATGTGGCCAACATAAGCCTTCTCCATTCCTTATAAACATTGGAAAATTCCCTAGGCATGCAAGAGCTAGCACCAAAGCAACAACGACGACACTGCATGTTATGCTAACCTTTCCCACGCCGCACAAACTAAACCACTTGGTGCACCTCACTCTTATGCAGTAGCCACCACATCTACGCCAAATGGTGCATCCTGGCAACCTTGCTACACCAATCATATCTATGCTCCACTTAAAAAGACTTCCAATGATGCAAGCGCACATCCTTTGAAACCAACATCTGAATGTTGTGTGTATCCTTTCCATGCCCCCCGCACACCTTTTGGACATTGTTTTCTCCCATGCAACACTTTCGCAAAGTGTTCCTTTCTTTCCTAAGTCCCTGCAGCCTACAGTAAAGCTATGCCTTGTGCCCAGAGTCTCATAAATTGCTAACTTTTCATTCTGTAAGCTTTTATGGATGAATTAACACCTAACACGGCTCTTCTATGCAATGGACTTCCTTGATTCTTCTTGTAGATCAACAGCTGAACTCAGATTCACACATGTACTTCATCGAGTAAGAAGCCAACCAAGTCTAAGGGTAAAGCCAAGCTAACATAAGAAGAAATGAAATATAAATACCAAAGGGTTCAAGATGCCTGAATCTCTTGCAAAGTGTGATCTTGATATCAGAGATTTGCAGAACTCGGGCACATTGACATGGAGGACTTCTGGGCCATAGAACCAAGAAGGTCACTAGTAGCTCGTGGGATGGATAAATTGGTTGGAAAGTGGTATTAACTTTGCTGTAGGGATCCCAGTGAGTTGCAATCAACAATGAATTTATGATGTTGGTGGGCCGTTGTTACAATAAGGACACAAGATGTGTCGAAAATGAGAAGGGCGAGGTGATCATCAACCTCACAGCCCAACATTGTGAGATCATGTTGGGTATCCCTCAGCACCAACATTTTGTAGCAGTAATCTAGGAGGACTACATGAAGACATGGACTAAAAAAAAAGACAAATGTATGTAGTTAATGAATGAGGTGTACCTCAAGAATAAGAAGGTGACAAGCAGGTGGCCACAAGTCATTCATCACAATGACTTTTCAGAGAGCTGAGTGATAAAATTACCTTCCTGAGCAGGGTATTTGGGCTCTCCGATGCCCATTACTTTCACAAGTGGATGCTCAGGTATTTAGAAACAATGAATAAAAATGTTCCTAATCAACATTTTGAATGGAGAGAGATTATCAGAGGACAATCTCGGAGCAGCTTCAACAACTTTCAACAACTGGGAGGTTCTTTATGAACTCCTATGTGGTATATGTTGTTGCCTCAGAGATGGACTACCCATAATTGAATAGGTATGGGGTATGGCCCCAGGTTAAAATATACGAGTACTATCAAAAGTTAAGACTGGAGAATAACATAGCCCAATTCAGTAAAATCAATGTCTTCTTCTATGGCATCATCTTCCTCTTGATGCCCAACATGACTTACAGTCAGATGACCAAAAGCATGCTCACCACCACAGAGAAGTGGGGAGCATTATTCATGTAATTCCCCACTTTCACCTATCTCAGAGCCGCTAACTTCTTGGAAGAACCCACCAAATTGCCAAGGTATGTGGGACCCAAACTGATCCTGTTGGAGCTATCTAGACAGCTCATCACATACCATGAGAAGTGTTTGAAAAGGAAGAAGGGTGGAACTCCATTCCCCTTCACAGTGGGCAGGTACACCTGCACTTCACAGAGAAAATCCTAGGAGATGTTTACAGAGCTTGAACTGCTCAATTTGAAGCATAATTTCTTGGAAAGGCCAACCTTTGATCCTCGTGATTGCCTTCCAAGGGCAAAGATCAATCCAATTCACGTCCTTTATATCAAAGATATCTACATCGATCTATATCAAAAAGTTGAGCTCAGACAAAGGGATCACTCCCGACTGGCCCTGTTAGAGATCATTCAATATGGTGTGGCTATCATCCTAAAGGATTTCCAAGCAACTAATCAAAAAGTTGATCAGGTCTATCTAGACACGGATGGGGACAATTGGCTGTTTGCCGAAATTGATAAAAACAAGGCCCCTTAGACTATTGAGGTAAGGGTCAAAGGCACTCTATAGTGCATCGAGCATTGGTGCAAGAAAAATGGTATCATCTACCTTGGGGTAGACTTTACCACATCTCCCTTGGGTGATGCACCTAGCAGGCCGAAACACTTGCCTAAAGGCAAAGGAAAAGGTGAAGAAGGAGAGGCAAGCACTGCTCAGGAGGAAGTTCCTGAGAGCCCTCCTTCCACTTCTGAGGAGCAAGTAGTGAACCTGATATCCCCAGGAAAAGAAGAAGCAGCCAGTGCTCCAACAGACACATCCACTCAAGATGTCATCACTACTACAAATGGAAAAGTATCAATTGTCCCCTCTTTTGCTCCTCCTTCTCCTCCTCATTTCGTTCAACCAATCACTCCTTTGGATGTGTCTTCTCCCCCATATTCTACTGCTCCCCCTCCCTCTTCCTCCATCTTCTCTTCCCTCATAAATCTATCCCCCAACATTTCTTCCCTCATCTCACAGATCCCTTCCGCCCCCACGATTTCCTCTCTTACAGTCACTCCTAACCCTAGGAGCATTGGAGTGTTGACTTCTTTCTCAATGCTGCCACCAAGTGTCTTGACACATTTTCCTGTGTCCACTACAGTTGCTCCTTCTTCCACCCCCATTTCCTCCTCTTCCTTTGGTCCCACTCCTCTAAGTCATGAATGGATCTCTGAACACCTGATCCATCACAAGAGGAAAGTCCCTATTACACCCATGGACTTCTCCATTATTCCAACTAAAGGGCCTAAGAAGCAAAAAACTATAACCCACTTCTCTCAAAGCACTTTAGGTGAAAGGGTTATGGAGATCGCGTACCCTGATCTCATAAAGAAGAAATAAGATCTATCTCCTATAGATTTTATAGTGACTCAGGTCATGATGGGAACATCATCAGAGAGCCTACAAGGAGAGGCCTTATCTACAGTGGATGCCCTTTGTAAGAAGCTTCAAGAATCAAAGGAAGAGAAGAGAATATTAAAAGAGCAAAACAAGCATCTTCTCCAAGCCCTGCAAAAGATGGGAAATGCCCCTCCTATGACTGTCGTCGATCCTCCCAAATTTCTTAGTCAAGAGAAGATAAATTAGTATGCCAACATTGGCGAGCAAGGTACAACAATGTCCACCTAGAGAGAGAAGATCCTCAAAGATAGTGAGGAAGTGATTAAAAAGTTCATAGAGCTCTATCAAAATATAGATCAAGTGAACAAGGAACTCCAAGAAATAGCAGGACCTATCTCCAAAGAGTTGGACCATGGCAAGTTACAACATGAGACATTCCAGAAGATGCTCGACTGCCCAATCGATGACTTGGTGAAATTCGGCGTCTTTGATCACCCATGAGCACCCAACAAAGTCCTTGCTACTTTAGACTATTGGGTTGACCAAATGGAGTTTGTCTTGGAAAAGATAGAGAAAATCATGGAGGAATCCCTAGATTCCATGCATCAAATGGAGTAGATCATCTTAAGAATGTCTCTAAGGTTGCTCAGTGTAGCGTATGCCTTGAGGAAGACAGATGATACTATTCGGCTTTTCAAGGAAATCACGTCATAGGGTTTAGCGTTAGAGGCCACTTTTGATATAGAATCTATCAACAACCTTCTGGCTTGCCGTGAATTCATTGGATACCTGATGGATGTAGGAAACGAATACTTCAAACTCCTGAAAAGACTTAGAGATGAACGAGAAACTTGTGAATTCATCAGAGATCGCACCAAGGGTCCCACTCAGGATCAACTTCAGGCGATGGTCAACAAGTTCATGGAGTATCAAGCTTAGTTTACATGACCTCTCCTGAGCAGAAGCAGGACACTCCTTTCAAGCTAAGGGATGACGACGAATAGGTTCCTTCCTCCTGGGATAAATCCCATTTTTGTAAAATTATTTAAAATTATGTTGGCACAAATGATGGCATCATCCATGTTGCACCATGAGATGTTGTCATCCACAAAATTGCCCTAAAGTCAACATTTGACTTTTAGATATTTTGTAAATAGTTGTTGCCTCCTTTTTGTCTTCTTTCTCCTTCTCCTTCTATAAATACTTGGATACTTGTAGTATTCAGGGTGAGCAAATTTGTATGAAAAATAGAAGTGAGGAGAGAAAGACTTTGAGTTTTCTTGTAACATAACAACTTATTAATAAAAAAATTGAGACTTTATGCTGAATTCCTGTGTTATGTGTTAGATCTTTCTTAAGTTAGATCTGCATGCTTATTCTGTTGGATTCACCTATTCTTTTGTCATTTTTTTAACATTAATGCTTTGTTTGTTTATGTGAGTAAGTTTGGATCTATTTACTACCGGCCCAAAACATAGACCCTCTAACCTTTCTATTTTGGAATTCATTTCTTTTCTCCCTTCAATCCATCTTTCTTCTATTCCTTCCTTCATTCCTTTATGTTCTTCGTTGGAACTAACTCTACTGGGATGAGATCCCAAATCCCCCTTGAAGGCATAATACTATAAGACTTGCACAAATTCCTGCTAGTAGAATAGAAATAAACTAGTTTCACTTTGCTGTCTCAAAGAGGGGCTATTCCCTGCACACTTTTGGCCTGTCTATCCATAAATCTGCCCACCCGACAGATTTTCAGACCAACACCGCCTCATTAAATATTGCGTTCACCTTCATCTCAAGAAGTGTGTCCTCACTGTACTCTTGGGAAAACTCCTGGGATTTATCATCTCCTTGCGTGGCGTAGAATTTGACCCTACTAAAGTTAAGGCCATTCTTTAAATGCCTCCACTTATTAATCTTCGGTAACTCCGTAGCTTGCAAGGTAAGTTATAGTTTATTTTTCGTTTCATTTCACAATTGTCTGATCGGTGTTAACCATTTCATCATCTTCTCAAGAAGGATGTCTCCTTTAAATGGGATGATGACTACCACAAAATTTTTGAGGCCTTAAAATAATACGTTCTCCAACCACCCGTACTCATTCCACCTAAGGACGATCAACCCTTGTACCTATAAATCTCCACTACTAATCACTCCTTAGGGGCCATGCTCGCTCACCGTGATGAACAACACAGGGAGAAGGAAGTTTATTACATAAGTTGTTCTCTTTTAGACTATGAAACTGACTATACCCATGCCAAAAAACTTTGCTTAGCCTTAGTGTTCATTGCCATGAAACTCTGTCATTACCTACTCAACCACAAAACCTATGTTGTGACTAACACTGACCCCCTACACTTCATGTATGCCAAACCTTACTAAAATCAACGTGCCACATGCTAGCTTATGCTTTTGTTTAACCTTAACCTTGAATTCATCCATCAAAATTCCATCAAGGGCCAAGCCATCACCGACCAATTGGCCGATGCACCAATTTTTAGGGATCAACCTTCTAATTTTGACTTTCCAGATGAGTCAATTACTTCCCTTTCCTTGGACGAGCCCACATACCAAATGAAACTCTTCTTCAATGATTTCGAGTGTCAGCGTTGGTGTGGGGTAGGTGTTATCCTCATCCCACTTGATGGTGAACCCATGCCTTTTTCTTTCAAACTCTATTTTGATTGTACAAACAATATTGCCGAATACGAAGCACTCGTATTAGGTCTCTAAGCTGCCTATGCCTTAGATGTAAAATCCATAAACATCTTTGGTGATTCCCAATTGGTCGTAAACCAAGTCAATGGTATATAAAAATTTCATAATGAGACACTTCAAAAGTATAAACATCATGTGGACATACTTTTGACCACTTTTGACCATTATGACTTTCAAACCGTCCCTCGCTCTACCAAAAAATTTACAGATACCATGGCATGCTTAGCCTCTCAAATACCTGCTTCACCTGCCAATTCTAAAATCTTTGTCACCATACAAAGACTCCAATCACCCTCTTATTTACCTCGTGAAATTTACTCTATCAGAACTGCTGCCCCCGACCCGAGTGACCTTTGGTATAAATAATGCTTAGACTACCTTTCCCTCTCCATCTTGCCTCTCGACCTCACTCGTAATAGACAACGCACTTTTCTTAAAAGGGTCTCTCATTACTTAATCATGGGTGGCCTCCTCTATAAGCGTGGATTTGATGGCATTCTCTTATGGTGCCTTATAAGTTTTGAAATTCCTTACACAGTTCAAGAATTTCATGATGGCATATGTGGAGGCCACTTCAGTGGCCTTATTTTTGCTAAGCGCATTCTTCACCTAGGCTATTACTGGCTAACCCTTAACCATGATTATTACAACTACATTAAGCATTGTGTAAAATTCCAACAATATTCCAACCTTCATCATACACCCAGTCATGCCTTATAGGTCACCTATGAACTTTGGCCCTTCTCTCAATGGGGTTTGGATCTCGTCAGAGAGATCAATCCCCATTCTTCACAATGACATCAATGGATCATCATTACCACCAAATACTACACAAAATGGGTTGAAGCCATACCTATCATCTCCACGAAAGCTGAAAAAATATGTGAGTTCATCAATCATCACATCATCTATCACTTTGGTGTCCCACATCACCTCATCACTGATAATAGAAAACAATTCAACAATAAAACCTTGCAAAAAATTTGTGACTCCTTCGGCATTCAGCTAAGTTTCTCATCACCTTATTACCCACAAACCAATGGCCAAGCCGAAACCACCAATAAAACCTTGAAAAAAATTCTCATGAAAGTGGTTAACAATACTGGGAAGGATTGGCATATGCACATTCATTTCACCCCATGGGCATACTGCACTAGTATTCACACTTCCACTGCTGCCACACCTTTTTCTCTAGTTTATGGTACAGAGGTTGTTCTACCTCTCAAAGTCTAGATTCCCTCACTCTACATTTCTCTCCATGACATGCTTACTGATGATGACTTTTGTCAGGACCATTTAGTACAACTTGAGTTATTAGATGATCATCATCTTAATGCTCTTTACCATCTTCAATTTTACCAAAAATGTACCAAACATGCCTATGACAAACACATCCATGAATGAACCTTCCAAGTTGGTGATGTTGTCCTGAAAGAAAATCAACATGTAACCAAAGCAGAAAAAAGTAAACGGGGAAATTTTTCTCCTAATTGGCTTGGACCATACATCGTGACTCATACTTATGGATCAAGTGCTTATCATTTATCATCATTATATGGTAAACCCAAACTTGAGCCCCTCAATTCCTTGCATCTTCAAGCATTCTACTGTTGACTTTCAGTCCTACCTCACTTTCTACCTCTTTCATGCTCATCCCTTGAGTGCTACCCACTTCCTACGCCATCACCAATGATTAAATAAGAATCATGTGTATAGCCATCACTCTTTTATCTTCTCTTAAATATGTGTACCATGACGCTGCACATGGCATGATTCTCATGGATACTTTTCATATGTTTTTAGATGAGATCCCATGGTTGTTTCACCCTGATTTCTGAACAAGAATCTAATCCTTTACCTTATTCTTGTCCATGAATTAAAAGCCCCTACTTGGGATCTAACTCCTCGAGTCAAACTTCTAATAAAATATGACTCCCTCAAAAGGACATCTTTCTCTCTACATTGCTTCTATAAATAGAATTCTCCCTTGAAGGACAACTATGTAAAGCCGGCTTAAAAAATAATGTAGAATCCAAACCTTCCCACATCGATCAGCTTCGTGAAGACCTCAAGGACTTAATTTCCTTATCCCATATAGAATTTCTGCATCAGTCAGTCTATCTCAAATACAATTCAAACAAAAAACAAATTCATCACAGACTTGCCCATTGTGATCTTGGATCTCTTGCCCAAAACGCATGCTACCAAATACCATATAAACTGTTGGAAATATTTTCATTGATGTCAAAGGCTTAATCATTGATGTATTTGGTTAATGGAAATGTGTAACAGAAGTTGATGGAAATATTGATGGATGTTGACGATGGAAGTTGACGGAACTATTGACGGATGTTGACAAAAATGGTAGAAAGTAACGGAAATAACCAGCAGTATAGAAACGCTACAAATGAAAGTTTAACTACATGAAAAGAAGTATTGTTACATGGTATAAGCAAGATATAAACAACTGTACATATGAGAAAGATATCAACATTTTAGGGCATTCATATGCCATGTTTCATGGTGAAAAAAAATATTTAATGATGGTTGGCAGTGAGTTAATGATGACAAAAATTTTATTAAAGAAAGGTCTAGTGCATTTAATGGAGTATATTGCATTGTTTAATGTGCATTTAATAATTTTTATGGGCTGCATTAATTACTTTTGGTTTTAAGCTGACTAATGCACTTAATTAAGTTATGTTAATTAAATAATGGAAAGGTTGTGTTGGTTAGAATTATGTGTCTTTTCGAAAGGATGTGAGAAGGATATATAAGGAGATAGAATCATTTGATTTTAAAAAAGCACACATATTGAATATTTTGTGTGAAGAGAGAAAAGGAAGAATAGCATATGAAATAAAAAGGAGTGAAGGACAGATTTATTTTTGATGAAAATTTGTAGTGATTTATTTATGTGAAGGGATTGAAATAAATAAAAAAGGATATTCTGAGCAGTAGTTTTGTTCTATCAGTTGTTGAAGCAACAACAACATAAAAGATAGAAAAGAGTTTTTTCTTTTGTGAGGAAGGTTGGTGGCTTCATATTTGAAGAGATAGGTGTCTCTTGCTGAGTTGGTGCTTAGCAAAAAGGTGTTGTGCTTGTGTAGGTTGGTGCCTACAAAAATTATAATTTGGGGATTAGTGTCTCCCGTAGGTTAGTGCCTACACACATTTGATAAATATAATAAAGAATATTTTCTTCATGGTTTTCTCCTAAAAGGGTTTCCACGTAAATCTGTTTCTATTTGTAGTGTGTTGGTTTGCTTTACATTCATTGATTGCTTTGATATATTCTCTATGAAATTGATTAATTGTGATTACGGATCTGAGATTAAGTGTTAAATTTAAAAGAATATCATAATAATGATTCAACCCCCCTCTCAGTATTATCTTGTGCTTAACAATTGGTATCAGAGCAAGTGCCTTCAGGAAAAATATAACAATTGGAAGGTAGATCTCAGAAGTACATATGGCTACTCATCAAGTACAAGAAGGTTTTTCTTCAAACAAGGCTCCATTGTTTGATGGAAAAAACTATGCATTTTGGATCATAAGAATGAAAACATATCTAATGGCACTAGGGTTTGATATCTAGCAATTAGTAATAGTTGGATATACAATCCCATTAGTTCCACCAAAAGATCAAGCTGGAAAGAAGGATTTTGAAAACAATGCCAAGGCGATGAATGCTATCTTATGTGGCATGTCAGAATTTGAGTTTGTTAAAGTAATGCAATGTGATAGGGTGAAGGAGATATGGGACAAACTTCGAACTATCTATGAAGGTGATGACAAGGTTAAAAGGGCTAAGCTTCAAACTCATAGGAGACAATTTGAGAGCCTGAAAATGAAGGATGAGGAGAATGTTGCAGCCTATCTTCTTTGCGTGGATGAGGTTGTCAATGCCATAAGAGGGTTAGGTGAAAATATTGAAGAATCCATAATCGTTCAAAATATTCTAAGATCTCTACCATTAAGATTTGATGCTAAGGTGTCTGCCATTGAAGAAATGAAGGATCTTGATAAGTTGAGCATGGATGAACTACATGGACTAATGACCGCGTATGAAATGAGGACTGGTTCAAATAGACCATCAAAGAAGGAATCTGCATTCAAACTCTCAAATAAAGAGAAAATCAAAGAACCTGAGTTGAATGAGAACTCAAGTAGTGAAGAAGATGATAAAGAAGCCTTGTTCATTCAAAAGTTAAAGAAAGGATCTGGAAAGTACAAAGGTAAGCTACCATTTAAATGTTTTAACTGTGGTAAAATTGGTCATTTTGTGGTTAAGTTTCCAGAGAAAGAATATAGTGATGATGAGGAAAGCAAACCTAAATTCAAAATGGAATTCAAGAAAAAGAAAGGCAAGAAAATATTTAGAAAGCAAAAGAAAAGATTATATTCAAAAGGAAGTAGTAGATCATCCAAAGAAAGTGGGATAAGTGACTCAAATAACAATAATGAAGAAATATTATTCATGGCTATAAAAGATGACTCAGAAAGGGATGAAGACATGGAAGAAAAAGGTGAAGTGAATCTTGAAGAGGAACTTATCTGTGCCTTGGGAGAGTTGAAATCTCTTAAAAAGAAAAATCAGAAACAAAAGTTACAGATCCTAAAGTATGAAGAAGAAGATCGTAACTTTGAAGCTAAGATATCACAATCTCTTGAAGAATCAGGAAAGATGATCGTGGATCTAAAAACCCAAATTGAAGAAGAAAAACGAGTTGAAGAAGAATTAAGAAATTAGCTAAGGAATAAGGAAGAAGATTGCGAAAAGCATGAGTCAGAGATCGTTGCTTTCTGAAAGGACTTGGAAAAGGAAAATGCTAAAGTTATAAGTAATCTAAAATTCGAGAAAATCATTGAGATACTAGATTAAATTCTGAACCAACAGAAGTCAACGTCCGACAAGACTGGTCTTGGATATACGGAAAGACAAGACACTGCTAACACAAAGGGTATAGAGTTGTTGAAAGGGACGAGAGCAGAGAAGTAAAAGACCTATGTAGAGACACTCAAGGAACCTATGAAGAATGAAGAGTTTAAAAGGGAGAAGAGATTTATGAATATCAAAACTTCTTACAAGGAAAGGAAAGATGAGAACAAGTTTAGAAGACCAAATCCTCCAAGATATACTCACATGTTCAGGTTTGAAAATTATTTCTATGGCTATTACTTCTATTGTAATCATTTTGGTCATAAAGCAATAGATTTTAGAATAGGGGTGAGAGACAAAAATATAAAGAACAAAGGTGTGTATGGATTCTCAAATAGAAATCACAACTCTGTTGCTCCTTTATCGAACTATGTTGAAGATATTGTTTGTTATAACTGTAATAACTATGGACATATGGCAAGATTTTGTAGAACCATTGAAATCAAACCAGAAGGTAAATGCTCTAGAAATAAAGAAGAAAGAAGCTATAAAATTTTGGAAACAAAAGAAAGAGGATGATGGACAAGATAAAGATAAATCTATGCTTGTTCAAACAACATTCCATGCAAAAGATGAATGGAAGTTTTGGTACATTGATAGCAGATGTTCAAGACATATGACTAGAGATAAAAGTAAGTTCATCTCATTGAAGAAATTAAATGAAGGTATGGTAAAATTCGGTGATAACGCTAAAGAAAAGATCGTTGGAAAAGGTACACTGAGTCTTGATAATGGTAAAACAAAAATAGAGAATGTTTTATATGTTGATGGATTAAAGCATAATCTCTTAAGTATAAGCCAAATGTGTGATCAAGGACACACACTTAAGTTTTATGCTAAAGGGTGTGAGATAAGGAATGTAAACATGGGAGAGTTAGTAGCATATGCACATAAAACCACAAATAACCTATACATGCTCGGAGAAGTAAAAGGAGAGAAATGTTTTCTAAGTCAGGTTGAAGAGATTTGGCTATGGCATAGAAGGATGGGGCATATAAATTTTGATAATCTTGTGAAAATGAGCAACAAGCAGGCTATGCAGGATATGCCTAAGGTAACGAAACCTGTAAGTAATCTATGCAAGAAATGTCAGCATGGAAAAAAAACTGGAGAAAAGTTTAGAACAAAGGAGTATTCGACCACCAAACCACTGGAGCTGATTCATATGGATTTGTGTGGACCTACCAGAAGAGAAAGCATACAAGGTGAGAGTTATTTCATGTTATCCATTTATGACTACACTAGAATGACTTGGGTAGCCTTTCTAAAAGAAAAGTCAAAAGCATTTGAGAAGTTCAAAGCTTTCAAGGCTTTAGTAGAAAATGAAACTGGATTAAAAATAAAGTACCTGAGGTCAGATCGTGGAGGTGAGTTCACCTCAAATGAATTCATTGAATATTGTGAAGATCATGGAATCAAAAGAAAGTATTCAGCTGCAAGGACTCCACAAAAAAATGGAGTGGTGTAAAGAAAGAATCAAAATATCCAAGAAATGGCTAGAACCATGTTAAATGAATCTAAGCTATCAAATAAATTTTGGAGAGAAGTGGTAAATACGGCTGTTCATATCTTGAATAGAAGGAAAATCAGAGTTAATCGTGACAAAACTCCTCATGAATTGTGGAAAGGAATACCAGCTACTGTAAAATATTTCAAAGTGTTTGGGAGTAGATGCTTTATTAAAATAAATGAAGATAAATTGGGAAAATTCGATTCAAGAGCGGATGAAGGAATTTTTCTTGGCTACTTTATTAAAAGCAAAGCCTACAGATGCTATAACAAAAGACTACAAACTATAGTAGAAAGTGCAAATGTGAGAGTGTATGAAATCGTGAATCAAAAAGCTAAAGAACCTATAGAAGACCCCTTAGAAATACTTGAGGTAGTAGAACAAAAATAAGAGGAAGAAGATGTTGAAAAATTAAGTAAATATGAAAGGAAAAAAACCAAAACACCATCTCGTTTTGTTAAGAAGAACCATGTTAAAAGTCGGATCATTGGAAACCTTGATGATGGAGTACAAACAAGAAGAAGAATTATAAGTGCATCAGAACTAGTAAATTTATCCTTATTATCCAAAATAGAGCCGAAGAACTTTGCAGAAGCCAACCATGATAAACATTGGATAAAGGAAATGGAGGAAGAGTTAGATAAAATTGAGAAGAATGAAACATGGGAACTTGTACCTAGGCCAAAGGATCAGAATGTGATTGAAGAAACTTTTTTGAGTGACTTACCCATCTCAAGTATTATAATGTGATTGAAGAAGGATTATAATAAATTGAATGAAGATGGGTAAGTCACTCAAAACAAGGCAAGGTTAGTATAAGGTGTTGATTTTGAAGAAACTTTTTCTCGTGTTGCTAGATTAGAAGAAATTATAATGTTTCTTGCTTTTTCAGTATTAAAGAACTTAAAATTATATCAAATGGATGTCAAATCAGCATTTCTAAATGGGAAGTTAGAAGAATAAGTATACATAGAATAGCCTGAAGGGTTCCTCCTATCAAAAAATGAAGATTATGTGTGTAAGTTGAAAAAGGCCTTGTACGGATTAAAACAAGCTCCCAGATCATGGTACTCAAGGCATGATAAGTACCTACAAGACCAAGGGTTCAAGACAGGACTTGCTGATAGCAATATTTACATTAAAACTGAAGGTGAGCACAAACTGATTATTGTTGTATATGTAGATGACATAATTTTTGGAGGAGACAATGAGGAAATGTCCAAGAAATTTTTCAAAGACATGCAAAAAGAGCTTGAGATGTCTATGTTGGGAGAGTTATCATTTTTCCTTGGATTGCAAATTTCTCAATCTGATAAAGGAATATTTATATCCCAAACCAAGTATGTGAAGGAAATGTTAAAGAAATTTGGTATGGGGGAGTATGCACCTGTTAGCACACCTATGGCTACTGGGATTAAGTTGAGCAAAGATGATGAATCTCTGAATGTTGATCAAACTCTCTATAGATCAATGATTGGGAGTCTACTATATATGATGGTATCTAGACCAGACATCATGCAAGCAGTGGGTATGGTCACCCATTTTCAAACAGGGTTGAAAGAAACACATGTGCAAGCTGTAAAATGCATATTTAGATATCTAAAGGGAACTATGGATTATGGGTTATGGCACCCAAGGGGTAAAGAATTCACATTGGTAGCTTATACCAATTTAGATTGGGTGGGATGTGTGGATGATAGAAAAAGTACAACTGGAGGAGAATTTTTCCTTGGAGACAACCTGGTATCGTGGTTAAGTAAGAAGAAAAACTCTATATCCTTATCCACTGCAGAAGTAGAGTATATATCAACATTGTTATGTTGTACTCAAATTTTATGGATGAAGCAAACCCTAAAAGATATCAAAGTAGAGTATGATCATCCAATCTCCATATTGTGTGATAATACCAATGCGATAAGTATTTCAAAGAACCCAGTTATGCATTCCATAACAAATCATATTCCCATAAGATATCACTTCTTAAGAGAGAAGGTGGCAGAAAAGTAGGTAAAGTTGGAATTTGTTGCTACATCCAAACAGATAGCAGATATCTTCACGAAGCCACTTCCAAAGGAGACATTTGAATATCTACGACAGAAGTTGGGAGTAATATCCTTTGCTTCTTCCCATTGAAAAATCAAGAGAAGCATCGGTTGAGGGGGAGCTAAACATTGCAATATATAGCTCCTAGATTGGCCCTTTGCCATTGATGTCAAAGGGGGAGAATGATTGTAAGGGGGAGTTACAGCGAGGGGGAGTTGCAGATTTTTTTTTTTTTAAGGTTGTCATCAATGACAAAGGGGGGGATTGTTGGAAATATTGTCATTTATGTCAAAGGCTTAATCATTGATGTATTTGGTTAATGGAAATGTGTAACAGAAGTTGACAAAAATATTGACGGATGTTGACAACGGAAGTTGACAGAACTATTGACGGATGTTTATGGAAATGGTAGAAAGTAACTGAAATAACCAGTTGTATAGAAAGGCTGAAAATGAAAGTTTAACTACATGAAAAGAAGTATTGTTACATGGTATAAGTGAGATATACACAACTGTACATATGAGAAATATATCAGCATTTTAAGGCGTTCATATGCCATGTTTCATGGTGAAATTTTTTTTTTAATGATGGTTGGCAGCGAGTTAATGATGACAACAATTTTATTAAAGAAAGGTCCAGCGCATTTAATGGAGTATATTGCATTGTTTAATGTGCATTTAATATTTTTTATGGGCTGCATTAATTACTTTTGGTTTTAAGCTGACTAATGCACTTAATTAAGTTATGTTAATTAAATAATGGAAAGGTTGTATTGGTTAGAATTATGTGTCTTTTCGAAAGGATGTGAGAAGGATATATAAGGAGATAGAATCATTTGATTTAAAAAAAAGCACACATATTGAATATTTTGTGTGAAGAGAGAAAAGAAAGAGCAAAATATGAAATAAAAAGGAGTGAAGGGCAGATTTATTTTTGATGAAAATTCGCAGCGATTTATTTATGTGAAGGGACTGAAATAAATAAAAAAGGATATTCTGAGCAGCAGTTTTGTTCTATCAGTTGTTGAAGAAACAACAACATAAAAGATAGAAAAGAGTTTAGTTTTTTGTGAGGAAGGTTGGTGCCTTCATATTTGAAGAGATAGGTGTCTCTTGCTGGGTTGGTTCTTAGAAAAAAGGGGTTGGTGCTCCTATAGGTTGGTGCCTACAAAAATTTTAATTTGGGGATTGGTGTCCCCTATAGGTTGGTGCCTATAAAAATTTGAGAAATATAATAAAGAATATTCTCCGTGGTTTTCTCCCGAAAGGGTTTCCATGTAAATCTGTGTCTATTTGCAGTGTGTTGGTTTACTTTTCATTCATTAATTGCTTTCATATATTCTCTGTGAAACTGATTAATTGTGATTACGTATCTGAGATTAAGTGTTAAATTTAAAAGAATATCATAATACTGATTCACCCCCCCTCTCAATATTATCTTGTGCTTAACAAACTACCCACTTTTCACCCTCTCGCCCTTTGCACCTTCATTTCCTACTACCTTAAGGGACCTGCTAAAACTGTGACATTCGGTGATCATGTGAATTTTATTCACCTTTGGTATAATCAATCATGCAATGTCTTTAGGGTCTTACGTTCATAAGACTATCTAAGGTATGACCTAATCGTTATGATCCTTACCAATTAGGTGGCTCCCTCACCTCCTCTTGTCTTTTCCCCTTCTTCATTACATATTGATTACCTTGAATAGGATTAGATCATCGACACTTATCTTTGGGAAAAAAAATTATTTTTCGGTAACCAACTCCAAATCACCCATACCAATGTGCCCACAATTCACCCACACCTAACCAAAACCTAGAATCAAATCATGCCTACAACCTACCAACACATACTCATACCTCCTCACATTCTTCCCTAGTTTATGGGAGAACTACATCGACTTGAGGTCCCTTTTCATCGGGACTATGTAGGCAGCACTCCAAGGGCATGGGGCCCTTGGAGGTTAGCTCAGCCACTCTCTACCCTAACCAATGCACCTTTCATTGTCCTAAATCACAATCTACAATTGTTAGATTTATTTTTTATATCACTAATTGGAAATTAAACCCAACAAACAACAAATTGCTTTCCACCTTTATCATCATCAAACATACATTCATTATGTCTACCATTTTTCTTTACCACTATCATGCATGTTACTGTAACAACATCTCAACCATTGACCCATATCATCATTACATTACACAAATTAATGAATTGCAAACTCAACAAACTTTACTCCACCATGCCTAAAACCTATCTCAATCCATGCCTAGACCACAACCTAACTCCATTCATGCCTATAGACCTAACTCAATCCATGCCTACGACCTGACTCAATCCATACCTAGACCACAACCTAACTTCAATTCATGCCTATAACCTAACTCAATCCATGCCTATACCATGACTTGAACTTGATCCATGCCTAGACCATAACCTAACTCAATCCATGCCTATGACCTAACTCTATCATGCCTACACTACTTGATTTCCATCACATATACACATCAAAATAACAAGATAACCACAACCATGTATACACATAATGACCATAATCATCATCACTCTAGATAAATAAAAATATCCAAACATGTGTCTCCATATACATAACTCTCAAATATCTTCAGCACGCAAGACGGTATATATAACCAAATCTCTCAAAACTCTCATATACAGCATCACCATCTTCGGCATGCATAGGCCGGTATATGATCAAAAAATACATAACAATCTCATACATCCTCACTCTTTTCAGCACGCAGGCCAGTATGTATCAAAAATGAATCAAATACATCAAAATGGAGGGATTTGCATTAGGCATCATCTTGTCGGACATCCTCCATATCCGTCTCTCATGTCTCCTCCTCTGCTCCTGTTCTAGCAGCCTGATAACATCTCACCGCCCACCATAGGCCATGGTCGGGTCCCTACTGTTACATCACTTGGAGCTAGCCTCTCGTGAACTGGTGTCCTCACCTTGATCCTATATTAGAGCTTGATGGCCCCCTATGCTCTCTATGCACTGTGGGTATGGGATCTGGTCCTCTCACTCAAGGCATGTTGTGCCCTATACTCTCCATAAGATAGAAAATCTATTCTGGCTGCCATCAACTAGTCCTGGGTAATATCTGGCCTCACCTAAGGATCATCTCGTAACCTAGATATGGGTACTATTTGTGGTGGCCCCATCAGCCTCTGCCCCTGTACCTATCCTATGGGACCCTATCCTACCCCTACCTGTGAACTGGGACCCTGTCCTGGTGCCTGTGGAGGTGTCATCGGCCTTGCACCCTGTGCTTGTATCTGAGCTTGTAATGCCTAAATTTGTGCCTGTGCAATGGCCAACTGGCCCTATAACTTGTGTAACCTGTACACCTACAGGGCGGCCACCTACTCATCATCACCCTCTCCATCTCCATCCTTGGACCATCTGGGCCTGTATACTGGCCATCTTTATATGTAATGCGGCCACCTCTGCCTCCAAAGCTACTAACTGCCCATTGTACCATCCCCAACTATGTAATCAGGGTTACCACATGCCCCTGTAGGGGTGTCTTTCTACACCGTGATGTGGTGGCTAAATCTGGTTGCCCCAGCCTGGGTGGTACTGCTCGTAAATGAGCACGCCCACCACTATATGTATCTATCTGTCACTCTGGCATCATCAATCCACTCGGTCTACCACCTGCTCCTCCTGCTCTGGTAGGTACTGTTCAGCTATGGTAGAGGAAATGGTCCTCTCCACGTCATCTCTCCTATACTATGGGAAGGAGTGGAGGTATATCTTGTGGTAGCCCAAACTATCGTCTAACCCTGTCAACTAGGATCATCTTGTGCTCCCCTACATGGCTCCCCTCTATCCATCTAGGAGTAGCTGAAGGCCATCTAGCTCATTAGCCATCTATCTGTATGAGGGATAACCCACATATGGTCTACAAACAATGTCCACACTAGACAATACCTCCAGGAGCCACCTGTAATAGGCTACATCATGTGTAACCTTGCTTGCTCACCGCTCTCCCATCACAGGCACCTATCACCTATACCCCAATTGTAAAAAACTAGGCTCAAATGCATATTTCTGGGGAATACCAATCTAGCGAACACAAACAATGTGCTCGTAGGCCCAACAGTGAAGAATAAATGTGTAGCATAGGTTGAACCTTCAGAACCGCCCATATGCCCATAGCTCTCTATACAAATGCACGAGGAATGATGGCACCCATGTTAAATAGGTCCTATCCATCATATCATGTAGGACCCCCATCAATGATCATGGGAATCTCCCTCCCTCTACATCTGGCAGTGTAATAAAACAGACTGCCTCCATCAATAATACTACTAGCCTCATCTCCTTTGGATGGGCTAGGTGCATCTCTCCATAACTCAGGCTGGCACGGTGGAATGTCATCTCCACCAGTCCCTCACCAAATACTTTCAGCATCAACTCCTCAGATTCCTCTAAGGAGATTGAATATATATGCATCCCCAATATAGGTAATCACAGGATCCTATACACATCCTCCAGGGTGATGGTCATCTCCCTCATCAGTAGGAGGAACGTGTTAGTCATGGAATCCCATCTATTGATGAGAGCGACCATCAAGCTTGGCTATCGGACCACATGTTGTTAACGTCGGATCCCAATCAGGCCCACATCTGTGACATGCCTCCATTCCTTGACCGTTGCCACCCCTCAAACTCTCAAGAGCATGAGTGGTACCCTATCTCTCATCCTCAATTGCTCTCTCACCTGTATCTAGCCAAACATCACATTAATTTCACCTTACTCATAACCACAATCGCACTCGACACCTTACCTACACCAACAACCTTACCTCTCTTTCCCTAGACCTCATTTCCTTTCTCTAACATCTTATATCTACCCATCCTACCCCTCATTCACTATCATTCACCCTTACTTATTTTTACCCCTTACTTATGTCATGCTTTTCCCCAAAACACCTCCTACTTCCCACTACCTACCTCCCCCACCCAATCTAAGGCACTTTTGGCCCCCTTTTTCCCAAAATATGATTAGTACCAAGTTACCCCTAACCGACCCCGGTCCCTCTTACGCTAGCATCGGTGTCCTGTTTCATGACCAGTACAGGTTCGGTACTATTGACGTTGGCTAACCTTCAACCGATGCCGGTCACTGTTGCCACAAACACCACGACGTCTAAATACCCCTTCTTCCTCAAATATCCTTTTCTCTCTCTTTTACCCACCCAATCCTACCAAAATCCCCCCTCCACCCCTCCCCATCCTTCCTTCACCCAATCATCTCTCTCCTCATTCCTCTTTTAACTGATTTTCCCTCCCACACTTCAAAATTCATTTCCCCCCCCCAAAACCCATTTTCACCTACCTGACCTCTAATTTGATCTAATAAACAAAACAAATAAAAGGGATTGATTCTTACCTCATCATGCTGCCACCTCCGTGGTGGCACGTCGGGGCCGCTACACTAGTGGTCCACCCGATCCCTCTCATGTCTTTGTCATCACCGAATGACCTCTCGCTCTCCAACCAATCAAATAAATCCAACCCAGCATGTGGATCCACCTATTGACCAACTATTCCCATTCACATAGCTCGCCAACTCAGTCCTCCATATCACTCTGTCACTTTCCACCTTTTCCTCTCTCTTTTGTCGTTTTCCCCAATTCGATAAAAAACAAATGATTTGAAAAATACGGTAATATTTATTGTTTATACCCTACCCGACCTGACCGGCGACAATTTTCCCTTGACTGACATCAGTCCTATGCCCTAGCTTACCATGGTTAATCCATTTTGACCAGCATCGGTTCCTTAAAACCATCATCAATTTCCCTGCTTAGTCTTTTTCCTACCCCCTACCCCCAATTTTTGACCTAAATCCTACCTACCTCACCCACACCTCACTTGTACACTTCCCTTTATCTTTGTGACCTTATCATTGAACCCCTCACTGCGTCCCCAGTCTGAGACTCATTATTTTACCCATCCCTCATCCCCACCCCATGTCGTAACCTTGATACTTAGACCTGGAACATCACTAGTGACATGTGACCTCATGTGTTCGCTATACCTTATGGCACTGTTACCTATGTTGATTGACATGCTGACCTTACCTTGCCTCTTACCATGACCGTTTATCTTGACCCAACATTTGGTGTACTGGAACATACCTAAACATTCCTGTACCTAACCTACGTCATGTTTCCTGACCATATCCTATACCTTGGACTACCAGAATCACTTCAACCTTGTTTGGATAAACCTATCGACCTTAGACAATGTAGATTTTTCCTACTCTTCAACCTGGTACCAGTGCTACAGCTTATACATGTGCGTGCATTTGACTGTTACTACCTTTGAACCCTGACCCATTACCTAGATTACCTGAGTGGACCTTTTTCCCTTTTTACCCCCATCGCCCACCTTCTTCCTCCTCACATTCACCTTTTATCAAACCACTCACTGATTCCACCTTCTGCCTCATCAATTCCTAGTTTGAGGGGGATCACCTTCACCCACACATGGTGCAACCACCTCTTATTTTTGTCAGCGTCGCTTACCAATACAAGCTACGCAACAAAAAGGGGAAAAATGTAGACACCAAAATTGGGTCACACTCCCCTTGGTCCCTTGTCAAATAAACACCTTGAACACATTCACCTAACCCCCCTCTCATCTCACTCTAATATTAATTTAATTAATTCATTATCCTCATAATATTTATTATTTAAAGTATCCTAATTGGATAATGCCCACATATCCACCTCACCTATACACCTCATCTAGCCACCTCACCCTAAGACCTATTCTTAGTATGTTGCCATAACTAACTAATAACCTACCCAAACCCTAAAAATCAAAGCCTATATTCCCTCTAACCACATTCCTGCACGTTAGAAAGGAATATTCCATTCTAATCTGTGGAGCAAAAATGAACGAGATCCCAGAAAATCAAGGGGATCTGCCTAGTTTAGTAAACCTAGGAAATCCAACCCTAACCTAATGCTGGTTACCCTAAATCACCACCGGTCAACCTGGAAACTACCATCGGTTACCATTTAATCCCTAAAAAACAACCTTATTTTGAGGTTGGGACATTTCTGAGAGGTTGGAACATCTTCTGAGAGTGAGAGACGAAACCAGAGTTACATGCAAGTAGAACCAACATTTGTACATGCATCATAGCATCCACAGCCAGCACTTGAAGCAACCACAAAGCCATTTTCCTTCACGAGAGCATCCAAGAAAGCACCTACACCACACTAAGTTCCTTTCATTTGATCACCCACCATTACCAACCAGAAATCAAGCTTGTGCAGCAGTACGTACCAGAAATAACCTAGAACTTGACCCTGACCACTTGTACCAGTACCCTGACAAACACCTTGACCCTCAGATTCAGTCATAGCTTATCCTATTGTGAAATAAATTACTTATTGTAGATGAATGAGATACCTAAATAATTTTAACTATAGTAGGATTTCCTTTATTGTTAGCATTAAGTTATTTTAAACAATGGATTGACAGCCGTCTAGGGAGTATCACACTTCCCAGATCTAGCATACGCTAGGTAGTCCACTGCATATACTGTTTAACTTTTATTTGGTTGTCTTGTTTTCCATTTCAGGTAGTTCCTCTAATTCAAAAGGAAGCTCTCACGATCAGATGTGGATCAATAAGTCATATGCGTGCAACAATCTACAACCAGCATTTCAACAGGTATTCCTCCTAGCCCTTTACCCCTATCTGTTTCATCAACATTCAAAGAAATGATCTAGAATCAAGTGAAACAATGGGAGTTGGAGATGATTTAATTAATCAACTAGGATTAATTAATAGGCCAAGATAATCTTAAAAAGCTATTGAAGTCAATTTAGGAGGAATTTGATAGAATTTGGAGGATTTAAAAGAGGGTTTTAACCAATGAGAGGGGTTTATTGATTAAATAAATATTAAAAAGGCTTAATTAACTAATAATAGCTAATTAAAATAGGATTATAACTAACAAAGTGTCGTTAATTGGCATCCAGAATGAAGAAAAAATTAGTTAATTAATAGATTGTTGTTAATTGACCAAAATGGAGGGGAATGCTAGCTAATTAGTGGGAAATCACTAATTATAATGACAAATGACAGGAAAGATGATAAATGATGCAATTTTAGTACTAAAATTGTGTATTCATATTTTATGTGTCTACATTTTCCCCTCTTTGGTGTGGTGTAGTGCAAATGATGCCACTTCAAAGATAGTAGACAATTACAAACAGTTAAATTTTTGAAGTAAAATAAGTAGAATGAAGGATTCCCCCTCGAGTGTTGATGGGGTGATAAAAGAGGTCGATTTACGATCAAAAAGAAGGATGAACAATTAGTATAGTAGAAATATATTGTAGTAATGAGAAGTTTGGACATGGCTCGGTTGGTTATTGTGGAAGATGATAGGTAGAAAGTGAGATTAGAATGAAACTTACACATAGAGATAATAAGCATATTAATTGGCTTAGGAACAAATTTGTCTCATCATTTTTCTTATATGATCAATGTCATTAGTTCAGGAGAAACTTTTTATTTGATATGAAGATTGACTCAAAGAAACATATAAAACCTAATTTAGTATGAGAAAGTAAACAAGAAGACTAACAAAGAAATAAGCACACACAAACATACTCAAAAAAATAACGTTCAAGACAGTTATCTAGTTGTAGTTCCAACATGTTCGAGTTATACAACAAGGTTTAAAAATGGAACCCCAAGCAAGGATACATGCAAGGTCAATAAAAGAAGGGCACAAGGGTCTGATAAAAAATAAATCATGCTTTATGAAACTGTACCAAGCAAATAGTTATGCAAGGGAGTATAGACATAATAAGAAAACAAAATTTTGTTAATGGAGGATAGATCAAAATGATCCACAAGTCGTTCATGAGAACAAGCGAGGACCAAAGAAAGATGTTTTATAGGACAAATTTTTATATTTGAGGACATTGTGTTCTGTAAAGGATTCAAATGTTTGAATGTGTTTTACTAATTTTTGTAATTTTGTGGATATTTTACCAAAGTTTTGGATTTTGTGAAATTTACTATTTTTTTGGGATTTTAGATTTTTTTAATTTTTAGGGAATTTTGAATTTTGACCAGTTTTTTGGATTTTTTTGATATTTTTGGAAGAATTTGATGTAAAAGAGTGATGATATGTTGGTACACCATCTTAAAATCACCGTGAAGTAAAAATATTCCCTAGGGAGAAGAAAAGGTCACTGAGAACCAAAAATATGCCCCGATGAGATGAAAAATGTTAGTAAATATGATGATGTAAGGAAAAAAATCATCACGACAAAGTGCCAACATGTGGAAAGAGGAAAATAGAGGAGAACGTTAGTAATCGGGCCCCCTAGGAGGTGAGAAAAAAGAAGAATTAGAGCTGGGGAGGGTATAAATAGCAGGGCAATAGGGGTAAAATCCATTGCGACCCATTTTGAGCTATTTTACTATATTGCCTTTTGTGAGATATTTTGCTCTAACTTTTGAGAGATATGGCACGAATCTAGGACCACACACATCACATTAAATTATTTTGAGAGTTTGGGAGGATTCCTGTAGATATTTACCCAATAAGTAACAATTGTTTTTTTGAAATTTGAGTGCATTTAATGCTTTTTTTAAACTAGGAGAAGTTACTGGGTTAACACTAGCACAGAGATTTAGGCGTGCTAGCATGTCTTCTGATGCACTAGCATGAAAGAAAAATCCTAGCACTAAAATGGAAGCATGAGCATGAAATAATTTTTGAATTAGGTTAGTGTATGTGCTAGCGGTAAAATAGAAGCATGAGCGTGAAAACATGCATGCTAGGGTGACATGCACTAGCATGAAAATGAAAGCATGAGCATGAAAACTCATGCACTAGTGTCATAAGAGATTTACTAGATTTATAAGAGACACACTAGAGTGAAATGATATGTGTTAGCATAGACTCTGACCTTTAGAATGTTTGTAGAATAATTTTGAAGATGTTAAGAATTGATTAGAGGAATGTAGGAATAATTTAGAAGACCTTAGAAAATGGTTTTAGAAGAAATGATGTTAATTATTTTGTGTTTTGGGTGATTTGTAGGAGATACTGATGAATCTAGCTATATGGGAGTGTCATGGATGCTTGCAAGCATTTGAGATGACCTTTACCCGATGTGAGCAATGAGGTTTGATTATCATGCTTGAGGTGACAGGTTAATCTTATATTGCACAACTTCCACACATTATGTTGGATCATATCATATTAAATGCCTTAGTAGGGGAGATGACATAGTGAGATTCAAAATTTCTAATTGCCCATGGGAGAGATGACTATTATCCTTGACGATGTTTCTCAGATACTGCGAGTTCTGATCCAGGGTAGTTTGGTGATGTACGATAGGAACCGCGAACATATTTTAGAGAACATACGGGATATGTTTCAATGAGAGGATATACCTTGACCTTGTATGATAGTGCACCTGTATATATATTTTGAGATTAGGAGGATAGCTCACATTCCATTATATCTGATGGATCTTATCAATGGCTGCTTGTTGCTTGATAAGACTGGGGCACATTTTCCACTTGGCTTGACCGGAGTTGTGCAACGGCTGATGGATGGGGAGTGTTGATCAGTTAGACCCTAGCACTTAGTAAAGAAAATATAGAAGGTTTGCATGGGAGAGAAGATTGCATTCAAAGGCGTGGATGTATTAGAAAGGCTCGCGTGTGAAGAACATAAATAGATTTGGGACTTATCCCTTTTTGCGACAAGGATCTATTTTTGGAGATAGCCTGTGGAGCACTAAAACTGATTGAAGACTTGCATGTCATGGATTGGCTATTTTTGGAGGATCAGCTACGAAGAACTTTGCATGGACAGAGGTTGAAAATAGATCTACTACTGTGAATCAACTAACAGTAGTCTATTGTTAGTGCACTTTCATGTGTGGATATTTTTGTAATGACCGTGTGGCTAGTAATAGCATGCAACCTATTTTTGGATTAGATGAGCAGTGAAGGGCAAGTCCCCACCCTTATAAGTATGTAATAAATGGTGTAGTAGAGAGATAGAGATAGGTGTGCATACATAGGGAGATTATGCTGCTAAATATGTTATGCACATACTACCGTTGTTGTAATGAAGCTTTTGTATACTTATTGCATTTAATATAATGGAGGATATTGGCTAAATCTAAGTGTTAGTTCTGTGTGTATCTGAATCTAGTATTTTCTTGATCTCATCATGGTTAATACTTAATTATGTTCTCCCTTAGGTATAAATATGGTATGCTCTGTAGAATGATGTGTTTGTAATGGAATTACATATTTTAATTCTTCATAATTCTAACTTCCTACAAAAACAACCCTAAAGAGGGACTTGGTACCTTTGTGCACTTCGGGTGAGTTCTCAGCCTGGGCTGGGGTGATGTGTTAGCGTGCATCTAGGTTTTTTATTGGGATTATACTACTGAATTCTAGGCTGCATCATTGGCTCCATTACTGGGACCTCTTCTTCAGTTGTTTTTAGGATGGTTTGTAATGAATACATACTGGTTGACCTTAGCAAGTGTTGAAGAGTGGATACACGATCTAAAAGAATAATACACACAAACAGTTCAACACTGGATCTGAGTTTAACCCATGCATATGTGTGGAATAGAACCTATATGACAGTTTATATGAGAGATTCTTCACTATTTTTATATTAGAATTATATGAGTGGTTGCTTGCTTATGCATCTAAGTGGAATTGGAGGTATCGTGCACTTGTTTAGACACAACAAGAATTTTAGGTCCTTTATGATGTTGATCTGATTTAGACTCAAGTTGTGGATACGTGGTTCTATGGTGTTTTGAAAATTTATATCTTGGAGTACTCTATTTCTACTTATTTGTGTCGAGAGGTAGCTGAATTCCATTTTTTATGATATCTAAGAGGGAATTTACTTACAAGGAATTCCACTGGCAATTAAAATCTTGATGGTAAATTTGAATTTGGAGAGTAAACCGATGGCTAACTAAACCTCACCAAGTGTGGGGGGCAAGAGCAGGTTTGGTGAAGGATGGTAGACCTAGTGGTCGAAAGGTAAAGAGAGGAAAGGTGGCTTAAGTATAATGAGGCATGCGGGAGGGAGATCGAGAAGCAGCGAGAAGTTGCAGAGAAGATAGCATTGTGGAGAAAGATAGTTCAGGAAGGAGTTGAAGTTCACATAGAAGACGTGGAACCCAAGCCTTAAGAGCTCCCCCATTTGGGAAAACATGATAAGGAACCCTCTTTGGACTCACGTAATAGCACCCAGTAGAGATGACCTAGGCTGCAGGCGCGCATATGAACCCACCTGGAAACCTTGCCCTTGTGCTTGGTTTTCTAGCATTTAGTACAAGTAGTCAACACTCTAATTCTAGTAGTGGAAGAGTAGGAGCAAGTATTATAAGAGGCACTATAATGGCAGCACAAATAGATTCATTTTTATATGAGAGTAATTTTTTGGGTGAATCATCAGCACAAAATACAAGCACAATGATTTTTTGGACTAACTTCTGGGAATAGTAACGCTTCGCAGACTATAGGGGTATAGTTCAATTCTACTGTTGGGACATAGGGAATTACATCTTCTGGTCTGAACCCAACTACAGGTTCAGGATCAGGAGGCATAGGAAGCTCTGGTTCAGGTGGATCTAGAGGTTCTTGAGGTAGGGGAAACATAGGAGGTTTTGGATCAGGTGGGCAAGGTCTACACCAACCCCTAAAATATTTACATGGAGATGTCTCTTCATCTTCCAGAGTATATGGACATAAAATATGATGTTGAACATGTGCATATGTGTGAAATATTGTGGCATGCAAGAGGAAAAATGACTTATGAATATAGGGAAAACTGATTTGCTACTACGTTACAAGGGCACACACACAACTAGTACAGAAAGTCTGACCCTAATCAAACTTACCTATATTATACAACTTTAAAGGATGCTTTCCTTAAAGAGTTTTATATCCCTGAGTTTGAGTAGAAGAGTATAAGTGCACTCAAAGATATTATGTAAGGCACTACTGAAAGTATTAGAGAGTATGATGCATAGTTTAAAACACTGTTATCAAAGCTTTGTTATTACATACACGCAAGACAACATGCATAATGGTTCGTTAGGGGCTTGATTACCCCATTCAGGAGGGAATTATCACATAATACATACACTAATCCATGTGAAGCACTTGAAGAAACTTTACTTGATGAGGCATTTGGAAGCATAAACACTAGAGTGAGCCCATTTTTAGAAGCACAAATAACAATTATGGCAAAAAAGATGGAGAAACTATCAACAAATTCAGCACATGAAATGCGCACTGGGATTTGATGCACAAATTGTAAAGTAGAAGGTCATATAAAGGATATTTTTCCTTGAAGAATAGTACAATCGTTGCTGATGGATTGTGAGATATGCCATTTAAACCATGATGCTAGCCGCTGCCCATTATTACAATGCATGATAAGGAAGAATGCTTCAAGCTACTGTAAAATCTGTAGGTCCACGACTCATGACATGGAAGACTGCCATCTGATTGGATAGATCCATGATGCTATAGATATTGGTGTATGAAAAACAAGAGTTTCAGATAACTCTAAGGGCAAGAATGAGAATCAGGACCAAGATCACAATCAGGTGCGCTATGATTAGAATGAAGGGTGTTTTGAAAGGTCATGGAAGAGGTCGAGGATACCGTGGTGTATTTGGAGGACAAGGCCATGGTGGTGGAAGAACTGAGTTCCCACACAAAACATGTTATACATGTGGATCTCTTGATCACTACAGGCGTGAATTTCCTCAGAATATTACATGTTCTTTCTGCAAAAAGAACCATAGCTATGAGGAGTGCCCAGATTTATATGAGAATTTGAGTAAGAAACATAAACAACACAACAAAGGTGCAAGGATGGTTAGGATACAACACGCTATCGAAAATCAATGGATGCCCAAGTTGGTGGCATAGTTCGAAGAGTTGCAAGTGAAGATCACAACCCGCGTTGAGGCGGTACTGTGCTAGGGAAGCATTGCAGAAGAAACCTACCATCACTAAAGAAGAAGTTCTTCATGAAAAGTACCTAGATCCTACTTATCAAAAGGAGGTTTATCAGGAAACCATGGAATTTCTAAGGAATCTTTAAGGTGAGATACAGTAATTAAAAGAGCAATCGCATGGAAGATAGAGAAAAAGAAAGTATCAGAGACAGTCCCACCTGATATAGATGACTTAAGGGAAGTGCGTAAAATGTTGTGCCAGGAAAACATCATTCCAATATTAGGGGATTGGCTAAAAGGAAACACTCCGCACGCAAGTATTGAGACTGGATGAAAAATCCTACATGTGAATATTCCCCCCCCCACCCCCCATAGCCTAGATTATGACAAGGAAATCACCATGAATGTTGTTATGGATGGGTGGCTATTGAATAATGTACTCATTGATATAGGCATGGAAGTCAATTTTCTTACGTTGGATGCATGGGTATAAATGGGAAGACCCCCATTAAAGCCATCCTCTAATGTATTATTCATGGCTAATCGGACTAAGGCCACTCTCATCAGAGTCTTGAAAGATGCATCCATTACAATACAAGGAGCCAAGTTCACTGGACACTTTGAAGTTTTGGCATTGGCAGATTCAAAGAGCTTCCCATATTTATTGGGGCGTCCTTGGTGCTATGAAAATAATGTTGATCTTCAGTTCAAAAAGGGATGTATATAGTTTTTAAAACAAGGAGGCGAGAGTTAATATCCCTTTAACAAATGGAAAATATGTGCCCTATGTTGAGCCCTTAAGTGAAGAAGTTCTAAATAGGATTTATGTACGTGTCATCCGAGATCCAGAGATGATTGAACCAACCAAAGAAGGACTAATTCAGTGGGAGGATGCATGGTTTATTAATGATACTACAAGTGTTGCTTGTGATAATTGGGCTCACAAAACTTATGAGTTGGTAGGATGCGAAGTAAAACACAAGTTTCCTCAAGACACAAAAATACGTTATGTCAGGAGGATAGGTAACAACTCAGTACCTTGTTACACAGGAGAGGGAGATCCCATGGTATTCCTACATGCCATAGAATAATAATGGATAAGGCCACTGGAAAGAAGAAATATTCTAGCATATACACTACATGGGACAGTAGCACACTGGTGGGTGGTCCACAGGGATAATCTTGTTAGATGGAATGAAATTAGGATTTCTCTTACTACTAGGTTCTTTAGGAGAAATGCACCTACTCAAATATGCACTTATCATAGTAATAAACTTGTTTAACACCACATTCAGAAGTTTGAGAGAATATGGATAGAAAGGAAAGAATATTTACCACCTTTTTTATGGGTGCATAAGGTTTATTCCACTTTACAAGGATACGCGCGTGCTTGGTATGTGTATGCAAAACTCCATAGAGAAATTGGAAATTGGTAGGATTTAATTATAGGAATGGCCTAGACATTTGACTTCTTCTCTACAAATCCTCTGGTGGGAGAAGCATTGAAATTCATAAAGTGCTTAACTATGGGAGATAGTACCAAGGATGAATCACTCCTTCAGGAGTTTGTTATCCAAAATGAGCCCCCAACTTATTTTGGCTAACTTTCCTTCATTTTTTCCTTCCTTGTGCTTCAATATCAAATTTTACACATTTCAGGGACTCAAAAATATCTAGAAATGGCTTCATCAGATAGATAATTTTCTCACCTTTCCAGAAAGGTAAAATTTTCCTTCTAACTCCTTGTACTTTTCAAGTTATGGCCCAACGGAGTTTTTTGGGGAAAATTTCCCTAGATAGGCTCGCGCGGCCAATGAGAATGCGCCATGTGGCGGTGGGGGTTAGGATGGCAGAGAAAAGTTGAAGAAATTGCTAAAGAGTGGAAAAGGGTGAAAGGGAAAAAACCAGCCCACGGCCCCACCGTGGAGAAAGGAAGGAAATTTGCAAAGGCCCTAAGGCTAATGTGGAAGCGAACACATGTCCCCGTGGTGGTGGAAGTCGGGGCCGCGAAGGAATTTTGGGTTTTTTGCCAAAATTGCAAAAAGGGTGAAAGGGAAAAAATAGCCCATGGGCCCACCAAGGAGAAGGATAAGGGTTGGTGGAGGCAAGGGGGGAGAAAGGAAATTTGAGCCCGCGGATGAATAAGGGGCCGACACGTGGCAGTGGCGGAGCGAGGCGCGGGGGTGTTTGGGGAATTTTTCCCAAAATGAAATCAAAGGAGAAAAAGGCAGGTTTAGCCCATGATCCCATCAGTGAATCAGAGGCTAACATGTGTCTTGGAGTGGCAGAGGCGTGGAAGTTTTTGGGAAAATTTTCCAAAAGGGAAAATTTTAAAGTTTGACCCCGCCGACCTAATTTTGACCCTGTTTTTTGCCATTTTTGCCCTAAATCTTCAGAGGGGCATATCTTTTGATCCAGAGCTTGGTTTTTCATGTTCTTTATATCATTGGAAAGATGGTGAAATTATCTACATGTTGGAGGGTTAAATTTTGAATTTTTATGGATATTTGTGGGAGAAAATGAGAAAAAATCTCTGGCACGCAAAAATATAGAAATGACATTCAACCACCAAAATTAATGAAGTATGGGTCGTTTTTTGGATCTGCAGAGCAATGTACTTTGGCGTATGGGTTTTTCCATGAAGCCCATCACCTTGCAAGTGAAATTTAAGGGATTTGATTGGTAGTTGAACTCATAAATCATTTTTCCCACATTTTTTGCTTTCTCTTCTTCTGCTTGGCCATTAAAAGCCAGATTTGGCTCATTTGTAAAAGGTTGGATGTTCTTGCTTCTGCAAGCTCTTATTTTCCCCTTAGCAGGTGGATTTGAAGGAGTTTCAGACCTCCCATGGAGATTGTAACATGTTTTTTGCCTCTTTTCTATTGCAATGTATTGTATCAAATCTGGGCATGATAATGTATGTTTTGTGATCAATTTTCAATCCTCTCATGCAGTTATTATTGTCTTCTGATCCTTCATTGCATTCTGGTAATTTGTGCATGTTTTTTTGCTGCAATATTCATGATTTGTGTCTATATTTGCAAATCAAGGAGTTCAGCACTCCTTTGGTGTATCACCTCTCTATTTTTGCTTAGTTTTGTTTCCATTTCCATGTTTCTCTCAACCCTGTCTCCTTGGTAATTTTAGAGTAGGAATTTTGAACCAGAACCTCTGCAAAATTGCATGCATACACCTAAACAGAGGAGTAAGAACCAACCTTCTCTAGAGAGATTTCCTCACCTTGCAAAGGTCCCACACCTTGGAGAAAACTCAATGTTGTGCATTCACACCAAATGACATTTCCTTAGAAAAGTATATCCATAGGTCATTTTGGGGGTGCTGTGAATTTGCACTAACAGTTTTGGCACACCCGGTGGGACCTTAGAGGTCTTCCACTTCATCTTTTGTAGGTTGGTGTGTTCCTGTGAAGATTTCAGCCTTTGGAGGCAATTCCAAACACATCTGGCGACTCCATCTGGTAAACAACCCATCTCTGAAGTTGCAGACCTTCCTTTTCATTCATTTTCATTCATTTTTCATCCATTCTTCCTTCCATCTCTTCCATCTTCTTTCATCCCATGAAGTTTGTAATCATGACTTCATTTCCATCATGGAATTCACATTTACAACAGTAGTGCCATCCAAATCCACCTCCAACATGCTTTACAACTCCTTCAAATCAGCATTTTGAGTAGATTCAAGATCAGCATGCATACCCATATGAGCAGCAGTGCCAAAATCAGTTTGGCTATGGTTCTTTCCAAGAGCAGGGTATGCATACAATGAAGAAAATCAAATGCAAGATGCTGATTTGTTGGAGAAAATCCAAAAAATGGAGATTGGCATGGTGCAATCTAGGGCTCAAGCACAAATGAAAGCATTTGGAATCAGTTGTGGAGCACCTTTTCCATGGGTGGGACCTTTTCCAAGGCATTACAGCCCTCAAGAGAATCTTGACTTCATGATTGCAACGCTGCCATTACTTGCAAAGTGGACTGAGGGAATAGAGGTGTATGAGAGGAGTATTCAGCAACCTTGTCAATGGGTAAGCACACCATCTCATACTCTTTCTTTTCCTCTTTCTCAATCTGTATCATTTCAGCAGTGTCAAGCTTCAAGTTTCCCATATGCTGCCCCAAATGTTGATCCCATTTCTCCATCTCCTAGTCTTCCACCTCATATCAATTCTTCTGTCCTTTTCCCTTCCAAATCCAAATCCCCTCCACAAGAGAAAAAAGAAATACCTTCCACTCCAAGGAAACAAGAAGTTTCATCTCCTCCACCACCACAAAAAATTGCAAAATCAATTGAGTCACAACCCACCCCTCCTCTTGCATTCCCAAATCCATGTTGGGAAGAAGAAATTGCAAAAATCAGTCATAAAGGACAGCAAGAAGAAGAACCAAAAAAGAAGAAATGATTAGAAGTTTGGTAAGCTTGGCTCTTAAATTTGGGATTACAAGAATCCCCTTGATGGTGAAGCCAAAAGAGGAGGTTGGAGTTGAAGAAACAGTGGTGGTTGAGGACTGATTTTGCAGCAGAAGAAGAACAAGAACAAGAGGAAAGGAATCAGCAATTTGTTGGTGATGAGTTAGATGTCCATGTTGGCACTTTGCCCAAAGAAAATGTTGATCCAATTTGCACTACAAAATCAGTCATGGTGGAGGAAGCTCTAAAACCAGCTCCAAACCCCATTGAAGAGGAGCAAATGGATGAGATCAAGTCAGTTTTTGACAAACTTCATGAAGAAGGAAGCATTATTGATACATTTTTTCTTTCATTTGAAGGGGCTGATTTGATTGATGAAGCCATTATGGAGGTGAAAAAAATAGGTCCAAATTATGAGCAAAAGGCACAAGAATTTCCATGTTTCTCTCCCACTTCATCTCTCCAAAAATCTAGATTTCTTGGATGAGTTCGAATTCTCAAGTTGCATGTTTGAAAATGAAAGTTGCACATGGTGAAGAAAATACAGACTTTGAAGGTCACCATGCAAGAGGGAAAATATTTGTTGCACAGGACAATGAAGAGTTTGATGTTTTATCAGACTTGGAGGAATGTCTTGATGAAGAGGAGCTAGCTGAAATTACAACATTTTCTCCTTCCACCATTCATTCTCCAACATACAAGAGCCTGCTGCCACAAAGGAGAACATTCAAAAACAACAGCCTGTGTTTTGTGATAGCTCATTGGAACCAAGATTGGAAGGTATTAATCTTCCATGTTCTTCATTGGAGGAAGAAGGAAAAAAGCAGGAGAACTTCCATCATTTCTTCCACATCATCCACCCAAGAAGGTCCACAAGAAGACTCCATTTTTGGAGTTGAAAATCAGAGCTATGGGCATATCAAAAGGATCAGACCTTTCCTAATAAGGTATTTGGCTTCATTGGAGCCAAAGGAGAAGTCACAACCAGTCATGTTTGCTTCTAAGCATGAGGATGAGCTACAAAGTACCAAGGATCAACTGCAATACCTCTTCAATCCAAATGCAGAGCAACTAAAAGAGGTATCTGGATTTGATTTTCAGTTGACACCTTGCTGATTTGGGTAGAAGACCAGCTTCTTGTTGATTTTCCACTCATCCTAACAGCCATGATCAGCTCCAAATCAATTGCATGGCTTCCCATTTTGAAGAAAGGAAGCTATTTTACATAACCAGTTGCAGGGTTTGTTTAGCTCACCTTTGCTTCCAGTTAGAGTAGAGTAGGTAGGTTTGCTTTCAGTAGAAGAAGTGCTTGTGCACACTCTGCATGTTCCATTTGGAGCATGTATGATTTTTAGTTTTGTACATAGTTTTTGTGGTGCTGGTTTTGCTCTTGCATAGTCCATTGCAGTGGCATTTTGGTGAAAACAACTCCAGTTCAGTAGGCTTCAAAGTGGCTCAGAGGGAAGTTTTCAAAGTTCAGATCAGTTTGTAGGCTACTACTCATGACTCCATGCCCAATGGATGCTTCAAGGTAGCTGATCACTTCATCTAGCAGGCAGATGAACCCTCTGAGTCACAAATTGTTATCCAAAATGAGCCCCCTACTTATTTTGGCTAACTTGCCTTCATTTTTTCCTTCCTTGTGCTTCAATATCAAATTTTACACATTCTAAGGACTCAAAATTATCTGGAAATAGCTTCATCAGATAGAGAATTTTCTCACCTTTCCTAGAAAGGTAAAATTTTCCTTCTAACTCCTTGTACTTTTCAAGTTATGGCCCGACGGAGTTTTTTGGGGAAATTTTCCCTAGACAGGCCCGCGGCCAATGAGAATGCGCCACGTGGCGGTGGGGGGTTGGGACAGCAGAGTGAAGTTGAAGAAATTTCCAAAGAGTTGGCAGAGGGTGAAAGGGAAAAAACTGGCTTGTGGGCCCACTGAGGAGAAGGGAAGGAAATTTGCAAAGGCCCGTGGCTAATGTGGAAGCAACACGTGTCCCGTGGTGGTGGAAGTCGGGGTTTGCGGAGGAATTTTGGGTTTTTTGCCAAAATTGCAAAAAGGGTGAAAGGGAAAAAAACCCATGGGCTTGCCGAGGAGAAGGATAAGGGTTGGTGGAGGCATGGGGGGAGAAAGGAAATTTGAGCCCATGGATGAATAAGGGGCCGACACGTGGTAGCGGTGGAGCGGAGCGCTGGGGTGTTTGGGGAATTTTTCCCAAAATGAAATCAAAGGAGAAAAAGATAGGTTTAGCCCATGATCCCATCAGTGAATCAGAGGCTGACATGTGTCCCAGAGTGGTAGAGGCATGGAATTTTTTGGGAAAATTTTCCAAAAGGGGAAAATTTTAAAGTTTGACCCTGTTGACCAAAAATTTGACCTTGTTTTTCACCATTTTTGCCCTAAATCTTTAGAGGGGCATATCTTTTGATCCAGAGCTTGGTTTTTCATGTTCTTTATATCATTGGAAAGATGGTAAAATTATCTACACTGTTAGAGGGTTAAATTTTGAATTTTTATGGATATTTTTGGGAGAAAAATGAGAAAAAATCTCTGGCATGTAAAAAAATATAGAAATGACATTTAACCACCAAAATTAATGAAGTATGGGTTGCTTTTTTGATCTGCAGAGCAATGTACTTTGGCATATGGGTTTTTCCATGAAGCCCATCACCTTGAAAGTAAAATTTAAGGGATTTGATTGGTAGTTGAACTAATAAATCATTTTTCCCACATTTTTTGCTTTCTCTTCTTTTGCTTAGCCATTAAAAAGCCAGATTTGGCTCATTTGTAAAAGGTTGGATGTTCTTGCTTCTGCAAGCTCTTATTTTCCCCTTAGCAGGTGGATTTGAAGGAGTTTTAGAACTCCCATGGAGATTGTAACATGTTTTTTTCCTCTTTTCTATTGCAATTTATTGTATCAATGATAATGTATGTTTTGTGATCAATTTTCAATCCTCTCATGCAGTTATTATTGTCTTCTGATCCTTCATTGCATTTTGGTAATTTGTGCATGTTTTTTTCTGCAATCTTCATGATTTGTGTCTATAGTTACTAAAGCAAGGAGTTCAACACTCCTTTGGTGTATCACCTCTCTGTTTTTGCTTAGTTTTGTTTCCATTTCCATGTTTCTCTCAACCCTGTCTTCTTGGTAGTTTTAGAGTAGAAATTTTGAACTAGAACCTCTACAAAATTGCATGCATACACCTAAACAGAGGAAGTAAGAACCATCCTTCTCTGGAGAGCTTTCTCAATTTGTAAAGGTCCCACACCTTGGAGAAATCTCAATGTTGTGCATTCACACCAAATGACATTTCCTTAGAAAAGTAGATTCATAGGTCATTTTGGGGGTGCTGTGAATTTGCACTAACGGAGTTATTAGATAAGGAAGACTTAGGAGCGCATCTTGGTGAATAACCAGAGGATGATGTAACATTACTTCAACACATTTTCCTTAAGAAAGAGAAAGTAAAAATGGTCTACTTAGTGGATGACAAAGAAGTAGAAAATCTGGATGTAAACCATTCACCAAGTAGGTGTGAGGTATTGGACAATGTAGATAAAAAATGTGAGATTATCATGAAGCTATGAAGACAAAGCGGGTGAATATTAGAATGGATACTAAGCCTAAGGAATCCATAATTGGAGACTATTGATCAAACTCTGAAGTGGCAAAAATCATAGAGTTAATAAGGGATTATTAGGACTTATTTCTGAGGGGGTACCATGAACTTAAAGGCGTGCATGAATCATTAGGGAAGATGAAGATAAAGCTTAAAGAAGGTGCACACTTATTTAGAAAGAGACCCTATAGGATGAACCCCAACTTGTGCGAAAAGGTCAAAGAAGAGATTGATAAAATGTTAAAGTCTGGGATTATCAGACCCCTTGATGAGTTAGAATGGGTTAGTCCAATGGTGATCAGTATCAAGAAGGATGGATGGATTAGAATATGCATGGACTAATGGAAGTTGCATGCTACATCTATAACTGATCATTTTCCTACGCCATTCACTGAGGAAATACTAGAAGGCATTGCAGGGTGTAAAATTTATTTGTTTACATATGGGTTCTCTGGGTATCATCAGGTTTGGATTTCCTAGGAGGATCAGGAGAAGAATACATTTACTACTAAATGGGGTAGCTTCACCTATAGTGTAATGCCTTTTGGTATGAAAAATGTGCCTATTTTATTGTCATGCATAGTTGTCCAAGCATTCAAGGAATTTATTCACAACTTCTTATGAGGTATATTTAGATGATTAGATAGTGTATGGATTAGTTAACGATCATTGTGACAATCTGCGTTTAATTTTTGAATGGTGTAGATAGGTTGAGTATCTCTTTGTAACATGAAGAAGTGCATATTTTCTACACCATTTGGAGTACTTTTAGGACACATAATATGCAAAGAGGGTTTTTTAGTTGATCAAGCAAAGGTTGCAGTCATTATATGCCTAAGGGAGCCTATAAGTTAGAGTGACGTGCTAGGATTTTTGGGTCATATGGGATATTACAAGAAAATTTATCAAAGGATATGCCAAAGTTTCCACACCATTAGAAGAGTTACTAAAAGGGAGAGGTACATTCTACTAGAGAGCAACCGCAGCAACGTGCATTCGAGAAATGGAAGGAGAAACATACTACCGCGCTTATTCTACATTTTCCTTCATGGGACAAACCATTTCATGTACATGTTGAAGCCTCTGGCACTACCATTGGCACAATGTTACATCAACCTAGAGAAGGTTAATGTAGATCATCCTATATGTTTTTCTAGTAGGAAGTTGATTCCTTCAGAACAGAATTACACAACTACAGAGCATGAAGCTTTGTCAATGATATATGTGCTACATAAATTCCGCCAGTACCTACTAGCTACACCATTTGTATTTTATACAGATCATATGACATTGAATTATTTGGTAAATAAACTTGTTTTACAAGGGCACATATGTTGATGGGTTCTCTTATTTCAAGAATTTGATTTCACAGTTGTGGTTAAACCAAGAAAAAGTAATTCAGGACCAGACCATCTATCAAGAATATAGAAATGAGAAGAAGCACAGGAAATTAAGGATACTATGCCAGATGCATAGTTATAAACGTTACAATGAGCACCATCAGAACTAGAGGACATTGTTGTATTTCTACAAATAGGGATGGCACCAAAAGGAATGAAATCTTAGGAGAAGAAACAACTTTTTATACACACCGCACCTTATATGTTAATCAATGGTGACTTGTAAAAATTGGGCCGAGATGAGGTATTGCATCGTTGTATATTGGAACATGAGCACATAGATATTATGGAAGAGGCTCATGGTGGTATTATAGGTGGCCACTATGTCAGTGATGCCACTGTGTGCAAGATTCTACTTAGTGGATTATGGTTGGAGACCCTATATAAAGATTGTAAGGAATTTTGTAAGGCATGTGATCATTGTCAACATCTTGGAAAACTAGGTCAATGAGATGAAATGCCTATGAGACCTATTACTAGTGCGATCTACTTGAGAAATAGGATATAGATTTTGTGGGTCCTATTTCACTAGCTGCGTTGTAGAACTGGATCGCACGACATCATAACTTCCACAGACTATCTGACAAGGTGGATAGAAGAAGTAACCACAAAGGACTGTACAAGGGCTACAACATCCCGATTTCTCTAGGAAAATATTATTACAAGGTATGAATATCCTTTAAGTTTGACCAATGATAGGGGAACACATTTTCTGAATGAGACAATTAGAATTTTATTGGATGAGTTCATGATTGCACACCATAAGACTACACCTTATCATCCTCAAGAAAATGGAACTATTGAGGATTTCAACAAAATTTTGAGCCACACATTGACAAAAATATGTGATGTTGGAAGAAAGGATTTGGATGATAAAGTCTCTATAGTACTTTGGGTGTATCAAACAACATATAAAAGGTTGAACAAAGACACACCATTTCAGTTAGTGTTTGGCATAGATGTCATTCTTCTTATGGAATTTATGTTACCTTCTTTACGTATTGCATGTACTAGAGGTCTAGCTCATGAGAAAGCATTAGAAGAGTGGATTGAAAAGTTAATCAAGCTGAATGAGCAATGATCCATATCATGTTGGAGTTAGAAGCAAGAAAAGGCCAGGAAGAAAGCATGGCATGACAAAAACATTGGGGACAAGAAGTTTGAGATTAGACAAATGGTGCTTCTCTATGACTCTAAGTTCTTGCACCATCCAAGAAAACTTAAGGTACATTGGTTGGGGCCATATGTTATCACTTACATCCTTGAAACAAGCACTTTCTAGTTAGAAGCACTTGATGGAACATGGCTACTCGGTTACTCCAATGGGAGTAGGCTAAAGCCCTACTATAAATAATTGTTCTTGGTGTTTGTAATAAGGTAGTATTGCCATTTAGATTAGGTTTTCAATTCTACGTTCCCTTAATGTGTTTCCTTCTTTGTCACTATGCTTTTTCAATTTAGTTGGTGTTTTGTGTAATAAGTGTGTTTACGTGCTAGAAGCTAATTATTTTTTGAAGAATTTATATGCATAGAGGACTGCACATACTTTTAGTGTTGGGTGGATTGTTGGTATCCAAGTACAAGACTGTTGGGATAAAACGGCGAAAGGAATAAGCTATTATGGGTGCTATTCAAGTTAAAGGATTGCTTCTAAAAAGTGACCAAAGATGGAGATGGATGAAGGGACATTATAACGTGAGTTAAGTGGAGGCCATAACAACTACTAGTGGAAGGTGTAGTGATAAGTTACTCAGGTGCAAGGAAGGTGTGCTAAAGAGAAGTTTGTGACCAAAGGGTAGGAAGGCACACTAGAAGGTTATAGCTATGGTGAAAATATGTACCACGCAGAAAGAACAAAGTTGGTCAATAAATGAGATGACTTTGGTAGGTGAAGGACTAATAAACGCATGAAAATTTTGAAAATATATATAAGGATGGGATGCGAGTTCATTCTTACCATTGCGATTAAGATAATTTGACAAGAGCCAAGTATGAAGAGCCAAGAAATCATGTTAAGGTGCAAATATTGTGAAACCAAACGTGGAAAGGAGGTTTGTGAGAAGAAGAAACTTGTGTTCCCATAGGAGGAGGGTTTGAGTGAAGCATACACATTAGAACCAAGATAGGGCACGTGATCTCCACTATGACATGGATATTTCAGTAAGGGTTTGAGTTACACATTACAGAAGTCAAAAAACAAGTATTTTCATAGGATTTCAGGGTATAGATGACACTAAATAAGGTAGTTATAGCAATAGTTAAGGGCTAAAGAAGAAGGTGGTCATGGAGGAAGAAGAAATGACCCCTGAGAGTAATTTTTCAGATATGCAATATCAAGAGGGGGTTTATAGTAGGCCAAGAGTGGGATTCCCACATTTGGAAAATCAAGATAAGTGAGTACAACTATCATACCACAAAAAATAAGGAGCTAGATGCATTGTTGAACACGAAGAAAAATAAGTGTTGTGGGAAGAACTAAAGAAGGAAGACCAAGCCTTGAACATCTATACAGCTCTAGAGGTTCTTATCAAAATAAAAACCCTAGAGGAGAAAAATGAGGTCCAAAAGTGATGAGGGATGACACATTAGGCCACACAGAAAGATTAGCAATGATAAAAAAGAAGCACAAGGACTTGGCAGCAGCCCAAGAACCACACAAGGATTGGCTAGAGGAGCTTGGGAAATTCATTGTGTAGAAGATGGATTTTCTAGAAGCAAGGATGACTTCAATGTCAAGCATTGTGTTGGTCTTGTAGAATGAGAAACGAGAGATTGTGAAAGATGAACTAGATTCCATCGTTGTCGACATTCCAGAAAAAGAAGAGGAAGCACTCATTGAGTGACAGACCTTTGAGGCTGAGATTAAGGAGGAATATCTTGAATTAATTTGTTAGGTTGCAAAAGAAGAAACTGCAGGGTAAAAACATTCTTTCATTCATCCAAATTATTTATTTTCTTCTTATCTTTGATCTATTTTGGAAATAACCATTGTTAGGGCGACAATACAACTAGTGTGGGTTAATGTTGATTAGTCAGATCCTAACACTTAGTAAAGAAAATATAGAAGGTTCATGCGGGAGAGAAGATCACATTTAAAGGCACAGATGTATCGGAAAGGCTCATGTGTGAAGAATAGAAACAATTTTTGGACTTAGCCATTTTCATGACAAGGATCTATTTCTTGAGATAGCATGTGGAGCACTCAAACTGATTGAAGACTTACGCATCATGCATTGGATATTTGTGGAGGATCAACTATGAAGCAATTTACATGGACACAAGCCAAAAATAGATCTACTACTATCAGTCAACTAACAATAGTCTATTGTTAGCACAATTTCATGTGTAGCTATTTTTGTAATGACACGTAGCTAATAATAGCATGTGACCGATTTTGGGATTAGATGAGTAGTGAAGGGCAATTCCCCACCCTTATAAGTATGTAGTAAACTATGTAGTAGAGAGATAGAGATAGGTGTGTGTATATAGGGAGATTATGCTACCAAATTTGTTACGCGCATACTACTATTGTTGTAATGAAGCTTCTATATACTTATTGCATTTAATATAATGGAGGATATTAGATAAATCTAAGTGTTATTTCTGCATGTATCTGAATCTAGTATGTTCTTTATCTCATCATGGTTAATACTTAATTCTATTCTCTCTTAGTTATAGATCTGGTATGATTTGTAAAATGATGTGTTAGTAATGGAACTATATGTGTTAAGTCTTCATTGAATGCTAACATCCTACAACAACAACCCTAAAGAGGGTACCTGGTACCTTTGCGTGCTTTAGGTGAGTGCTTAACCTGTGTTGAGTGATGTGCCAGTACATCTAGGGTCTTATTGGGCTTGTACTACTAAATTCTAGGATGCATCAGGGAGGTTTTCTCCTGGGGTCAGTGCATACTAGCCCATTTATATATAAATTTACATTTGATATCTTACAGAGGTATGAGGAGATTGAGTCATGTGACTCTACTACACATTTTGGGTGTGAGCTCATATTGCTATTAGACACCCACTTGGAGTGCTACAAGTTAGAGCGCCAGATGAGCCATCTTACATGGGATGGGAGCCAGTAAGAGAGGACATTAGATCTCATCTGGGAGATACTTCTTATTATAGATGAGCTTTTGATGAATTACAGCTACAGATGGTGACTTGGTTACCATACAATTTATACTAGTGGTGAGGGGATTTTGTTTGTGCTGAGCATTACCAAGGTTGATAATTTTTGTATAGGAAGCCACATGCACATTGTAGAGTGGTACCGAGTTAATAAAGTACAACAACAACTTGGTGTCATCAAGGGTATCCTAGGGGATGAGAGGTGGTACACATGCGTAACATGTGAGACATTTGATTTTGGGCCCTGCATTAGACCGTAGAGAGCACTAGAGATTTATCAAGGTATCATCCCATAGTTATGGGTTGGACAGGCACAGTTAGTGGACTTGGGGACCACTGTAGATTATGGAGCATGGTATGTGATAGTGGAGCCTTGACAGATCACTATTCCATAGACCACTATAGCTACTAATATAGCTACAGTAATATTACAACTCTAGGGCTAGGTTTTACAAGATAGGGCCTGATTAGGACAGCCATAAGCCGAGGCAATACACTAACATGACCAGGTACAGGGCCCAGGCCAACTAAGAGGATAGTTATAGGGACAAGGTCCACCATCATAATAGGCTCTACCAAAGTAGGCCCCACAGGTTCAGATACCAGTGCTATAGTGGGTACATATACAGCTCTTATAGTAATAGTTTCAGCACCAAGTGACTCAGGGGCCATTATTATAGATTCCATCGTCACTCCCAGAGTATCTAGTCCACATATTATAGCAGGTGGGCGTGATGGAGATTGTGGTAGAGTTGAGGCCTTACAGGGACCTGTTAGTGTATGATATAATTTATTTATTAGGATAATTCTTACACTTGTGTTAGCCCTACACTTGTTGGGTTAGCTTACTTAGGTGTACTAGTTATGTGGAGTTAGCTTACTAGTCTTTTGGAGCTAACTTAACTACCAGTATCAGTTAGTGGGTGTTCTTTACCATTGATTTAGGTAGTAGTTGCACTTCCCTCCTCATATATGTACATCTTTTTTATTGAATAATTCAAGTCATTCTATTGTAATGTATTGAGCATTATGGATTATGATGGATTTCCATATATGGTATTTTAGCTCTTCTGCTTTGTAAATCTAATGTGGTGTGCTATTATCATCTGAGATCATGGCTTGGAACAATATTCTTATCGTTCCTTTCATGGTATCAGATCGATAGATGATATAGACATCCAGTAAGTTTTTCTTTGTAAGCAAGGGTTTATTTTTTCCATGTATATAGAATTTGTTAAGATTTTTTTGCAGCATGCATTTTTATGCAAAATAGAGTGTAGAATTGTATTTGGAAGGTGCCAAAACCCTAGAATCGACTGTAAACTTGACCATGTTTTGAGAAAGTCAAATCTAGGTGCATTCTTTTATCCATTAGATATAAGCGTGTACCTTCTGGATGCATTATTTTACCCTCTGGGTATTTCAGTTTTGAATGCAGTCTTTTATCCACTGGATGTAGATGTGTACCCTATGGGTGCATTCTTTTATCCATTGGATATAAGTGTGTAACTTCTAGATGCATTATTTTACCCTCTAGGGTATTTTGATTTTGGATGCAATCTTTTATCCACTTGACGCAGATGTGTACCCTATGGGTGCATTCTTTTATCCATTAGATATGAGCGTGTACCTTCCAGATGCATTCTTTTACCCTCTGGGTATTTCAGTTTTGGATATAGTCTTTTATCCACTAGACGTAGATTTGTACCCTATGGGTGCATTCTTTTATCCATTGGATATAAGCGTGTACCTTCCAGATGCATTCTTTTACCCTCTGGGTATTTCGTTTTTGGATGCATTCTTTTATCCACTAGACGCAGATATGTACCCTCTGAGTGCATTCTTTTATCCATTGGATATAAGTGTGTACCCTCTGGACGTAATGATTTACCCTCTGGACATTTTAGGTTTTGAGTGCAGGATTTTATCCTTTGGTCACAAGCATGTATCATGTGGATGCACTCTTTTACCCTTTGGACATTTGGGTGTCACGTTGTACCTTTTAAAAAGATCAACATTAAAATATTATTTTAATAGCAAAACCTTGTAGAGCTCATAACTTTTGATCCGTTTAGCTCGGATTAAGGTGATCTTTTTTTTGAAATTGTGTATTTTTTTCGAGATCTACTCATTGGTGACATTTTTTATACACATATTTAAAATTTAAAGTTATTATTACTCAATGTAATATTTACATGCACTCAATTATAAAGTGTCAAATTTAGGAGGGTGTTGTGATCACTTGTGGATGCATTTTTGGTTGAGCCCGATGTCCTAAAATTTTGGGTATTACATTCTTGTATCTATGGGTGTATACATTTATATCTCTCTTATTTGTTGAGATATTTTGGATCTATATTTTTGACACTTTTTTTTGGCATGTTAATAGTCTCTCTTGTGGGGTAGCTATTCTGGTGGAGCCCAGTATTAGTATGTCAGTGTTTGAGTAGTTGATTTTGAAAACTCATACAGATCTATGGTGTCACTCTACCCATTCTGTAGTATGGGAGGGTGTGGTGTGTTGATACTACTTCTTTGGGGTTTTGTGGTCCTTTCCTTGTTACCTTGGCTTTTTCTTGGATTGTGGCACTCCCTATTTATTTATATCTTCGTGTCCTTGTCTTGTTTCCTTGGTTTTTCTTGGATCGTGGGCACACCTATTTGTAGCAGTTGATCAAATTATGTTTGTTGTTTGTTTTTCACTTTTTCGACATCACTCCATTGATAGTCTCCTTGCATGGAGCTATTCTGGTGAAGCCCGAGTGTTAGTTGTTTTTGAGTTATATGATCGAGTAGTGGATTCAGGACCATAGTGTGCACCACACTTCTTCAACATTTTACAAGTTTTTTGAAGTCGAGCTTCTGAGGATATCTTTGTAGTAGAAATTTTTCCCTCCTCTACTTTGTTATTACTGGTTTTGGGTACCTTGCGGTGTCCATTTTTCCCATTTGTTGTACGTAGGTACCTCATCAGGCCCTTATTGCTAGGACCCCACCTTCTTTTCCACCCACCTAAGCTATGTTTACGGGATGGTGTTAGTGGTAGGTTATTATTTATGCTTTTATTTATTTATTAGGATAATTCTTACACTTGTGTTAGCCCTACACTTGTTGGGTTAGCTTGCTTAGGTGTACTAGTTGTGTGGAGTTAGCTTCTCAGCTATGTTGGGAGGTTAGCTTACTAGTCTTTTGGAGTTAACTTAACTACCAGTATCAGTTAGTGGGATTTCTTCACCACTGATTTAGGTAGTAGTTTACACTTCCCTCCTCCTATATGTACATCTTTCTTATTGAATAATTAAAAGTCATTCTATTGTAATGTATTGAGCATTATGGATTATCATGGATTTCCATATATGGTAGTTTAGCTCTTCTGCTTTGCAAATCTAATGTGGTGTGCTATTATCATCTGAGATTGTGGCTTGGAAAAATATTCTTATCATTTCCTTTCAGAGTCCCCTCCATAGATATAGCCATGGCTAGATATAGCCTCCAAATTTTCTGTCAGTAGCTAACTCAATGGTCCATCAATGGTCATTCTACAGCTCGCAGATACATATGTTCTTCGCTCATTTTGGTGATGAATGTGGCCTTTACGTAAATTTAGATGCTACTAGTGAACATGGCTTGAGTCAGTCATGCTAGATAGGGACTAGATCATTGCTGTTGTGAGATCAAATCATGATTTGAGTGTAAAAACATGGTATATTGTGTAGAAGAGCTCGACCGCCTAGTGCAAGTAGCCATACTCAGTTGAATGTTTTGAAGTGTGATCGGTCTGGAATCATATGGATCAATTGGGGTGAAGGGTCACATATTTAGTATAGTGATTCCAGCTTGCAGCTGTAGGTTAGGATGTGTAACTCGTGAAAGAGCTCATCTATCATGTGGGAAGTTTGAAATGCAAAACAAAGGTCTTTTCCTAACAGCTAGGTTCCTCCAGGGTAGTTGATCAAGGTCTCGAATCTTATAGACTATGAAAGTATGCTATATCATTTCAAAGTCCTCCATGTAGCTAATATTGTCACCGAAATCTAGTGACAGGCTAGGTACTCCTAGTGTCGACGATGAGCTTTTTTTTTAATTCCTTCTATCCTGTAGACAAAAATTTCCTTGTGGACATGCCTCATGATGAAGGCACACAATTTTGACATGATGTATGTGTATGTTTTTTTATTATGCCTTGAGATGAAGGCACACATTTTTAATCCATGCCCATAGTGTCTTAATTTGTATATCAAGACACATTTTGTATATGGACATTGATTATTTGACATGGGATATGATGATCGAATTTGATATTTAATACATTTTTTTATGAGATAGTATTTTTAGCCCATGTTTTTTATTATGGTCTATGTTGGGGGGGGGGGATAAAAATAATCCCTATTGCCCCATTAATGATATGGTATGATGTAATGTTAGCTTAGCACACGTTGTGGATGTTTCATTTTATGATGATGTAGCTTAGCATTTTTAGTGATGATACATGATGTTATTATGTTTAGATGTGATGAACGATGTACAAAAAAAAGAACACAAGCACAAGAAACAATTTATCAAATCTAATAATAACACATCTATGGAAAATCATAAACAACTAATTAACTTCACAAAAAGCTAAAGCCATACTTAATCTAAGAAAGGAAAATAACAAATTAATCTAGGGAAAACATGTAAAATTCCATACAATATGTAAAAACAATCCAAAAAAAAAACTATGTACAAGTAAACAACCAAGTAAGGAAAACACTACTTTGTTTTTGCGAATCCTTTTTGAAACATTTTGTGCTTTTTTGTATTTTTATGAGATAATGTTATATTGTTTTTTGGGTTTTTTTTGATAAAAATATATTTGAATGTTTTTTATGTTTTCTAAAAATTTATTTGAATAGTTTTTTATGTTTTCCCCCAAAAATCCTTTCCAAAACCATGGGCAAGAAAAAGAAGATGTATGAATGCCCCTAGCAATAGATGGGAATGTAAAAAGGAAAAATCCACACATATATACAAGAATAGGATCAGTTGGATCAAGGCCATGAAGGATAGGCTCAAAAGGATTTTATATGAAGGAAAAATACTAGCCTAGGAAGAAGCAATCATGCCCCCATGTGTGAGATGTGTGTGAACAAATAATCCTCATAAGGAACTCAAAACCACTTTTCACTAAAGGACTTGTCTCAATTGCCACCATTGCATGGTTTTCACTCTTGGATGAATGCATTTATTTTTACTTCTTTTTTTGTTTTTATGGTTTTTGTAATTTTTTTATTTTTGAAATGGTCCCCATACTTAGGCATAGAAAAAATTGAGATGCATGACATTTATGGTTTCCCAAAGTTCATCACCATCAGGATAGGAAAGTTTATATGCACCTGAACCAAACATAGAAACCAAAACATATGGTCCTAACTAGTTAGGTTCAAACTTACCATTATTTTCATGATCTTTCATGGTGTTGAACTGATTATCCTTAAAAAATAGATCTCCTACCTCAAACAGGTGAGATATGATTTTTTTGTTTGTAGCTCCAGTGTAATTGATTTTGATACACTTTAAGATGATCTATTGCATGGGGCATATTTCATCAAGTAACTCTATCTCTACTAACATATGCACTCTATAGTCTTCATTTTTGTCCAGGTAATATCTCAATGGTATTTGTAATGAGGGAAGATAAATCTCTATGAGAAGAATGAATTTAGGGCCAAATACAAGAGAATATTGTGTTGCACCTATTGGGTGTGTGAATAGATATCCTATAAGCCCAAATGGCGGGATGGATATGAAGATTCCAATTATGACTGGTTTTGTTGACCATTTTCTCCATAATACAAACAAGGCTTATTTGAGGCTTCTTCTTATCCATTACCTTGAGGGTAAGATTGCATTGACAATTTCTAGTAGATTTGGAAGTGTTGGAACAATGCCTTAACTTTATTATTCTTGAAATAATTACCATTATCAGATATAATAGCAGAGGGAAAACCGTAATGGAAAATGATGTGGTTCATTGTGAATTTGGAAATTTACACACCGGGTAACATTAGTGAGAGTAACAACCTCTACCCATTTGGTAAAATACTTGGTGGCAGTTATGATAAGATTGTGTCCATATGCGGAAGTTGGAGTAAGATTCCCTATGAGATCCAGTTCCCATTTAGAGAATGATCATGGTGTCGTAATTGGTTGCAAAGACTATGTTGGAGCATGTAATAAATTGCCATATTTTTCACACAACATACATTTACATACAAACTGAAAGTAATCAATTTCCATGGTAGGCCAATAATAACCTACTCTCAAAGTTTTCTTAGCAATATCCATTCCACTCATATGTGCCCCACAAATTCCTTTGTGCACCTCTTAAATTACGAGGAATGATTCTGCAGAGTTTAAACATCGTAACAGATTCCAATCATATCCTCTTTGATAGAGGGTTCCCCTAAGTAATATATAACAGGAAATACATTGGATGATATTTTGTTTTTTCAAATAGTTAATATCATGAGGGATGGTTCCATCTTTGAGGTAGTTAAAAATGTCAACGTACTAAGGGGGAAAGGGATAAAAAAACTTCACATACCAAACACATTTTTGGTACGTCATACAGAGGTATCATTAGATGTTCCATAAATAAATTCATGTCATTATTCCCTAGTGAAATTTACATCAAATATCCTATAGTGGTCATAGCATCTGCTGAACGGTTTTGTGCTTTGGGTACTTGTTGAAAGGTAACTTGCACAAAGAATTCTTTTAGAGTTTCAACCATTCATTTTTATGTGATGAGCTTCTCTTCCTTGAATTTATATCCATTTGTGACTTGTTTGATTATCAAATGTGAGTCACCTACAACCTTTATTCATCTGATATTCCATTTGATAATAGTTTTTAGTCATGTAACAAGGGATTCATACTAGGTGATATTATTAGTACACGGGAATCCAAGTTTGAAAGATTGAGGAATTAAATAACCTGTAGATGTTATGAGAATAACACCCTCTCTGGAGCCATTAAAAGTGAAGGACCCATACAAATACATCTTCCATACAATAGATTCTTCAATATACATTATATAAGCATCCAAAAAATCCATACTCAATGGTTCGATTCTAGGTAAAGGAGCTTCAGCTAGTTGATCCGCAAGAACCTACCCCTTAATTTATTTCTCATTGACATACTCTATATCAAACTCACTTAATAAGATGATCTAGCTGGCCATCCTTCCAGTAAGTGTGAGTTTGGAAATGCAATATTTAGGTAGGTCAACTCTGGATATAATCTTGGTGTTATTGTTTAATAGATAATGATAAAGTTTTTGGAAAGATAAAAAATGGCCAAGAAATCCTTTTCAATTTTTGGATAGTTGAGATCGTAAGAGATTAACGTGTGACTATGATAATAGATGGATTTTTATTTTTCATTTAAATCATATTGAGCCAAAAGTGCTCCAATTGAAAGTTGAGTGGCTGAAATATACAACAGGAGGGGTTCATCTAGGGTAGGTGGCATAAGAATAGGTGGTTTTGAAAAATACTCCATGAGTAAGGCGAATGCTTTGTTGCTTCTCAGGACCCCAATGGAAATCAACATCTTTCTTGAGAAGATGTGTAAAGGAATGACATTTATCAGTGAAATGGGATATAAATATGCATATAGCTTGTATTTTACCCTATAAGATGCGTTGTTGCTTGAGGTTCTTGGGAGGATGCATATCTGTGATAGATGTGACATTTTCTGGGTCCACTTTAATTCCTCTTCATGACACAATGAATCCTAGAACCTTCCATGAAATTAAACCAACAACACATGTATTTGGATTTAGCACAACCTTATAATCTTTGAGGCATTAAAGAATATGTTGTAGGATCTCTAGATTTTTTGATATGGTCTTGGACTTACCCAAGATGTCATCATCATAGTCTTCCATTATGTCATGGAAGATGATAATCATGGCACTTGGATAGGTTGTACATGTATTATTGAGGCCGAAGGGCATGAATTGATCACAAAATGTCCCCCTTGGGGTTGTAAAAGTAGTCTTATGTTGATCCTCTTCTATAATCTTGATTTGATTATAACCTAAAAATCCATCCATAAGAGACAAAATTTTGAAACCTGTAGTTAAATCAACAATGATGTCGATGTTGAGAAGAGGAAAATCATCTTTTGGACATGATTTATTAATTTCTCTAAAATATATACAAATCCTTATACTAATGGGTTTCTTTTACACAGGTACTATGTTGGATATCTAATTTGAATAGTGAATAGGTCTAATAAACCCTATTGCTAGTAATTTTTTCTCGTCGGGGTTTGGGAAACATGATTTTCTCATATGGGAAGGATTTTTGACCCATAGGTTTCTGGGATGGTTTTGGCCCATGGTTTTAATACCCACAATTTGTAAAATTGTTTAAGAAGTTGTCTACTTATGTGGTTTTATGCATATGGTTGAAAAATAATGTAACATTGCAGATGTGTCTGAATTCGAGTGTGAATTATGTAGCGTTTGTTAAGCATAGCTCCAAACAGATTTGGGTATTGTATTGAGAGAGTAGTGGCTTGTAATAAAATCTGAGCAAGTGATTCTTGGTGGATGTGGCCCCAAATTGGGTGAACCATGTTAAATATTGTCTCTTTGTGTTGTGTTATTTTTATTCTGCACTTTTATTTCAGATCTATAATATTTTTTGCATATTATTTTCTAGTGCTTCGATTCTGTGAGGGATTATTCCACATATTTTATCCCTTATTTTCTAACAATTGGTATCAAATCCTGGTTTGGTTTGCTGAAGTGTTGAATCGTAGGGAAATTTTTATCTTGATTGGGTGCTATAGAAGATGATGGTAGATCAAGGGTTGATAAATTCAATGGGAAAAATTTAGTCTTTGGAAGATGTAGATGGAAGATTACCTTTATCAGAAGGATCTTTATATTCCACTATCTGAGGTGAACAAACCCTTGAGCATGACGGATGTGGAATGGGATTTGTTGGATAGGAAGGCACTTGGGAAAATCCAGTTGCATCTTGCATCTTCGGTATTATTTAATTTTTCAAAGGAAAAGACTACAAAAGAACTGATGGATGCATTAGGGAAGTTGTATGAAAAACCATCTACCTCTAATAAGATATTTTTAATGAAAAAGTTATTTAATATGAAGATGTCTGAGAATGGTTCAGTAGCAGATCATTTAAATGATTTTAATATGGTTGTAAATATGCTAGCTTCAGTTACAATAGAATTTGATGAAGTTAGGGCTTTATTAATTATGTGCTCTTTACCTAAGAGTTGGAATAGCCTGGTAATGGAGGTAAGCAACTCGGTTCCAGCTAACTCAAAGTTGAAGTTTAAGGATGTTGTAGGGGTGATTCTAAGCGAGGAAATGTGAAGAAAAATCTCTAGTGAATATTCTACTTTAGGGAATGCTTTGAAAATTGAAATGAGAGGAAGGTAGAAGAATAGAGGAAGCTATGGAAAATCAAAGGATCAGGCAAGGTCAAAATCCAAAAGCAAGATAGTATGTTAGAACTGTGGAAATCATGGACATGCAAAGAAGGACTATTTGGAGCTTCAGGACAAGAACAAACAATATGAAGAAAATAAGGAGGCAAACATGGCAACGGGTAATGTATGTCAGGATGCTTTGATTCTTTCTTTGTATAATATTACTAAATCTTGGGTTTAAGATTTGGGGGCTTCTTTTCATGCTACTCCACATAGGCATTATTTTGTTGATTATGTTCAAGGATATTTTGGGCATGTTTTTCTTGGTGATGATGAGCCTTGTAGTATAGTTGGAAAAGGTTCTATTCCAGTTAAGATGTAGAATGTGAATACTTGGCTATTGAAGGATGTCAGACATGTGCCTACATTAATATGAAATTTGATATCGGCAGGGCAGTTGGGAAGTGATGGTTGTACTGTGATATTTACAGCGGAATCTTAAAAGGTTACCAAGGGTTATCTTATTGTGGCTAGAGGTAAGAAGGTTGGAACCTTGTATTTAATCACTTATAGCAATAATTTTTGTAATCTTGTGGCATCAGAAGTAGATATAACATTGTGGCACTATAGGCTTGGTCATATGAGACATAAGGGCATGAAGATCATAAAGAAGGATTTTCCCAAATATACATATTGGAGTTCTATGAGGATTGCATATATGGGAAACAGAAGCGATTAAGGTTTCTCAAGGTTGGAATTATAAAGAAAGAGATTAAGTTAGAGCTTGTGCATTCTAATGTGTGGGGTTCATCTCAGGTATCATCTCTTAGGGGTTCAAGTTATTATGTTAATTTTATTAATGATGCAATAAGGAAAGTTTGGGTTTATTATATTAGAAACAAATCTAATATATTTGACACTTTTTTTAAATGGAAAGCCTTGGTAGAGAATGAAATAGGTCTTAAGCTAAAATGTCTCAGGTCAAATAATGGAGGGGAGTATTGCAGAAATCAATTTTATGATTTTTGTTTTAAGAATGGAATCCGTAGGAAAAAGACAGTTCCAGGAACTCCGCAGCATAATGGGATGTCAGAAAGGATGAACAGAACAACAATGGAACATGCTAGGAGAATGAGGTTACATGTAGGACTACCTCTTTCTTTTTGGGTCAGAAGCGGTGAGTACAATTATGTACTTGATAAATAGAAGACCCTCAAGTGCATTGGATGGAGGCATACCTAAGGAGGCTTGGTACGGTAAGAAATTTAATTATTCATTTCTTAGATTATTTGGATGTGAGGTGATTATCCATATAGACAAGGATGATAGGACCAAACTAGAGGCTAAATCAGAAAAATGCACTTTCATTGGTTATGGTGGCGATGACTTTAGATATAAATGTTGGATTTTTAAGGACAAGAAAATCATTCAATCTAGGGATGTGTTCTTTAATGAGAAATTCATGTATAAGTAGCAATTGTAGGAAAACAAGGAAGAATCCAAGAAAGAATATGCAGTGGTAGAGGATCTTCCAGATGGGAAAGTGACACATGAATTAGTCCAGGAACCTCCTCAACAAGAACCCCAAACTCCTATATTGAGGAGGTCTTCTAGGGTAAGAAGAGAACCTACAAATTTTTCTCCTTCTCTTTATTATTTATTACTCATTGATAGTGGAGAGCTAGAGAGCTTTGATGAAGCAATGCAGGTAGATGCCAAGAAGAAGTGGGAGCAAGCCATGGATGATGAGCATTAGGCTCTCATGGAGAACCAAACATGGGATTTGGTGAAGCTAATCGAAGGAAAAATATCATTACAAAAAAAGTAGGTGTTCAAAGTCAAAGAGGAAGAAGGAGGAAAGAAAATATACAAGGCCCGGTTGGTGGTCAAGGGGTTTGCATAGAAAAAATGTATAGATTTTGATGAGATTTTTTCTCCTGTAGTAAAAATGACTTCTATTAGAACTATTCTAGGAATAGTTGTAGCATAAGACGTACACTTAGAACAACTTGATGTAAAGACTACATTTATCCATGGTGATTTAGATGAGGAACTATATATGCAACAATCAGAGGGCTATGATGTCAAAGGTAAAGAGGAGATGGTGTGCAAACTGAAGAAGAGCTTGTATGGCTTGAAAAAAGCTCCATGTCAATGGTATAAGAAATTTGATAGCTTCTTGATGGAGCAAGGTTATATTAGATGCCATTCTAGCCATTGCACGTATACAAATAAATTTGAGGGTGGAATTTATATTATCATGTGTCTTTATGTGGATGACATGTTGGTTGCAGGTAAAAACATGTAGGAAATAAAAATACTCAAGAAACAGATAAGTGAATCCTTTGCTATGAAGGATTTTGGGGCAGCCAAAAAATTCTTCGTATGAGGATATCTCGGGATAGGAAGGAATGGAAGCTAACTTTATCTCAGGAAGAGTACATTAAGAAAGTATTTGAGAGGTTTAATACGTAGGATGCTAAACCGGTAAGGACTCATTTGGTAGGCTATTTCAAGTTATTAAAGGAGAAGTGTCCCAAGACAGATCAGGAGAGAAACTAGATTTCCAAGGTACCTTACTCATCAGCGGTTGGTAGTTTGATGTATGCCATGGTGTGCACCAAGCCTGATATTTCACATGCAGTGGGAGCAGTGAGTAGATTTATGAATGATCTAGGTAGAGATCACTGGAAGGTAGTAAAATGGATCCTTCGGTATTTAAAATGGACCATGGGGATAGTTTTGTGCTATAGTTGGTCAGACACCACTTTGGTGTCGATTTAGATATTGCTGGAGATGTAGACAACATGAGGAGCACTACAGGTTATGTTTACATTGTAGGTGGGACAACAGTAAGCTAGATTTCATGACTACAGAAGTTGGTGGCTTTGTCAACCATGGAGGCTGAGTATGTTGCTACTACAGAGGAAAGCAAAGAAATGATTTTAGTTACAATAATTCTTGAGGAGTTGGGGCATAAGCAAGAGGAAGGAAAGTTGCATAGTTATAGTCAGAGTGTTATACACCTAGCTAAGAACTCTACTTTCCACTCTAGGATGAAAGCATAAATAGTTAAGGTACCATTTCATCGAGACAACTTTGGAGGAAGAGAAGTTGAAGCTGGAGAAGATTCATACCAGTCAGAATCTTGCAGACATGATGACCAAGGTGGCCACAAGGGAAAAACTGAAGTTGTGTTCAGCTTTGGTTGGTCTTCATGGAAACTAGTGAAGGGTTGATAAGCTTTCTCATAGGAAAACTAGTCTCCAAGTGGGATATTGTTAGGTTGTGGTGCCTGTTTTCATGTGTGAAAGTGTTGAAGGACTATACACTAAGAGTACTGTACACTTTTGACAGTTATCTCACCGGGGTTCAGGAAACGTGCTTTTCTCATATGGATGGGAGTTTTGACCCATAGGTTTGTGGGATAGTTTTGGCCCATGGTTTTAATACCCATAGTTTTGTAAAACTACTTAAGAAATTGTCTACTTATGTCGTTTTATGCATATGGTAGAAAAATAATGTAACATCGCAGATGTGTCTGATTTCGGGTGTGAATTTTGTAGAGTTTGTTGAGCATAGCTTCAAACAGATATAGGTATTGTATTGAGAGAGTGGTGGCTTGTAATAAAATATGATAAATTGACTCTTGGTGGACATATCCCAAATCAGGTGAACCACGTTAAATATTATCTCTTTGTGTTGTATTATTTTTATTCTGCACTTTTATTTCAGATGTATAATATTTTCTACATATTAGTTTCTACTTTTACAATTTTGTGAGGGATTATTCCACATATTTTATCCCTTATTTCCTAACACAAAGACATATGAGAATTCACAAAGGAACAAAATTAAATTCTTTTGTTCTTTTGCTAAGAGGGAAACTTCCAACTTAACTATTCTGGGATCATCTTTGGTGCCAATATTTACATCAATGGTCTCATCCCCCAAAAGTTTAGATCAATCTTCTATACATGTAGGATCAGGAGGGAGGTTGAGATCTTTTTCTAGGGGCATCTCAATGAGATTTTCATCCTTAGAGTGGTCACTTGTTGTATCTATTTAATATTTTTTTAATTTACACATCTGATAATGCCTCAAAGAGGTGCTCCCTATGAGACTTGAATTTTTTTTTCTGAGGATTATAAAAAGTTATTTTCCCCTCATTATCCTTATGATTTTTCTGACCATAGAACTTATCCTCCTCTCTGAAGTACATGCATGCATCCATATCAATAGAGAATCCCTTATTTTTGTCACTAATAGGAATATCATCTCTCAGACCCATAAGTTCTGTAATTACTTCATCATTCTGGAAAAATTCAATTGGTATGTGTTGTTGTTGGTCCCATTTCACAATGTATGGGTGAATGAGGTCTAATGTTGGAATAATAAGTTATATAGTGAAGACAGATGTATCAAGAAATAGGTTAGTAGAGGAAAGGTCTTCGTAGAGACTACAATGAGAATCTCTTTCATTGTCATAATTAGAAGAACTATCATCACGCTCAAAAGAAGTATCTTTAACTTCCAAAGGACGAGACCCATATAGTCGAATGTTGATGCCATTATTTTCCATCTTTTGATGTGGTCTTGGAAGTGGTTATAACACTCCTTATTCATTTATATCCATCCATATCCTTGATAGCCCATGGCCTACATCATCTTATTAGGTATGGTGTACTTGGGTGCTTGATAACAAGAAGCCATCACATCATCTGGAGACTGGGATATGGAAGTATCTAGGATTTTCTCATCTACCAGAAGGCCACCAAGAAAAAAGTGTCAATGTTATACTGTTCCCAAGACCGTTGAGGCTAAAATTTAGGCCCACCCTATGTTTTTGTTGATAGGAGTATATTGGAGATAAGGAGGGCCTATTGGAGGTTGTATTATCTACAATTGGTAGGGAGGATCTTCATGTCCTAAGTAGCAAATTAGGAAAATGATGTGGAATCACCATATTTCCGGAAGAACATGGTATCAAGATCAATTTGGGAGTTAAGGTCCTAAGATTGAACTTGTACATCTATTTCTATAGAAGGAAATTCATATAGTGTGGGGAAATAACTAGATAATTATTTGATATGTATAAAGGGTTGTGGGTCACCAAGTATGGTAAGTGTCTATCCTTCATGGTGTAACTTTACACATTAACAGAAAGTGGAAGGTATGGACTACATGGTATAAATCTATGGGTGACCAAGGAGAATATTGTAGGGTAGTTCAAAGTCCAACACATGGAACCAAATACCATTAATAGTAGGCATAATTTCCATGGGAAAATTGATTTTACCAGTTGACTGTTTCTCCACATTATCATAGGCCTTGATTATAGTGATATTAAGATCAAGTTCTGCATCAGTGTATCTCAGGTGTCTGATTATTTTCAAGCTACAAATATTCTAACCAGATCCGTTGTCCACAAGCACTTTATTAGTATTTTTATGAGTCATGATAACCTCTATGTATAAAGGGAGGTTGTGGGTATGATTATCCATTGGAATTTCATGATTTCTGAGGTAATGTATATAGACGAAGCAAGCTATAGAACAAAGGCTTGGAAGTGTGTAGGATCAATATCCGTAGAAACTCCTAACCCCCAAAGGGTTTTGTAATGGACTTCCTTATGCACTTGGATATTTTAAGAAGATCCAAGATAGAAATCTTGACAATAGTATTCCCAAGTTTCTCTAGAATATTATAGTGACTATCTGAAAGAGTAGGAAAAGAAGGTTCTGGGATAATAAGATGAGCATGCTATGTTGCCACAACACATGTTTGTGTCTTAATTTTAATAGTTTTTTCTTTCTCTGTAATAGGGTGAACAAAACCAATAAGAGAATCAAAAGGATTAGTTATTTTACCCATAACACAATTAGTATTTTTATTCTAGGATGATTGGCCTTGATCCTACTTTTTATCCCCCTTGTTTATGTTTGGGAAATGGCTCTTTATAAAGCCTTTAATTTTTATTAGAATTTTTACTTGGTCTTGGCAAATCCATTTCAACTTCTCCACTATCCATAAGGTTTTGAATTAAGTTTTTTAACTTCAAATATTTGTCATTAATATGAACCTTAACACGATGAAATTCGCAATACTCATAGTCGTTGTACCAATCTGTCTTCACTACATCATCAACATAGGGTATACTATTTGAGAAATTAATTATGTTCACTAACTCTAACTATTTTAGGATCGAGGAAAAATTCTCTGAAAGGGTAGTGAACAATCAATGTTTTATTTTTGGTGCAGCCATTCCTTTGGATAGTTTCAAAGGATCACTATTCTGGATGGCTTAAACACGTTTGGAATTTGTGATTCCATCACCCACAAACATTCTATTTTTATGAAATAATTTAGGTTTATCGTTAGATTTGGAATCATGGTGATCTATTTGAAATTGTTGTAGAGTCCCTTTAGCCAATAAGGCTTTCTCTATTTTACTTCCTTTTTCTATGATCTCGTTAAATGTGCTCACACAATGCATTTACAAGTGGAAAGATATTTCAGGTTGGAGGTTTGACACAAATATGCTAACCATATGTTCCCTTAGAATTGAGAAGGGGAAGAGATTAGCTAACCCTCACCACCGTTGGAGGAAACTAACAAAGTTTTCATTATTTCGTTGTTTGGTGTTTCACAAGTATAACAAGGTAATATCACTTTCCATATTGAATGAAAAGTGACACCCAAAATTTTATACTAACTTGGAAAATGTAAAAATAGTATCTTTTGGTATGTGAAGAAACCATTTCAGAGCTTGTCTTGCAAGACTCCACAGAAACAAGAGAATAAGATAGTTATCGTTTTACATAACTTGTTGGAATCCATGAAGAATTCCTTAACTTGATCGTGTGGATCACCTTTACCACCCCCATATTTATCAAATTTAGGGTAGTCAATGTGAGGAGGAAAGGGAGTGTGTAGCATTTCCTGATCAAAAGAATAAGGACACAGTTCTTAGAATTGGTAATTTTTGTCGTGTCCTACATTGTTTTCTTATAGGCTCATACAGGAATTCTTCATAGATTTCCACTCCTGATCAACTTCGATGTCTCTTCTCCATTATTTTCCATGTAAAGATCATTATACATAACCTTAGGTTTTTCTTGATGTGGAGCTCTACTTGTGTCCTTGTGAACATGAGAGGCTAGATGTTCCATTTGACAACTAAGGGTCTACAATTGTTGTTGCATAGTGACCTTGTTGTTATGGGGTTATTTTTTATTTTCACATGGAGGTGGTTGTTCATGATCTTCATTGTCTACTCCATCATCATGGTTAATTCTAATAATTGGTATGTGATAACTATAGTGTTTTCTAGGAGGATATTCTTCATTGTTATTTTCTTTCCTAAAAGTAGAAGCATGTTCAGGGTTTAATATTTCATCAATAGTGGGATTGAGATGTTCTACTTATTCTTCTCCATGGATCATGTTCATAAGAAGAGTGTGGTCAAAATAAGGTGGTATTCTAGCCCCTAATTCTACTATTCGTGTGAGGACTTAGTCTTGATTTTAAAAGAGGAAGTTGTCTATATGATACGGGTTAAACTCATATTTATCCTGGGGAGAATTTTCCTCATCACCACTATGGTCTACCATAGTTTCTTCTTCAAATAAGGGGTATAAGTTTGTGTTGAAAAAACGATTAAATCCCATTATTCTATGTCCCATTTTGGTAATAGGAGGTATAGGAAATATTTTACTAATTTATAACAAATGCGTACAAATATCACAAAGAATTTAGACAAAATTTAGCAGTGTACTAACTGAAAAATGGTCACAAATAATGTCATAAAGAATATCCTAAAGAACACACTAAAGAATTTCCTAAAGGGATAAATAATATATGACCAAATGACGCTAATGAAAGAATATCCCAAGGAAAGAATTCCTAGAAAAATATCACCTGGCACAAAATTCAATGAACTCTCCCCTTTTTCTACCAACAAGGTTTTGACTCTAAAGAAGTTATTTCTTTGTGAAATCTCTTTAGAACACAATGGATAAGGTCAAGTTGGCCCTAATGCCATATGGCTACCTATGTATTCTGTTCGCAACACTCAACAATAATTTTCTAAGAAAGGTATACTTTTCTAGAATAAATCCTAGACAAAGGACCACTACCCCATGATAAAATTAATGATAGAGGCCTCATACGGGAAACTTGATGCATTCCTCATGAGTTATTTTTCTAGTCAAGTAGGTAGTGGGGCACTTCCCATTTCGTCCACTAATTCCCTTAAGGTGTGGACTACTTTGGGGTTATTGTGGTAATCTTCCTAATGAGTTTTATGGCTTATGCCAAGATACTTCCAAAAATTCAAAGAGGATGGGTTTTAACCATTATCTGAACCTAAAAATTTAATGTTTTGAATAAATGGTGTGTTTTTTTTATCTTGAATTAAAATTGTGGTTTAGTACACCATTGGCAACCTGTAACACACTGTAATTAGTACTATTTTTTTTTGTTTTCATTCTTTGGCAAACATCAGGTCCTGTGCACAAAATGATTTAGTAGTTTTCTTATAAAAATTGAACCAAGGTTGTTTTTAATTCTCAAGATCATCCAAGGATGCAATAAAAGAGCATACACAATACTTGATCCAACTAGATTAGAAAATGGAAAAATTAAATCAAATTAATATTAAAATGCTTTGTTAAAGATTCATTCCCTTAACAAAATAAATGATGAAGTTTACAAGTTAATCCAAATATTAGACAAATAGAGATCAAATTTTCTTTTGATTCTCAAGATCACCAAAAGGTGCAAGAGAAGAGCATACACAAGATTTGGTCTAAATCAAGTAAAGCGTAGAAATACAACATTCATCAAAGCATTAGAAATGTTAGAAAATTAATTCAAACTAAAACATGCAAAATATAAGTGATTAAAATCTGTAAAATAACATAAAACAACAAAAATCAAATTCTGAAAATTCTAGAAATTTGTTCCAAAATTTTACATAAAACGCTAGCGCATGGGTTTTAACGGTAGGGCATAGGCAACAACGCTAGCTTAGGGATATTGATGGTAACACATGGATATAAATGGTAGCACATGGGGATTAACACTAATGCAAAGGCATTCAAGGCACATATAAATAAGAAAATATATGCAACATTAGCACATGAGCATCAACAATAGCGCATGCGATTTCAAAACAATGTAGCAGCTTTAACACTAGTAAATGAGCATATATGTGTAGATATAGATTAAAAATATAGAGTAATGTTAGCGCATGAGGTTTAATGCTAGTGCACAGGAAACAATGGTAGTGCAGTAGGTCTAACACTAGCGCACAAGATTAAACAATGATGCACATTGATTAAAACACTATCACAACAAGGCCAATGCAAACACATAGAACCTGTGTAACTTCAAGAACACAAGAATTTGACAAAAAGAATGTCAAAAATCTCAAATATTTTCCAATTAACTTCAATGTTGTTAGAACTTCCCCTCCCTTACACTTACAAGGAATACTCAACACATGTAAACTAAACAAAATAAGTTAATAATTACAATATTTACTAATAAGTGCTAAAAAGAGGTTTAGTATGGAAAAAATGAAACTAAACTACAAAAACTTGAGAAAAATGTGCATGAGATAATAGAGTAGGTCCCACCGGGCATGCCATATATGTGCATATAATAAATCAAGCTAAGTTAACAAAAGGAAAATGACACAAAGTAGTAACCTAACCTAGATAATATACTAAAAACACCATTGATAAATGTTGAAAGAGAAGACTAATTCTAAAATGCATCCAACATGAAAAACATCAAATACATATCCATCCTTTTGAAATTTCGATGTGATTTGTAATGTATAATTTCTCTTTATACGAACCTATCTTGATCATAAGAAATCAAATGAATGTTATCTCCAAATGAGGAAAGAATCTCACCAATATGGCTTAATGGCCATATTTGGATCTTCCTTTACTACTCATGTATGAGAAGAATGGATACAATAACGAATAAATTACTCCAATAGAAATGAATTTATAATATGCATATATTATCACTAGAAAAAGTGTGGTGTTAGGTGTGAAGGAAGGTAGTAGGTTCTTTATATAGCTTTCCAATTTGGGAGAGAAACTATAAACCTAGTGAATGTGAGATAAAGGATGAAATAGAATTAGAAGGAATAAGCATGTTTTAGAAATAATTAATTAGAATTAGCAACTTATGGGAGTTGAAGATGATTTGATTAATCAACTAAGATTAATTAATAGGACAATATAAGCTTAGAAATCTATTTGGAGGTGATTTAGGAAGATTTTGATAGAATTTGCAAGATTTGAAAGATGGTTTTTTAACCAATAAGAGGGTTTTATTGGTTAAATAAAGATTAAAAATGCTTAATTAACTAATACTAGTTAATTGAAATAGGATTATAACTAACGAAGTGTCATTAATTGAAATCCAGAATATAGGGGAAAGCTAGTTAATTAACAGACTATCATTAATTGACCGAAATGGAGGGGAGAATGTTATCTAATTAGCGGGAAAATCACTAATTATAATGAAAATGGTGGGGAAAGTCCTATAAACGGTGCAATTTTAATAATAAAATTGCGTAGTTGGATTTTAGGTGTCTACATCTTAACCAAGATCAATCAATCCCTTTCCCTCCTCCTCTTCTCTCCTTATCTTCTAATTCTTCGTTGTACACAATCACTGTATTTTTTCATATTCACTTAAGTGACAGTATTTTTAATTTGGAAAAGTATTCTCTCAAAGTTATAAGAGAGATACTAAATTTGTCTCTTCTAGGGGAAATTGAAATGTCACAAGTGGAATAGGGACATGAAGAGGCTTATTGGGGAGATGAAAGGTAAATTCACAAGGCTATAAATTGAGATGGCTTCTCCATTACAATGGATCATGAATTTTAGTTCTTGGTAGCAATTGTGAATTGTTGTAGATTGATTGATGCTTTGTATTCATCACTACATAAGAAATGAAAGATACATTCTTCCTTTTCCTTTGTTCATGTTTCATCTATTCTCTATTTTACAACTTTACAAGTATGCTTATCAAGAAGGAACTTAGTTTACTAAATGAATGAATCTAAAGAAATATGTGTTTGTATTTTTTAGTCTCACTAGGTGCTTCATTGTTGTTTTCATCTAGTTGTATGTTGAACTACTTTGGTTATTGGGTGTGAACTCTGCAATTTTCTACTCACGATAATAAGCTCCCCTTTCCTCAATTTCCTCCCTTGTACCCCATCCAAGCACTTTTCCACAGGTTTAATGAAGTGTTTTTGTGTGATCTATGACATTTGGGCCACCCCCATAGTAATATATTGGATTATATAGTTAACATTCTATAATGGGAGCCTCCCCATACACAAGAAGGAGGGGCATAGCCCAATGAGCGTTGGTGGAAATCAACTAATTTTCCATACAAAAAATTATTTCACCAATACATCCTCAATCATAAAAATTATGTAGTCACAATAATTAATACACTAAAATCCATGCAATCTAAGCCATATCATAATGTTTGTATAAAAATATGCCTTATGCTCATGAAAGATTTCGATCTTGAATTCATCTCTCAAAAATCCATCAAGGGACAACTTATTATGGCCATCTCGTAGAATATCCCCTTGCATATAATCAAATTCCATGCAAATAATTTGCTAATGATGTTATTAACACTCTCGTTCATGATAACTCTCCTCTCAAAATTACCTTATTCTTTTATGGTTCTAAATGTAGAAAAGGGGGGTGTTATGATAATCACAATACCTCATTGGGGAACTCATATTCCACTATCCTTCAAATTAATTTTTGAGTGCAAAAATAACATGGTGGAATATGAACCCCTCATCATTGGTCTTAAAACCATCAAATTTATTGGCATGGGAATATTTAAGACCTACAATAATTCTCAACATGTAATCAATCAAATCAAAGGAACATATCAATGAAAAATGAAACCCTACAAAAATATAAATCCATAGTTGAAAATATATTTAATCTCTTCAATCATTATGAAATTGAAACAACCCCATGCTCATCCAATAAATTATTAGAAACTATGACATCTCTCACATCTCTTATCCCTCTATCTCGAGATGATTCCAAACTCTTTTTCATCATACACAAACTTGGTCAATGATAATATACTGACATTGATCTTCCTAATATCAATCATATTGAAGATATCCAATATGACATTTGGTACACTCAAATATATGACTACATTTCCACAAGAAAAATACCCTAAGATCTATCTAGAAATAGTAACATGTCCTTCTAACAATATGCATCCCACTATGTTATATTAGGGGGTATCCTTTATAAAATATGGTTTGATGACCTTCTCCTTTTTCATCTTAAAACCCTAGAGGCTCACCAAGCTATTTGACAAGTCCATGATGGAATATGTGGAGATCACTTTAATTATTTGGTCATTGCTAAACAAATCTTGCACATGGGTTACTATTAGCATATGTTTAATTGAGATATTTGTGACTATGTTAAGAAGTGCATCAAATGTGAACAAAACACCAATATTACACACATCCCCAGTCATGCTCTTCAACCAACTTAAGATTTATGATCTTTTTCATAATGAGGACTTGACCTCATCGACCTTATTAACCCTCAATCATCCTAGTGACATACTTCTATCATCACATTTTTTAAATATCTCACAAAATGGCTAGAAGTTATCCCTATTATCTCTACTAAAGTAAATAAGATTGTCCATTTCATCCATCATCACATCATCTATCACTTCAGCATCCCTCCTAAAATTATCATAGACAATGGTAAATCATTTAAAAATAAAAAGTTTAAAAACTATGTGGCATTTACAATATAAAACTCAGTTTCTCCACACCATACTATCCAAAAAATAATGGACAAGATGGAGCATCTAAAAATTATTAACAAGATCCATACCAAAACTGTTGACCATGTTGGTAAAGATTAGGACCTTCAAATTCCCTTTACATTATGGTCATATCAGACTAGCATTCGAAATCCTTGAAGTACTACCACTTTCTCCCTAGTGTGTGACATTGAAGAAGTTCTCACACTTGAAGTCAAGATTCCATCCCTATGCATTTCTCTTAAAATTTTCATCCTTGAGGAAGAATATCATCAAAAACACTTATCCCAACTTAAATTTTTAGAAGAACGCCAACTAACCACCCTCGGACATATCAATATCTATAAAGAACAAGTAAAATGAGAATATAATAAACATCTAAAAGAATGTGAATTTAATATTGGTGATCTTGTCCTTAAATAAAATCAACATGTCAAAAATATGGAAAATAGTTTAGCATGGGAAGCTTTCTCCAAATTGGCTTGGACCATACTTTATCATTTACAAATATGGATTCGAGGCCTATCGTTTAGCCTCTCTTGATGGTACAATTTAAAAGGATCTTATCAATGCCTCACACTTGTGGCCCTTCTACTATTATTATATCTACATACAATACCTTAGTCCATCTAAGATCCTCCACTAAAACAACTTACCTAAGTAATAATTTTGAATTATGTGGTCTCCCATCAGTATACCTAATATGACCTTAAATGTGGAGACCACGACCCTTCTCGTAACATATTTTTCTCAGCTAGTTCCCCTTCACAGTAAGGCACCCCATAATAATTACCCCCTACTTCACCCTATCCATCAATAAAAGACATCCTAAGGATATGCATGTTACCTTGTATATCGAACACACCATCCTTAGATAGTCTCTTAGGCCTACCCTCAACTAAAAGAATCAAAATTGTAATGGGATGAAAGAATTCTTATAGAATTAATCCTCGTAGGAAAAATATTAAAAATATATATCAGCTATTGCCACTACAATCAAAATATTATCCTAAACCATTCCCTCAAAGGATGGCTACTCAAATCTCAAAAATCCATATACACAACAACAAATTGAAAGCTTCTTGCATTGATAAAATTTCTAAACATGTTAAAAATATTTCATAATCTTAGAAAATCTTCTCACATCGATCATATTTCCCTTGAAGAATTTAGTTTTTTGCATTGATTATCCTACGTAATATTAAACTAAAAAAAATTGGGGTAAAGCCTAGAACCTCTAAGGAAGAACACAATTCCTTGTACATGATACATGTAAATCTTGAACTTATTAGATAGAAAAAATAGCATATATCTTCTCATTTTATCAATCATATAAGCATAAATCAAGTAACCATTATTATTTATATGTTACCAACACTTAGGGATGTAAATGCATTATCATTGAAATTACCATAACATACACACCAAATTTAAATTAAATATAGAATAAAAACAAGTCACAAACACATCTCAACCATAATTATATATACCAAATCATTGAAATCAACACCCAAACAATATAATCAAATATAATATCCACTATAATGAACAATGAAATCATCACATCATACAACTTTATCATAACCATACACACACACACGCACGCACGCACACACGCACGCGCGCGCGCACACACACACACACACACACACACACGCACACACACACACACACACACACACACACACACACACACACACACACATAAACTCATATAAAATCACATCAAATCATGAACACACATTTTCACGTCCATTTATCCAAAACATCACACACATGTGTGCATGCACACACACACACACACACACACACACACACACACCCATGCACCCACACACACACACATCAACATAAAATTATATATAAAAATTTATTAGGATCCATGGCCCATAACATAATCACATAGTAAAATGCACATGTGATAATCCTAGACCCCCTGATCTACCCTCGGGATCCTTCCTAGTACCATCGCTACTTTCCATCATAGCCGCAAGACCCCGCTAAGATTCCTACTATTGTCTTGCCACATATTATGCATAGTGAGGTACCTCTAAGAGCATCTCCCCCACCACCCCCTCATACTATTTCATATCATCCTATAAGTCCTGGTACTAAGCTATGATCACCATCCTAGGTGGCCCCATCTCACCTCTATGTGTCACTCTACCCACTCCTATAGATAATCCCAATCTTGGTCTACTTGGCCCTGATGTTGCTAGTGTACTCTGAGTAACATTGAATCACTCCCTCAATAACACATGTTGCTAACATTATCGGTTTTAATCCTACCTAACCTATCCCAACTTTGTATATAGGGAAATCACTCTCTCATCTCTCTCCCCCAACACCCCCATCAACCTCTCCACCTCAAACTCCAATGTAATCATTTGACCATACCTCTCAACCAGTAATTTCCTTAGTATCTCCAAATTAGCCTCAAAACCACATCCTACATGCCCCTCATCCACCTCCCAATCTCCATATCATCCTATCATTTCTCTTGTCATTCCCTCACAATCCTCTCCCCCCAGGATAACATATTCCCCTGCTACCATACCGCATACTTGGGTATCACCCCAATATCATCTATCTCGATCAATGACACCACCTCCTTTTCCATCTCCTAAATTTCTCACATATGTGTAGTGAGAAAATATATATCTCCCTCCACTCTCTTAGAGAAGATAGGATTTCTTGGTACATCAAGCACGAGGCTTAATTACCGCCGCACCCACCCAAACTATACTAACTCCACTGTCTCTTCCCTCCATCCTCAAATTTAATTCTAATACTACATCATCCACATCTTATTCCCATCTATGAGAAATACACATGAGAATATATATGGCCTTCATAATAGATAATCAACCCCCAACCCATCTAGTAACCCCACATAGTGCTCTAAACTCTGAGATACTACATCATAGGAAAAATCAATCCATCTCAAAAAACCATGGCAAAAATCCTTTTCATACCATCTAGCCTAAGGAATCCCACATAACTAGATCACTCATATGTGCTCGTATGCCCATCACTACGAATTTAAATTCACATCCAATCCATCTCTCTTCCCAGTGGACTGCTCCCAAAACTTCTTAGAGACCTGTGCTAGTAGATCTAGCCCCCAAGAAAAAACATTATGGTACTCTATAATATCCACTACCACCCCTACTAATACCCATGGAAAACAAAATCTTCCAGATTCTAGTAGAGCGTAACAACTGATACCCACCATAATCATCATGGTCAAAGTACTCCCAACTACCTTATTATCCCATAAATCCTTGAATTAAAATCCCCCTACAACATACGTCATGTCAAGGGAACCATGTCCATGTAACCTCACAATCATTTCCCCACATCCAGTCTCATCAATCAACATAATCGGCTCACTTTGAATAGGTAGCCATAAGATCCTGTATACATCCTCCATGGTGATCATCATCTCACCTGTCAGTAACCAAAATTTCCTTGTGGTTGGATCCCACCACTCTAGTAAGGCCACCATCATCTCTAAATCATGATGGATATGCCTATAATGGTGTAATCCACCTAAACCAAAAACCTCAAAAATATCCCAATCATAGTCCCCCAAGTACTCGTGTAGCCACTCCAAAAAAAAACATCACTCTATCCCTCATCAATAGGCATCTCTTCACTTTCATCTATAAATAACATCGAAGAAAATTATTAGTCATTTCAATACAAACTCCATCGAACATTTTTCAAAAAATTCCAAATTGGAACCCATCCATACAGATTGGTACATATTTTTATCAAAATTAGTGTTGATCCTAGTAATTGGAACCGATCCTACATCTTAATATTGAAAAAATAATAATACTCAAAAATAGAAAAAAATTAACTTACCTCTATCTAAGATGGTTTTCATCTCCTCTATTAAGTCTTGTTATCCTCCATGTCTCAAAATCCAAAATTTATAGAAAATTATCCCAATAAACACTATGACCTATCACTATTATAAAAATCCTATATATAGGCCTCCCAACCTAATCAATATAGATTTTTAATATGCGTTGTTTCACCTGGAATCACTAATGATTCCTTAAAATGAAACGGATCCCTTGTGAATTGCACACTTTTCAAGCATGCGCTTCTTTTTGGTCCCCAAAACCCTCTAAAACCCTAAAATTATACCCCATACAAACAAAAATATGTTTCCCAATACAATGTGGAATCTGTAGTCTCCCAATAAACTTGTCCTGTTGCTTCCTACAAGTCATAAGTCTATAGGTTGAGAACCCGTTAGTTCCCTTATCATTTGACTTTTCATTCACACAAGCACACCTTTGTTGGTAATATATTTCATTCCCGGTCATGGGGCATCTTAAATTGAAACACATCCATTTAAAAATGTAATCCTAAACAAGCCTATATGCTCTTGGGTTTATTTATCCATCCATTCATTCAAACTAGTGACCATCACACTATCTTGTGATAGCCCCCAGTTTGAGGGGGATCACCTATCCAACATAAATCCAACTATCTCACTCATTTTTTCCGATGTCTTGTCCATCACAAACCACTTGATAAAAGGGGGAACATGTATACATCATAATTAGATTTCCCTAATTCCCATATATGTATACACACTCTAGGACACTCCTTTATAATCACACATAGTCAATATATCCTTCTATTGACTTACATTTACCATTCTACCACTCATAACCATAAAACAAACTAAAAAAATAAAAAAAATAAACCTAACCTCCTAACAACCCCCCATGAGCTCAAAACAACCCTACACCATCATAAAACTGAAAACCCCACAAAAGGAAATGATTGAAATCAAATTAAACCATTTCGCTTAAATTTAATATAAAATAATGTACTTTCTCATAATTAGTGTCGACCGGTATTGATTCATGGAAATGCCATTGATCCGATAAAAATCAACTCAGGCCTTTGCCCAAGGATTATGAAATTAGTTCTATATCTAGCCTCCAAGCTCATAAGATACATTCCTAAGCTCTTTGATTTCATGTATTAAACAAGACGTGAAGTGGTCAGAACCTATTGCTATCTTTTACTCCCTTTAGATAAATCTTTCTCCACATACATTAATCCAAAGTTACTTCACATCTAATGTATGTTATTTCATTGAAATAAGTGATATTTTTCTCTCATAGTTAACCAAAATAATGTAAGTATTTACATTAAAACACTATTCAATATTCTATTCACAATCATAGGTTTTGTAATCAAACTTTAATCAACCTAGTTTTGAAAGTGATCGACATCAATTACCTAGATTTGTACCAATCCATCATAGCAACGTCCATCCATGCTAAAATCCTCATATGTTGTATTCTTAAGACATCTTTATCTGTCTATCTAATATCTTGTAATCACAGCAAACCATCTATTTCTTGTAATATTTTGTTTCTGTTAGATGACCCTTCTAGGAGTATCCTATGAACCATACACCAATTTTGACCTACCAATCATCCTCCAACCTTTTGTATTGGAGAAATATGGCATCGACTATGAGCTAATTCATTGCATCATCTCCTTCAAACCTAGCCTAGATGACATCACTAAGTAGTTAGAAGTTCTCTTTGAATAGAGTGACAAGGCCAATCTCTATTGGGATAAAAATTTAAACCCTCTCCTACCTATCATCGAGGAAGTTGATTGAGTCCCGACATCTAGGTAGTATAAATCTACAATTTTTCATTCACATTTTTTGATATTATCTATATTATTATAATCACTTCCATCTTAATAATAAAAAATCAAGTTGACACCCTTCAAAGGAAGCCCTTTGGTTTCTAGGATTTTCCTTTTCCAAGCAACTCACCTCATCATTATATAACATATTTCTTGTCAAAGTTGTCTGTGTGTGTGCAAGTTCATGGATCTTTGAAAAAATAGATTCATGCGTGCATTCATATCCACCTTCTGTTATCATCTACATAAATATTGCTAAACCCTATCATTTCTGATTTTGAGTGGTTTTTTTCACTTAATAAAATCGAACCCTAAAATTTATTCACCAATGTGAGCACTAACCTCATATATTCTTAACATTACCCCTTGTATGAACATGGGAAAAAACACATCACGAGAACTGAAAATAGAATCGTATGTCAATACATATGTTTAGGTCTTCATACCGGTACTCAAGATATCTAATGCACATGATCACCTACATACGAAAACTTAATTGTTTTTATTTCACTTCTAGTGATTTTTTTAAAACCAACCAACCACACTTCCTACTGATACACCTACATATGAGAGTGTACTAGTTCTTGCTTTCACTTTTCAATGAGATTTCAACTAGATGATTGGTTAAGAAGTATGATGCTCAAAACAATCCTTATAGTTAGTTACTTTTCTAAATAATTGTTCACATACTCTATGCTTTATACATTCTCCTCTTTTCAATATCATCATATGAATGATTACACACCATACCTCACACACATAAAAGAGATGCCACAAAATCATTGTACGACCTCATCATTAGTAGTTGATGATAGGATGATTATTTCCCTCTATCCTCTTATGCTTATGTCCTCCAATAAGTATGGTACTTACTCAAAAGGATGGAATTTTAAGCTTTAATTTTTACCTCTTTCATCATCATGGTTTCTACACTAATTTCCTCTTGATATCTGAAATTACAAAAGTGGGATTTTAGGGGCATCATCCCCTAGTGGGGTCAAGGGGCAACACCCCTTGTAGAGTCCTAGAATAGAACCCAAGGTAGTCACTTTTTCCTTCTTTGTATTATTCAAAAATTCATTGGAAATTTAATACTCTTCATATTATCCTACCAAAATTTTACACAACTTCAAATGTCAATTTCAACCAAAATGCATCTAGTTGCAAAATTTTAATTTATACTTTTGACTCTAACTTAGACAAGTGACTTTTAATATGATAGAATTTACTTTTACCAAGGCATAGACCATGAAAATTATTTATTCCACTTATCACTTTTGATGACTTCACTATTTTATCTTTGATTATGGAAAAAGACAAAGAACTTAAATTATATTGACTGTGATATCAATATATATATTTTAAATTATTTTAATGACTAACAACATATATTTATATAGTAGACTCAAACCTTAGACTATACACAAGACATAAAACATTGTTACTACATTTTAATAATTTGATATTTGAAAATTAATTAGATACCACTAAATTATTATAAACATCCAGACTAATAAAAAATTTACCAAATTTTAGACTCCAAAATAAACTTAAATTCAAGTGTAAATTTCTATAGTGCTAGATTGAATTCATATAATAATAATAAAATCACAAAAACTATAGAATTAGAGTTGTGGATGTATAACAAACAATTACTAACTTGAATATTTATTGCACATAAGTGTATTTTGTATGAATATATACAAGTCACATTGATGATTGGATTTCCATATGACATGATCCAAAAAAAATTGATGTCAGACAATACAAAAAACTATGTACATGGGTATGCAACTAGTAGATCTGATGAAGTGTAATATTGTTGGTGTACATGAAGATCATATGGGTCCAAAAATAATGTCCCATCTAGAATTGATACATACAAGTTTGGTGTCTATCAATTTTTCCAATTTATACACCTCCATTCCATCAACATAGATGTGATGAAAAGAATGATACAAAGAACAAAATGTAAATCTGCTGATGACGTTAGATCATATAATCATGCCTAGTTGTTTAGAGAATCCATGTTTTTTAGAATGGAACATTATAACATTTGTGAATATCTGAAACTGAATATTTAAAATACTATCAATTATAGGTATGCACTTTGTAAGAGATGATTTGTTAAGAGTTCATACCAATAAATATGTGTCTTTAATGTAGATTGGTATAGGAATCGATCTTGTCATGGAGTCATGGGAGAAACCACTTATGTGTCATAAATATCTTGTGTAATTCTTCATATAATAAAAAAATGCCTCATCTTTGTAAAATATAATAGCCATTAGATAATTGAAAATAGTTTTTCCCTAAATTTTATTTTAATTCTATAAGAGTGAACCATGAGGATCAACGAAACTTGTGCACATCAATGTTTTTTCATTCCAATGAAAAATAATAATGTGTTCTAAGTAATCAGTAAGAAAATTAACCATAATCAATTGTTCAGGAAAAGAGAAAAATAGTTCTACTTATTCTCATTTATTAAAAAAAGAGTACCTAAGGGAGTGTTTTGTAATTCCCATGCGTGGACATGTCATACTCTCACGATGGAGTGATGAGCTAAAATGCTAGGAATAACATGTAAATCCTATATGACAGTATGACATAATATTTCATATGTCATATAACTCCATAGAATACATATGGATCACCTAAGAGAGATGACTCACCATGTGTGAGGTGGAAAATTACTAATAATTAAATAAAAGGTGAAAAATATACCTCACACCAACACCCCCCCTCATCAAGGCTTAGGTAGAGGCATGGTAAGCCAAAAAGAGAAAGAGTACTCCCCTAGATAACTAAGAAAGATGTGTCATATGGGTCCCAAAAAAACAAATGTCTGATGATGGTACCTATGAAAAAACTATAATATTTCTAGAAGAAGAAGAGGAGAAGATGAAAAACTATAGTGAACCTCACCAAAAGAAGAGAGTGCAAGTGATGAGTGCATAAATTGATCTATTATATCATCTATATGGTTATTGATTTATTCCTAAAATTCTAATTTATGTTTGGGGGATGTTTTATATAGTTATATCCTAGTAAGGTTAATGCATTTCTCTTGTCTTTGTTCATGCAAACTGTTGAGTGTAGAAATTACGTACTAATTTCCTCTATGAGTAAATGTGGTGACATGTGCAGGATAATAATGATAATTTTTTGCCAATTCTGGAAGTGCAGTCAAGGAGGCTGAGTCTTTAGCCATTATCCCATCATGGAGGAATTTTTCCATAACTATCCTAGAAACACGAATCATGTTTTAAACATTGTTATAGGATTTAAATGAAATTTAATGAGGTTGTTAGTGGATGAATTTGGTGCCTATAATCATGGCATGTTTTGTAACTGACTGTGTCAATAAAGACACCTTCTTGAGAATAATTTGTAGTTATTTGATAATAACATTTTACAGTACAGTTATCTTCTAGTTAGTATTTACTTTTCAATGTTATGGTGAACATGTCTTAGAACTTATTTGAATTAATATAGTTGATTCTGTTTTGAGTATCGTCTGGTGTTGATAGTACCTCCATCCCAAGGAAGATCAAGGTTCAACTCAATCAAGTAAATTGGAGGATTTATGTTTCATGCATGCTCCTGGTTTCTGATAAGTTCAAGTTTGAATGCTTATTTGAAGGAAATTACTTATTTCCTTTCTTTGGTATATTTCTTTATTGCTACTTTAATTCAATGTGTGTTATTCCAATTCTGTTATTTCAATTCAGTATGCATGTTTTATTTCAATTCTGTTAATTCAATTCGGTGTGTGTATTTAAATTCCAGTTAAAGTATTTCCTTTAAACACATTTTTATTACAACAATGTTTTCTTAGTAGTTTAGCATTGCATTTCCGTAGACTAGGAAGAAACAAGGGGAACCACACCAACCAAACCCCCTAAAATAAACCACTAAGCAACTAAGTTACATAAGACTTCATTGCATACAACCTAGGACACACAGCCCTAGTTTTATAATGACACTAGCAGAAGAATATGTTGGTTAAATGATTAGAGAATACAATGACCCATAATTTTTAGGCAACATTTCTAGGTACACCATAAGCACAACACACCATTTTGTTCACCATACATGATATGGGTGCTAATGAATTTAATCTATGTAACCATTAGAATTCCTAGGCCTTGTTTACACAACCAACCTTGATGCACATGCCATGAGACATTTAAGGGAGATTTATACCTCTTAATATTCAAAGAATATCTCCAAATATAGAACAAGTATGGAAAATTGAAAGTGACACTGAATGTAATACAACACCTAGGAGCCCTTCTAAATAATCCACATCATCTTATCTAGAACTAAAACAACCTTCTGAGATGGGGGACAACAGGAATGATGAGGACTAACCATTGGGTAGAACCTTTACTTATCCAATCATCCTCAATGAAGATGTGGATGCACCCATGAAGAACATTTCTCCATGTTTCATTCCTATATTTCAAGGAATGTCCATAGAATACCTAGAAAAGTTCCTATTTGAATTTAAAGTTCTTTGCTAGACATATGACTACAAAATAGACAACCAAAAAATCAAACTTTTCCCTTCCACCCTCAAAGACTCTATTATGAGGTGGTTCATGGGATTGTACCCTAACTCCATTCATTCATGGGAGAACATGGAGACAACATTTTTAGACAAATATCAAGACTACTACAAGGGAAGAGATAGAAGAGAAGATTTCTTCCAGATAAAGCACAAGGAAGATAAAAATATGGAAGATTATCTAGATATAATTCTCTTACTCCATAGAAGGAGTGGTTATGAGTTACATGTAGAAATCACTAAGATAGTTTTACTTAAATGAGTTGATGAGAAAACCAAGGATTCCCTCCATCTCATGGAAGGAGGTGATGTACATAAACTCATCATGCCACATATTACTGAGCTATGTAGGAATTAGTCTAGAACAAGAGGAGGTAAAAATGAAGAAAAACTTCAAATAATGCCCTATGTACCTCAGAAATTTTGGAGGAAATGGCTAACATAATAACATACATCCTGTCACAATTGACATCAACCATAGATGGGCTGAAATCCAAGACCAATGATCCAGAATATTGTCCTAAATGTAGGAAGAGACATAGTTTGTGAGAATGACCTTTGGATGTCACAAACATGTACTTGATTTATGATGTCCTTGACCATGATACCAATCATTATAATCTCCTACCTCAATTGAAATAGAGATTAAATGATATAACTCAATAAAATGTAAAATTAAACTTCATGCAATGATCAAATAACCAGTTTGTTTATGCCCCTCGACCTACTCATAACCAATGGATGATGTCATGGCCCAATCAGGCTCCTCCACCAACTTGGGGACAACTTGACTGGACACCACCAATATGGGTAGCCTATCCACAACCACCACCATGGGTACCTCCATACAATTAATTTCCATTATCCTTTATCCATCTCTAATATATATATATATATATATATATATATATATATAGTCACTAATTTCCATTGTCCTTTAGCCAAGTTTTTGTGCCTTGAAAACATGAATATTTTGCACCTGCTAAAGCCTCATGTTTTCCCCCTGAATTATTTAATTGATGATGTAGAGCTTCCTATTCTAAAAGATACTAAACAAGTGACTATTGGCATAGGAAAATAGCTTACCACTGGTAACAATTTAGAAGCCATCTAAGAGACTAGGGTTGAATAAATATTGAGGAAGCATTCCACATCTTTTTCTTGGGATTATACTAACATGAAAGGAATTCACACAAGCATCTACACGCACCATATTTACACTAAGGATGTTAAACTTATTAGGAAACTATAATGAAGAATCAATCCAACACTTAGATACATTATTAAGAATGAGATAGAAAAATTGTTGAAGGTAGGATTCATATATCTTATATCTGATAGTTAGTGGGTATCACTGTTAGTTATAGTTCCCAAGAAAATTGGTAAGTGGAGAATTTTCATAGAATATAGAGGAACTTAATAAATCCACCAAAAAGATTACTTTCCCCTACCCCTTTATTGATCAGGTTTTGGACAGTATGGTAAGAAAAGAAATATTTCTCCTTCTTGGATTAGTTTAGTGTGTATAACCAAATTAGTATAACACCTGCTGATTAGGATAAGACCACCTTCACTTGTCCCTGGGGTACATTTGCATATAAAAGTTCTACCATTTGGGATTTGTTATGCCCCTTCTACCTTCCATAGAGTAGTTTTGGCCATTTTTGTAGACCTATACAAATGAGTGTGTAGAAGTTTACATGGATGACTTTACTGTCCACAGTTCAAATTTTGATGAATCTTTGAACAATCTTGAAAAAGTCTTAACTAGATGTGAGTAGTACCAACTTTCCTTGAGTTGTGAAAAAATGTATGATAATGGTTGATCAAGGAATTTTCTTGGGTCGTCATACTTTCTACCACAAGGAGATATAGGTTGACCCTAAAAATATTGAATTAATTACTAAGTTTCCTACACTAATAAATCAAACTGACATCAAGAGTTTCCTTGGACGTGCAGGGTATTATAGGTGGTCCATAAAATATTTTAGTAAAATTGTTGAAACCCATGTTTTCTTTTGCTGACAAAATATTGTGTCTTTGAATGGTCTCCTCAATGTCAATAGGATTTTTGAAGTTATCAAAGATAAGTTAACCAATTCTCCATTTTTTAGAGGGCCCGATTAGGGGACAACCTTTCCATATTCACATTGATGGCTTCTAACATAACAATGGGAGTTGTTATTGGAAAAAAAGGAAGAGGAAGACCAGATGTATGCCTCTATTACATCAGAAAAAATATGACCCCAACAGAGAGAAATTACACCTCTACAAAAAAGGATTTCTTAGCTATTGTTTACTCTCTGAACAAAGTTAGACATTATATTACTAGATATAAAATATTTTTGTATACTGATCATCCAACTATAAGATATTTTATGAATAAACTAGTAAGTAGGAGGTGGAAGAATTATTAGATGGTTACTCTTGTTGCAAGAATTTAACTTAACTAATATTGATAAGCCTGGGAAGGGATACTTTTTTTTGTTGATTTCTTCTTGAGATTGAATGTTTCAAGAGAAGAAGAGGAAGTCCAGGACCACTTTCCAGATCGAGAACTTGTTTGTAGTATCAACTCAACCTCCATGGTTTGCTGATCTTACAAACAACCTAACTACAGGGATGTTTCCAACATACTTTACCAATAAGTAATTAATCATATTAGTTAAAAGTAGTGCAACATACAAATGGTGTAATGAAATTTAATTTAAATGTTGTTTCTAATATGGTTCTTTGCAAGTGTGTTTGAAGAGGATGAAGTATGTGACATACTACGAGATTGTCATGATGATCCTGGAGGAGGAAATTCATCAATGAAGAGGAAAATTCATAAGGTCCTTGGAGCTAGGTACTATTGGCCCTCTCTTCAAAAAATATTCCAGGAATTATGTGTGGCAGTGTGATGCATGTCAAAGAATGGGAAACCCAACATTATCCATTGAAATGCACCTCAACCCTCAACTAGTCTTAAAACCATTTGAGAAAGTGGGGAATTGAGTTCATTGGACCATTTGAGCCCCCATACTATGGGAAAGAGTATCTTCTAGTGTGCACTGATTATGTCATGAAATGGGATGAGGTTCAAGCATTGGCATCTACCAATGAAGATGTTGTAGGTGATGTTTTGTACAACAAAATTATGTTGAGATTTGTTTTCCCCTAGAGCCATTGTATCTCATCAAGAACCTCAATTTGTGTCTAAGATGATTGAAGCCTTCATGGTGATCTACCAAATCACGCATCAAAAATCATCACCATACCATCCCCAATCCAATGGGTAGGTGGAAGTCACAAACAGAGAGTTGGAGAACATTTTAAGCTAAGTTGTCAATGCATACAGGAAAAATAGGGTACTAAAACTCCTAGAAGAAGTTTAGTCCTACAATACAACCTGGAAGACTACAACTGGTTTCTCCCCATATGAACTAGTGTATGGGAAGAAGCCATTATTACTAGTTGAGTTGGAATTATAGACTTGGAGGATAACAATGAAATTTGGAATTGAGATGGATGAAGTGAAACATGAGAGAGTAGCACAACTAAATGAACTGGATGAAATGAGGATGGAGGCATAAAAAAAATTAAATTATTCAACACCAAAGAATAGCTTGGCATGATGATTGTATTAAGAAAAAGAAATTTAATGAAGGAGATTGGATCTTACTATTTGAATCACAAAACCAATAGTTCAAAGGAAAGCTAAGAACAAGATGGTTAGGACCCTATCAGTTCAAAAAGGTTTTTGATAACAACTCTGTGAGACTACCACCGATCGATGGAGACAGGAGAACTCTTTTGGTGAATGGACATAGATTAAGGATGTATCAGCGTCCTCTAGGTAAAAATACTTTCACCAAAGATATGCCGCTATGCGAAGGAATGGATTCAATGGAGGAGCTTGACTCTTCCCACCAAGAATAGTTATTTTTTTGAATTCAAATAAAGGAAGATGACTAAGCTTTCGATCTTATTCCCCTTAGATTGTAGTTTCTTTTTATTTCATGCTTTGAATAAAGGTTAGGAATGTTAATTATTAGACTATACATTAATCAAATTTAGTTTGTGAGTTCAGGATGTGGAATTCTATGGATATTGGGGAGCTGAGCTAGTAAGGGTAAGTGCATTCTTCTTTTCTATGGATATTATATTTTTAAGCACTCCCCCATTGAATTTATTTAACATGATTAAATCAAAACACAATTTTTGATGAAATTATTATAGATATAAAATCAAAATATTATGCTAATGATGTGGGTGTAATTAATAATAATGATAAAATATCCCGCATGTGTCACATTGTTATGGAAGGACAAGTGGCCTTATCATTCACGATGATAGGACATGAGTTGTGCAATGCATAAAATATTACCATACAAACTAAGTCCCTGTCATATCAAATTTTTCTGCCAAAAAAATTTACACTGGCTCACTACCAATTAAGAACTTAAAAAATAATTCAAACTTCCAATGTCACTATCGCATGTAATTTCTTAGCTAATCCACGCAATCCTTCACCGTTGTTTTTAAGTTTTATTCAACCTTGATTTAGCTATGGGGTAGAAAGAGAAATCTAAACTAGATTTTTGAGAACCACTTCTTTGAAATGTTGTTATTTCTCAGGTTATTTCATGACATAGGATTGTTAGATTTTATTAGAAAACTCGAGTGTTTTGATGAGTATTTGGTTGATGAGTTCCTGATAAATTTTGAGCCAACCTGCTCATGAATTGGGGGTAAAATTAATTGAGATAAGTAGCCAAATTTTTGTTTGACCTATCTAGTCTACCATATTTTGGTCTCAAAGTTGTGACTAATGCCTCACTCAAGGATTTTAATACCACTATTTCATGAATAAGGTGAAGTTCTTTCAGAAGTGATCCTTACTTCCTTTGGCAATCAAAAATGAATTAGGCAGGAGAGTTTTTCCTGGTCTCTAGAAAGAAGTATCTCAGTGGGGTCAACAGATATTTTATCTATGATGGACAACCTTCTGTACATAGAGGTGATACACTAAATATCTTGACTTATCTGAAGAAGGGTCACAAAAACCCTTAAACGTAGGTGTAGACCACCAAATTTGTGTTTTACGACCCCCTGTGACCCGCATCTCATTTCGCAACCTAACCCCATCACCTAAACCTTACACAATTATTTATTAATTACTTTATAATTAATAAATCTCATGTCACCTTACCTGCCACCTCATCATGACCTAGCCCTAACCCAAAACTAACCTAATTAAGACCTAAAACTTGGTTTACATCCACACCCATGACTAATGCCTCCTTACTCGCACCTAAAAACCGACCTTGTAGCTACTTGACCAAACCCGTAACTAATCCCTCGGGGAGAAAAAGTAGGGAAAGTTGGCTATTTTACTAAAAAATAGCCCACTTTTTCCTAACCGATATCGGTTCCTACTCGACCGCGCGTCGGTTACGTAACCGCCAATCGGTTCCCTGTAAATGACCTTCCCTAACCAAAAACAAAGGTGGAAGGATTTTTGGATCAATCAGGATCATCAGAAGCAATCAAGAGAATCTGGATCTTTACTTGGTTGAGCAGAGACAAGTGAAGAAACAAGAAGAGTTTGCAGCAAAAGGAGATCAAGCCCAAGACTGCCACTCAGAGCCCCTGTGACACTCATCTGATCATTGGGAGGGAGACATCTCATCTTCTGGGTATCAGGGCCATACTACTTGAGTTCTGCCTTTGTCATCACAGTTCTTGGACCTGCATCCTCGTTAATAACCAGTAAGTTGCATCTTGTGTGTTCTCATTTTAATATTTCTTAGACTTTTTAATCACAGCCATTCATAAATCTATTCCTAGATCTACTACCCAGCAACACATTTTACCTAACTATCATCCACTTACCTCTCATCACCCCATTACTTAATCCGGTTCATATACCAGCCTTACAAACAACAAAACCACCTTACAACCCCCTTTACAAACATATCCCCTACCAATATCGGTTAGCAGAAACCGGTATCGGTTATCCTGACTACAACCAAAAACCAGCCTTGTCCCCTACTTGTTTCAACGAGGGTAATTAAACTGTTATTTTACAATCTTCTGTGTTAATTCATATTAGCAAGGGAACTGACCACCTTCAAAAGGAAGTTTTATATTTCCTAGGCCCAAGGAAGTTCCCTCATTTATTGTCTAATCAAAATCTTGTGGTCTTGTGTTCTTATTTTCAGATAGTCCTTCCAAGACAAAAAGGGGTTCTTCGCAATCGACCTGATCCTCTCTCTACGGTACGTGCACACCATCTCGACATTCAATAGGTATTCCTCTTAGCCTTAACCCTTATCTATTTCTAAAAGGAATGAAAGGATAGAAGAAACTCTATTCCCAAAAGCTGAAACATTCCGAGCGAAACATTTTAGCATGCCCGGTGGTACCCATTTGGGTTTCTTTCTTTTCTTGCTTGCTTTCATATAGGGAGCATACTTGTTGTTTTCTTCTTGACAAGATATTCACAAGGTATTTTGTTATTTTGGTAAAAGAACTTGCTTTGCTTTTACATCTTGCATTAGTGAAAGTCGTCTCTTTTGCTTCATCGAATATCATTTTCGATTTGGGTTTAAAACACGTGCATCACATTCCTGCTTGTTGTTTTCAATTCTAGTGAACATAGATTAAGTAACAGGTTCATACACGTGGGGGGTGATATCCATGGTATTGACAAGATATTGATCTTACTTTTCACTGCAACAACACATACCGAATCACTTCACAAATTAACACAATAGCTCAAAACATCCCCCCTTTTCCGCAGTATTCCTCCGCCCGATTGAGGTAACCTTATAAGCCAAAACAAACTTGACATTTCCCCTAAGTCTTTTTGTTCAGGATTGACATCATTCCACGTCTAAAGGCATAAGCCCACAATAATTAAAATTAACCCTAGGGTTTAGTCTCTAGATTTGCGTGTGCATCTTGCTTGTTTTCAGTTCTATTTTCTCTGTTATACACTGTCTTCTGTGATTACCTTAGAACAATTTGATAAATGTACTGAGCGTTGTTAACAATCAAATCAGCAGCTTCTTATGTTTTCTTATACCAGTCTTATTACACCGACATCGGTTAACTGACCGATGTCAGCTATAGTCTAACCGACATCGGTTAGCAGACCGATATCGGTTACTATCTTTTACAGTTCCTGACAAACCAGTAACTTACCAATTTCACCATTCTGAGTCTGTTTCTATTCTTGATAGATTGAAACCCTACTGTGTACTCCTGTCCATGGTTGTTATCACCTGAAAGCAAGCCGCCGCCATGGTTTCACATGCTTTCTCTGTGCCTTTTCCTGAATCACCCCCTTTACATTCTATAGGGAACCCTACGGACACCAGTGAGATCCCCAAAATTTCTGTAGGAGATAAGGAATTTGCCAAATTTCTGGATGCTAACCCTAGTGCTATATAATAATATTTGTCTCATGCCCCTGACCGTATGCCCGATGGTCAACTCCTTGTTGGCATGCCCATTAGTATAGCTGCTCATTTAGCTCCCACTCCGCCTGATAACACCGCATTGCTCCCTGCATCTCTAGCCCCATCTCCCAATCCGATGGCTTCAGAGGTTCATACGACACAGATTGGCTTTCCTTTGGTTAATCTTGGACCCCACATATCATTACCACCAACTGCTCCTACCTCATCTCTCTTGCAGACTACTCCGTTCATGACTTGCTCTCTGCCACCTATCCACACGAGCTTTCCTTCTCAAGCTCCGCCTACCTTTTCATTCCCATACACGTATCCAGTGACCTCAACATCTTATATGGGACATCCCTATTCGGTCACCTCGACATATTCATCCTCCACACCTTATCAACACTTAACCCCACCATTGTCTAGCGGTGGCCCTTGGCCCAATTTTCCTCCATTTACCACAACCGCACCATCATCTCATCCAACCACGGATTTAATTAAACAAATGATGGAAAAAATGCAAAGTCTGGAGGCTTCTGTTTCAGGAAGTCGTAGTGCCTTGACATACGAGCAATTCTGTCGGGAGCCTATTCACCCTTTTATCCCCCTTCATTCATATCCTCCTCAATGGGAATTGCCAAAATTTACTCGTTTTAACAGTAAGGAGGACCCTCAACAACACTTGCGATCATTTAGACATGCCTGCTATCCGATTGCTCACGACGACGCTTTACTACTCCGCACCTTTCCCATGTCCTTATCAGGACCCGTCTTGGAGTGGTACAGTGCTTTAACCCAGCACTCAATCTTCTCTTTTAACTAGCTAGCCCAATCTTTCTTGGATCATTTCTCCATTAACATTGCCAAGAAAGTATCTATCACTGACCTTTATGCCATATGACAATTTGAAGACGAATCTATCGCAGATTTCGTTGGATGATGGCGCGGCCTTATCAACCAACTTACATATGCCTTGCCTCAGGCTGAACTTATCGAACTTTTTATGCGGGCATGTGCTAAGCACATTTCTCCTACTCTTCAAATTCAAACTTTCCGCACATTTGACGAGGCCTTTACCATGGCTCGGAAGCTAGAAATTCGAGCCTTAGAAGAAGAGAAATTGTGGTTGCGCAACAAAAACCCCAATTTCTGAACTCCAAATTCTACCAACAAACCAAACACCACCACTCCTCATGCATCCACTTATTCTAAATCAAAAGGAGCTGTCCACGCGGTGATGTTCAAATCTCAAGCACCGTCTAATACTCCACTAAAAACCACCTATAAGTATAAAGCTGAGCCCATCAATTACACTCCCTTGGGAGAAAATTATGGTGTCATCTTGGAAAAATTGCTCAAAGCCAGAGCTATCACCTTGCCTCCTATTAAACCTCACTCCGGGTTTGACTCCACTCGCGCTATACCTTCCTGGTATAAAGAAAATGACTTCTGTAACTTTCACCACGTAAAAGGACATAGTCATGAAAATTGCAAGATGTTGAAAAACATAGTGCAGGAAATGGTTGACGCAGGGGATATAACCCTTGATAATCCTAATGCCCCTGCCAACCGAAATTTGAAAATCTTCAACAAACCATTCCCGAATCACTCTTCTAACAGTAACATAAACCAAGATATCTTAGCCGAGGAGAGTGTTCATGAGATCCACGCAGTCTTCGACTCCCAGCCAAAAGCCTCTATCGAGAAAATTTTGAATCAAACCTCTTCACTGACACAGGGGCCTGAACCTCCTTCACCACCATCAAGCCAAAGTGAAATCATCCCTTTACCTATAAAGGAGTTAATTGCCCAGAGTTCTCTTCTCATAGATGAGTCTTCTTACACCACATCCCTACAAGACTATGAGCGGATGATATCTAACCTATCTATTTCCCAAACGTCCTCTTCTACCACTCTTGCTGCACAAGAGGAAGGCTCGCCACTTCTTTTGTCATCCTTAGATGAGAAAACCCTTGCACCGACATCACCAAATTCTTTAACCATGATGGATCCTCTTAAACATGCCCTCCTACCTATTAGTTCTTCATCGCCTAAATCTTTTCAGTGACCGGTTGACCTCTTAACACCTATTGATACAGTGCCTCATCTACCCCCTGTATCACACCCACAGTGGACTGGAATCACAACCCACCTTTCTTCCATACAAAAATTCTCATTCACACCTGAAGACTATCATTCTCCAGAAGATAGACGAGTCCTATGGGAGCGTTTGGGTACCCCCTATTCTACTCAAATGTAGATGACTGATCCAGACGCCTCTACCATATACCCGAAGTGTTTACAGAAACTCAAAATGCCTATGTCCTCATCATCACCCCCCGCATCTCTATCAAGTATCTCATCCACCTCTGTTAGCTTAACCAAATCTTCCCCTACACTTGGGACCTCACCAATACCCAGTCTAACACACCCACCTAAGCGACTAGATTTATCCAAAAATAAAGCCGCCCCTCCACTTAGGAGACAAACTCAATCCGTGCCTCTATCACAATCAAAACCATCATCATCACACCTACCTTCCATATTGGGACCTCATCCCTCCACCTTGCATCAATATATCATACCTCCTACATTTTCTTTAAAACGACCTACACCTTCTGCACCCATACAGAGATCTAAGGGTATATCAACATTGTCACCCCACGTATCCTGTTCACCCATCAACCCTAAACAAACTCCATCATCAAAGGATTTATTTTCTGTCACTCCCCTTTCTCCGTGGTTGTTTCCTGCTACCACGTCATCTGTAGCCTCATCATCTAACCAATTGAACGTAGCTCCTGTGCCAAAGAAACCACGTTTAGTGAAAACCACGTGTCAACACCCCTTGGCTAAACCACCACCCATATGAACCAACTATGCTAAAACATTACCAAAATCTGCTCAATCAATACCCTCATCCTCCTCCGATTTTGACCCACTCAAAGGATCTTACGCCAAAATCCTTGCTATGTTGGTGGAGAATGCGACCATTTACCTACCCCCACTTAGACCTTATGACCTGTCTAAACCTCGACCTATAGGTTATGATGAGTCTAAAATCTACGCTTACCACCGCACACCAGGACATGATGTGGAGGGATGCAAAGCTATCAAAACCATCCTTCGTCAGTTACCTCTCTCAGATAGAAAGGTTAAGAAAGACAACTTACGAAGGGAGAGACCTTTAGCTTCAATTCCCTCTCCTATACCACCTATCCCCGCCTCACCAGTATCTATCATTATTACAACCCCACCTCTCGAAGACCATGATTTATCCCAACCATCTTCCTCATCTCATGTCCACGAAATTAATATGATTAGTGTTGTTACTCGAGTGCAGAAGAACAACGAGAAAGCAAAAGAAAGTGCACCTGCGTCCTCTCTTTCTCTGTCCACCATCCCGATTGCACCACCACCCAAAGTGGTTATTCGTGGACCCGCTTACCCCGTCTCTAATGGAGTTTCCCACTGAGCCATGATCAAACAACTTCACTAATCACTTGTAAAAATGACACTATATGATCTCATTCAGACTTCTGAATCTCATCGACAAGCTCTCGTTGAAATTATTCAAGGGATCGATGTCTTACCTAATGAAACCCTGCCTGTTACCTCCATTCTAACACCCAATCACGTTGCTTCCCTCACTAAACAACCTACCACCCCAACCACTTTTGTTTCTGAACAACAAGCTGCTGCTGTCAGTTTCTCCGAAGATGAAATTGTTGACTTTGGTACAGAAGATCCTGATCCTGCTCTTTTCATCTCAGCTTACGTCCGGGACATCCGGGTACGTCGTGTGATGATCGACGGGGGGCGCTAGTCTAAACATCATTTCTTCAAAATCCTTCCAACAAATGAATATCCCTTCTAGCTACATGTGTGCCAACCCCATCATGTTGCGGTCATTCAATGATGCTATTACCTCTACCTTAGGCACCGTGATCCTTAACATTCGTGTAGGACCACGTACTTTACTTGAGCTCTTCTATGTCCTTGAGGGAGAATTCCAATATAACATGTTATTAGGCCGCCCCTGGATCTGAGCTATGGGATGCGTTCCCTCCACCTTACATAGATGTATAAAATTTGAGTACGAGGGGAATTCCTACACCATAAAAGCTAATCCTCCCCCCTTCAAAACCTGCAATATGTTATATCGCCCTAATGATGTGCTTGTACCAATCAAGACACCCATTCATCCAACCCAACCATCCACATCAACTGCACCTACGCCTTCAACCAATGAAACCACCGTTGCAAAATACCACTTCCCTCCCCGCGGACGACATCCCAACCTCAGATCCCTTAGTGCATGCTTTTCAACGCCTTACGCTGGGGGAGTATCGCCTATATAACATTAGTTCTTTCCCTACCCCATAGGAGTACGGACAAGTACATGCACATCCTACCTATGACCATCGTGTGGGGGAAGTAATCCCCTACGGATCACCTCATTTCTGCACCAACCTAACATATGGGGGTGTTGACGCATCTTCCGTTACCCTTGAACCTCCTCTTGGTGTGGTTCCTTTCCAATCTGATTTTCAATACTTGACAAATCGTCATTTCGCCCTCACCTTCTTGACTCGTTGTGCTTGGAAAGGCTTTGGTTTTGGTCTTTATGAACAAGGCCGACATATAATCATTCCCGTAACTACACGCAAGCACAATGATCGTAGTGGTCTCAGATTTCTGGGAACACTTACACCGAAGGAACCTCATGTCAGTTGCCTTTTGGAAGAGGATGATGTCACCCCTACTGAACCATCATCACCCATTTTACCTTTGTCACCCACAGAGTCGATAGATCCTGAATCTATCCCTCCTAACTTTTTTTTTTCATAAATGCTATCTTTCTAGGTCCTCTCACTTATCAACGCGATAATGAGGACCCCTCTTCTATTCCCCTTCTATATCCAGACATGATTGAAGAGGACTCACCTTCAATTAACATTGTTGAGTGCCAGGATGATGACTCCATCCTCACTTACCTTGGTGCGGATGACTCTTATATTCAACGCACCTTACCATCTGAAACTCAAACCATGCTGAACGAGTCTACTATAGAAATCAACATCCACATGGAGGAGGATCCTCACATTGTGAAGATCGGACAATCCCTTAACGCATCAGAACAAGTCGCCTTTACTACCTTTCTTCGTGCTCGCAATCAAGATTTCGCTTGGTCCTATGTTGACATGCCAGGAATTGATCCTGACATTGCTGTCCATAACATTACCCTGAAACCTGATTCCAAGCCAATTAAACAGAAATTGAGAAAAATGCATCCACACATTGCCCTCTTGGTCAAAGAGGAGCTTCAACGACTCCTTTCTGTTTCCTTCATCCTGCCTATTGACTATCCTCAATGGATTTCTAACATCGTACCTGTCACTAAAGCGACGGGGGGGACTTCGGATATGCACGGATTTCCAGGATCTTAACCTCGCTTGCCCTAAAGATGACTTCCCCTACCTAGTATTGACCAACTTGTTGATCTCACTGCAGGCCATGAGCTACTCTCTCTCATGGATGGCTTTTCAGGATATAACCAAATTTTGGTTGCCCTTGCCGATCAACATAAAATTGCCTTCATAACTCCTTGGGGAACCTTCTGTTATCGTGTAATGCCATTTGGCCTTAAGAATGCTGGTGTAACCTATCAACGGGCTATGACCTACATTTTTCATGACATTATGCACACTATCCTTGAAGATTACGTCGATGATCTTCTTGGCAAATCTAAACATCGTAGTGAACATATCGATGTTTTAACCATTATTTTTGATCACCTGTTACAATATTCTATCCGCCTTCAACCAAAGAAATGTGTCTTCGGTGTCCTTTCGGGAAAACTTATTGGTTTTATCATCTCTTTGCGTGGCATTGAGGTCGACCCATCTAAAGTCAAAGCTATCCTAGAAATGCCCCCACCTACTAATCTCAAACAATTACGTAGTTTACAAGGTAAGCTACAATCTATCCGATGTTTCATCTCCCAACTCTCGGATCGATGTCAACCTTTCCATCACCTTCTTAAAAAGGAAATTGCCTTTCACTGGAGCAAAGAATGTCATTAAGCCTTTGAGGCTCTAAAAACTTATCTCTTGCAGCCACCCATGCTTATCCCACGTCAAGACGATCGCCCTTTCTACCTTTACCTTTCCGCCACTGACCACGCTGTAGGGGCCATGCTTGCACATCATGACTCCGAGAACCGCGAACAAGGTGTTTATTATATAATTCGTACTTTGGTAGATTATGAGACTAGGTATACACATGTAGAAAAGTTGTGCCTAGCCCTATCATTCATGGCCACCAAACTCTGACACTACCTTCTGAATCACAAAACTTTTGTCATCACTAACACGGACCCCATCCATTATATGTATGTCAAACCTCATCTAAACCAACGCATCACCCGATGGCTTATGCTCCTCGCCGACCTTGACCTTGAGTTTTTCCACCAGAAATCAATCAAAGGACAAACCATCGCAGACCAACTTGCAGAAGCCCCTTTACCTGGGGAACAATTTACCAATTTTACTTTCCCCGACGAAATCATCGCCACTCTTTCACTCAGTGAGGAGTAGTATCCAATGACCCTCTTCTTCGATGGATCCAAATGCCAACGCGGCGGAGGAGCCGACGTTGTTCTTATTCCTCTCGACGCTGAGCCTATGCCTCTCTCATTCTGACTTGATTTCCCCCTGCACTAATAATACAGCGGAATACGAGGCCCTTGTTCTGGGTCTCCAGGTTGCATTACACTTAGGTGTCAAATCTATCAATATTTTTGGTGACTCTCAATTGGTAGTCAATCAAGTTATGGGCATCTACCAATGTAAAAATGCGGAACTTCAAAAGTATAAACAATACGTGGATTCACTTCTAGCATTATTTACTCACTATTTTATCCAAACCATTCCCCGCTCCACTAACAAATTTGCGGATACTATGGCTTGCTTAGCCTCGCAAATTCTAGCTTCATCAACTGACTCTGACATTTTCATCTTGGTCCAACAACTCTTTACCCCACTTACTCAGCCCTGGTTGTTTGTATGATAAATAATGTGTTTGCTAATTCACGAGATACCTGGTATCAATAATTTCATGACTACCTTACAACCTCTATTCTCCCATATGACCTTACTAGTACCGGCAAACGCACTTTTCTTAAACGCGCTTCTCGTTATGTCGTTATGGGGGGACTCCTTTATAAACGTGACTTTGATGGCATCCTCCTTCGATGTCTCACCGGTGCGAAGGTCACCTATACCATCCAACAGGTCCATGACGGTATTTGTGGTGGACATTTTAGCAGCCTTGCCGTGGCCAAACAAATCCTTCGCCTAGGTTATTATTGGCCTACTCTCAATAACGATTGCTACGAATATGTTAAGCGTTGTGTTATGTGTCAACAACATGCCAACCTTCAACATACTCCTAGCCACCCGTTACAGGTCGCCCGAGATCTTTGGCCTTTCTCACAATGGGGTTTAGACCTTATTGGTGAGATTCATCCGTCCTCTTCGCAACGTCATCGATGGATAATCACAGCAACCGAATATTAAAAAAAATGGGTGAAGTCTAATCCGCTCATTTCAACTAATAAATAAAAAATTGTAGAGTTCATTAACCACCACATTATCTGTCGTTTTGGTGTTCCTCATCGCCTGATAACGGATAATGGAAAATCTTTCAAAAATAAGTTGTTGCAAGACCTTTGTGACAACTTTGGTATCAAACTTAGCTTCTCCTCACCCTACTATCCACAAGCGAATGGACAAGCTGAATCTTCTAATAAAACCCTAACTAAAATCCTTATGAAATTTGTCAATGAGTCTGGAAGAAATTGGCATGATCACATCCCCTTCGTCCTCTGGGCTTATCGTACTAGCATTCGTACCTCCACTAATGCCACACCTTTTTCTTTGGTATATGGTACCAAGGCTGTCTTGCCTCTCGAAATACAAATACCCTCCCTCAGAATATCTCTTCAGGATATTCTTACCAACGATGATTTCCGCCAAGAGCGGTTAGCCCAATTGGAGCTTCTTGACGAGCGTCGTCTTACAGCTCTTGATCACCTTTAAATATATCAAAAACATATTAAGTGTGCTTATGATAAGTGACTTCATGAGCGTACCTTTAAGGTTGGTGATCTTGTCCTCAAAGAGAATCAACATGTAACCAAACTAGAAAAGAGCAAACGTGGAAAATTTTCTCCCAATTGGATTGGGTCTTACATAATCACTCACACTTATGGATCAGGCACTTATCGTTTAGCTTCGCTTAATGGTAAACCTGAGCCTGAACCCCTTAATGTCTTGCATCTTCGACCTTTCTATTGTTGAATTTAGTGTTATATCACTTCTTATCTACTTACCGCTCGTCCCTTCAGCTCCTTCACCACCACCATACACATTGTTTCCTACATCTCAAAATAAAATCAAGCTCGCATGGTTTGATTCCCATCTTCCCTTTATGATGCCTTCCCCTTTTTAGTCTAGTCCATGACTTCAAAGTCTTAAAATGACACATTATTAACTAAATGCTTATGGGATTTTCTTGAGTCAAACTTTTGACAAAACTAGATGCTTCATGCCAAACAGACATCTAGATCTCTAAATTATACATAGACTATTCCCTTGAAGGACAACTATATGCCAAAATTCTTGCTACTATTATTTATAAACTGCTCCCCCGAAGGACAGCTATACACAAATGCCGCATCTACTACTATAAATAGATTGCTCCCTCGAAGGACAACTATACACAGTCAGCCTTTATCAGAAGCTTCTCACATTGATCAGCTTCGTGAAGACCTCAAGAATAATACAATCAATATCCCTTGTAGACTTCCCGCATCGATCAGTCTATATTCAGTAAAATAAAAGCCTCATTCAAAATTACTTTTGAGTCATGGACTTATCTATTTAGGTTAGGTTCTCTTTCGTCAGAACACTCACTTTGTAATAAGTTCTCCATACCACAGTTATACCATCCACCTCACCTCACCATTTGTTTAAACTCAAGGGACGTGACGTACAATCGATATATTGTAATCATACAACTCTTTTCACCTATTGACTTCTCGTCTATGCACGGTACCTAGGGGTTCAAGCTGATTCTACGTTATTATGTGGTTTGTTTAGCTCTTTTCACCTACGGAACACTCTTTCCTCTTTGCCTCGCATCTAGGATTATGTGTTGATCTTAATCAGGACATGGTTCCCTACCACTTGGGTAGGCTAACTTTCACTTCCCTTATACCTTTTACAACATCACCAATTCATTACCAACACCAACAACATTACCCTACCAATATCAATATCAATATTTTTTTACCAACCAACAAAATTTCCTGAATTCACCTCTCCCTGATCCTAAGGGAGAACTACATCGGTCTGAGGCCCCTCCTTGCTTTGTGCAATGGGCTATGTAGGCAGCACTTCGGAGACATGGGGTCTCCCAAGGTTAGCTCGACCATCCCCTACCATAACCTATCATGTGTAACTATTTTTGTGTATTTCTATTCAATCACATTCCTCTTTATCCTTTTTTCAAGACACTGAAAGTCAAAACGAAAAAACATTCTTATTATTATCATAACTCAAATCAACATACATATCCATTTTTATTTATATGTTAAACAAATACATCTTCTCTATCATTGACACGCAGGTCACCATCCTTATTTATTCTTATACCTAGATAACATTTATTTAGACCCTCACGCCTCATCCCGAACCAGGTGATAATCGTGATCGTCGACGCCTCTCGCCGGGCCTCTCTATCCTCAAAGGTACCACGGCTATTGATACCGACCACTTGATCTGTCAATCTCTCCTGTAACATATGAATATGCTCCCTTGCATGGAGGTATCTCACCTCTAGTCCATCTACTCGTGACTCTGCAACCGCTAACAATCCTCTTGCCTCATTCACCTGCGTTTGGAGCTGATGAACTAAACTCTGCAGATGATCTCTCTCTGCTGTAATCATAGCTATGTCAGGAAGATCACGTACACCTCGTAGTTCTGTTACCCACCATAATCTATAGGCCTCTGTCGTTCCTGCATCCATTACCCTGCGATCGACTGCTATCTCCTCTGGCCCTTCTGGAGGTGTTGGCTGGGGAGGTGAGAATGCTGCCTCGGGGTCGATCCTCATATATGGTCTATAAGCCAGGGGTATATCCTGCACAAATCCAAATTGTCGCCACATGCGATCTAGAGGAATCCTCTCATACTCACCTGGCCTGTGCCCCGCAATCCACCTCAATCGCTCTACACCCCTCAACTCCTTAGCTATATTCTCTGTTACCATATAGTTCCCGTACGGCCTCCAACAGATATCCACAATCGTCACCATCTCCCATACCTACCTATAATACTCAATGTCACCCGTCATAGCCTGGGATCTTGCCTCTTATTCAGTCTGGACCCCTTGTCTGAATCCTAATCTCTGCACTCCTGTCTCTCCCAACTGGATAGGTCAGCCTATTGGTCGCATAAAAACAATGTGCTCATAGGCCCAACAATGTAACAAAAATGAACAATCTAGTGTTGTCCTGTGATTTCGTCTACAAGCCCATAAGCCCCTGTATAGCTCCGCCAAATATGCAGGTGCCCATGCAAAAGTCACATTCCTTTCCATCATTTCCCAAATCACACACATCAATGCTTTGGAATCTTCCTCCATCGGCCCTCGTAAGCCATAATACCCATACCACTATCATTGACAAACGCAGGTCACCATCTTATTTATTTCTTATACCTAGATAATCATGTATTTAGAAACAGACTCCTCACCCTCATCCCAACCATGTGATGACGTGATCGTCGACGCGCTCTCGCCGGGCCTCTCTATCCTCAAAGGTACCTATGGTTATTGGATACCAGACACTGATCTGCCATCTCCCTATAACATATGAATATGCCTCCCTTGCTGGAGGTATCTCTCCTCTAGTCCATCTACTCGTGACTCTGGCAAGCAGACCTCTAACAATCCTCTTGCCCATTCACCGGCGTTGGAGCGATGAACTAAACTCTGAGATGAATCCTCTCGCTGTTATCATAGCTATGTCAGGAAGATCACGTACACCTCGCATTCTGTTACCCACCATAATCTATAGGCCTCTGTCGTTCCTGCATCCATTACCCTGCGATCGACTGCTATCTCCTCTGGCCCCTTCTGTGACGGTTGTTGGCTTGGGAGGTGAGAATGCTGCCCTCGGGGTCGACCTCATATATGGTCTATAAGCCAGGGGTATATCCTGCACAAATCAAATATTGTCGCCACACGCGATCTAGAGGAATCCTCTCATACTCACTTGGCCTGTGCCCCGCAATCCACCTCAATCGCTCTAAAACCCTTAACTCCTTAGCTATATTCTCTGTTACCATATAGTTCCCGTACGGCCTCCAACAGATATCCACAATCGTCACCATCTCCATACCTACCTATAATACTCAATGTCACCCGTCATAGCTTGGGATCTTGCCTCTTATTCAGTCTGGACCCCTTGTCTGAATCCTAATCTCTGCACTCCTATCTCTCCCAACTGGATAGGTCAGCCTATTGGTCGCATAAAAACAATGTGCTCATAGGCCCAACAATGTAACAAAAATGAACAATCTAGTGTTGTCCTGTGATTTCGTCTACAAGCCCATAAGCCCCTGTATAGCTCCGCCAAATATGCAGGTGCCCATGCAAAAGTCACATTCCTTTCCATCATTTCCCAAATCACACACATCAATGCTTTGGGAATCTTCCTCAATCCGCCCTCAGGTAACGCATAATACCCCTACCACTATCATTATATCATGGCTAATTTGTCTCCTCAGGGGTGTGCTGCATACATTATACCATACGTAAATGTTAAACCTCGTTGTGTCAAGTCTCGTGCGTATGGACCAACTACAGCTATTATCGCTGCCCCGCCCTGCACTAGGCAATGCCTGATATACTGGTTTTCCTGTAATTGGGAGTCTCAAAATACGGAAACAATCTTCCAATGTCACTGTCATATCCCTGTTGGAAAATAGAAGGTTATTCTTCTCTGGATTCCATCTCTCAATCAACGCCTGCAACAAAGCATGGTTACGTGTGATTCGTGAATAATAGCGGATTCCCACTTAACCCCAAACAATTATCAATAGCCATCAGCTGGTGTACATCCGCTCGGATTCGTGACAACAAAGCTAGAACACTATCATTCATCCTCAACCCTGCCTCTAACCTGCATACGTCAAAGCAACAAATAAACCATTCAATCCATCAAATCCCCAAGGGTTTTTCTCACATTCTGGAAATTCCTACAGCAACCGTCCGGTTATATCGGTTATAAATAACCGATACCGGTTCAGTACCCGATACCGGTTATCTCTAACCGCTATCGGTCACTGTCACTTTTATACACTCTGGCCTAAACACACACCACCTACGACAATTAATTGATCGTTTATTCCTCTCTGTACATACCGATATACCCGAAACCCCTGATTACCTACCCCATAACACTCACCTCACCTATAACCCTTGTTATCACGTTTTTCTTTCTCATATCTACCCACTTAATCTCCCTCATCCTATTCACAAAACGTGTAAAAATCAAATTACAATCAAACCGTTTACCTCTTGGGCTGCAGCATCTTGCGGTGGAACTTGTCTTCCCTCTCATCCATGCCTGCTGGATGCTTCTCCTCGTTCAGCCATGCTCACCACCCTCTTCAAATATAGCTTGGATTTCTGTCTTCTTGATCTCAGCCCACACTCACATTACCTGTCTCTTACCTCCTTATCACTCAAATCTCTCATGTAATTACCTGTCTCAGTCGTTAAAACAGTGTCGCATTCACGTATTTAACATCTTGCATGGCTCTCAAAATAAGAACTTCAGTTGCCACCTATGCTTTTCTATTTTTAGAAAAATCTCATTATGGAATAACCGGTATCGGTTAGCTAACTGATATTGGTCTATCCTATACCGACATCTGTTGCCTAACCGATGTCGGTCATATACCTAGCTTTTTTTTAACATAGTTCTTTTCTTTATTTTCTACCTAATTTTTGTGACACCTGCTTCTTTTTCCTACATAACAACATCCTCATCTATAATTGTTCATCAAATCCACATCTCATTACAATTTCATCAACATCATCTATCTATATTTCAAAAACAAACAAGCCATCAACTACGGATATCAAAAACCATCGATCTATACACCATTTAGATCCGATTCATCAGATACATACATGCAATTTCATAAAACCAGTGACAAAACATACAAACATTTCGTAATACAACATGTCAATTAACCTCATCATACATTCTATATCACAAACCATCAACAAAACAGTTAAAAAAATATTTTAAACACAGCATGTGGGTCAACTCATCATATCTATATATATACAAAGTTTCAAATATACAATGTGCCCTGCATCAGGGCCTCTGTGATCTCATAATACAACAAAGCCAGCATGCAGGCCGCAATAACTATCAATAATCTTGACTCGGCTCGCAGGCTGGTCTCTCATATCAAAAACATACTCGGCTCGTAGGTCGATATCAATTGGACAACCCGTATTAGGCTCGCAGGCCGGTATATACAAAAAAATGAATGAATAAATCATATCTAGGCATGCAGGCCTCTATAAACACAACCGGTTCGCAGACCGGTGCCCATTCCAATAATACAAATACAAATCTACAGGACCCCTCAGCTCTCTCCACCGCCCTCTGCCTGTCTCCTCCTGCTGGTCCTGTGCTGCCTCTTCGTCTCCCTGCCTGTCACAGACCCAACCGGCTGTGGTTGCACCTCCTGAAGATCTCTGGCTCTAAGAGGTCTCTGCTCTATGTGCTGCATATGGCTGATAATCAGCCCCGGTACCATCAAGAATATCCTGATAGTACCAGGCCTCCGCTCTAGCCTCCATATAACGATCATGAGCCACCGTAGGTACTGGGGCTGGTCCCCTGACTCTTACTACCAGTGCCCCCTGTGCCTGTGCTGGTGCCGCTGGTGGTGCCTGTGGCTATGGTGGTACCTGTACCTACGGCTATGCCGGTTACGCTGGTGGTGTTGTGGCTAGTGCCTGTACCTGAGCCTGGGCTAGCTGCCCCTGTAAGACACCTATCTGTTCTTGTGCAGCAGCAAGCTGCCCCTGTAATAACTGTACCTACCCTCTGAGCTGGTCCCTCTCTGGTCTAACAGCCACTAAGTCTGGCTATGTGGGCTGTGCTATCCTCGCAGCTCTCTCTCTCTGGCCCACCAAACCAAAAATGTGCCTGTGCACCCAACATCATCTACAGTGTCATCGGAAGGCCTCTCAGCAACCCAATCTAGATCCACGGGCTATGGTGCAGGTAGTAGGGCCTCTACATCATCCCTCTGGTACTGAGGGAAGCGAGGGGGCTCATCTTGTTGTAGCCCCATCTGCCTATGTACCCTCTCCAGGGGTATCCTCTCATACTCTCCCGGCCTCCGTCCCGCTATCTAGAATGTGTACTGTATCCACTGCAACTGTCTTCGGGCTCCTCCGTGAGGGTGATGACCTCTATACGGTCTCCATACAATATCTTCCACTGTCAAGCCCTCTAATAAATGCCAGTAATAAGTAACGTCTCGCCCAGCAAGCACTGCTCGTGGCTGACCCACGACCCCCGACCACCTCTGAAATCCGTATCTATAGATGACCTGTGGCCCTGGCTGCTGAGGTAGCCCTACTGGTCTAATGCATATGATATGCTCATATGCCCAACAATGTAGCAAAAACATCGAGCAGATCCCGAATCGCCTCATCCAGCGATAGCCCCATAGCTCTCGGTACAACTGCACTAGGTATACTGGTGACCAAGCATAACAGGTATGCTCCTCGACCATCTCATGTAAAACCCCCATAAGTGCCCGTGGAAAGCAGCCTCCCTCTGAGTCTGGGAGGGAAAAACAGGTGATCCCGATCATCATCAACACGGCAAGCCGTGTCTCATGGCGATGGGAACGGTACATATCCCCGTACGCGATGCTCGCGCTATGATATGTCAATAGCGTAGCTGCATCCCCAAAAACCTGTAGGATGTTGTCCATGGCCGTCTCTGAATCTACCTGGAAGACTGCCTCTCCATCGATCGGCAGTCGAAGGATGTGATACACATCCTCCAATGTGATAGTCATCTCCCTAGTCGGGAGATGGAACACATTGGTCACCGGATCCCATCTCTCAATGAGGGCGACCATCAAACTATGATCCCTGTCAATCGCTCTATACCACTAGACTCTGCCAAGTCCCACCTCACGCATGATACCCCAGTGTGCTGCGAACACATGTGGCCACATCCGGCTCAACAGTGGGGGCATCCTGTCCTGCATCATCAACTGCTGACGTGCCTACAAAACCAACCCACTACATTAGCCCTACTCTTTATCACAACATCTACTTTACCCTCTCTATATCCCTTTCTTATCCACTTAACCACAACCCGACTCCATACCACATGTCTATGCCCATCTATCTTCCCCTAAAAACTTCCTACGCTATCCCCCTCCCTCTTCACACCCAAAAAAACAACCAAACCATACTCAAATGACCCAAACCATGCCCAAATACCCTAACCACATCTAAAAAACTTAAAACAACAAACACAAACCCAAACCATACTCAAACAACCTACACCATGTCCAAATACCCAAACCACATCCAAAAACTCAAAAACAAAATCACAACCCACACCAACAAATTGAAATAAACCTAAGTCAAGACCAGTACCGGTCACTTATGACCAACACCAGGCCTATCCACCGACGCCGGTCAATGACCGACCGCCACCGGTCACCTACAGACTCACCCTGCCCCTAAAATTTTGGGACCGATGCCGGTCGCTTAGCGACCGACATTGGTCACTGCAAATTTGCCGAGCCAAACCCGACGTGGCTCCCCAATTCCCTTTTTCCCTATTTTTCCCTCTGATTAGCGACTGGCATCGGTCCCAAAATTTGCCGAGCCAAACCCGACGCGGCTCCCCAATTCCCTTTTTCCCTATTTTTCCCTCTGTACTCACCCAAACACCCTAAAAACCTACCCACCCTACAGCCTTGGCCTCTTTCACCTATCTACCCTCTCCCTTTTTCCAATCATTTCCATTTATTAATTATTTTCTAAAAAAGTTCTATTCCTACCCAAAACCCAAATCTAGCTTCATAACATTAAAACAAACACAATGCACGGTTTCAAACTTACCGGTACGATGACACGCCGTCGTGGTGGGATGGGTGGTGGTGGTCCAGGTGGTCCAGCCCCTCCTGCTCCTCCTGGCTGTGCCATGGCTCTAACTGTCCTCTTCTGGGTCCTCCACTAATCAACTGCTGCCTCCTCCTCACTCGGGCCCACTCACAACTCACTCCTCCACTCCAACAGTGCCACCTCAACTGACAAATGCACTAATCTCAATAATCCACCTCAGATCACTCAAATTGGTTTTTCAAATTGCAAATGTGACAATGACAGGCCGTATTTTCTTTTTATAGGTTTTTGACCTATAACCGATATCAGTTATATTGTGCCCTAAGGAACCGGTATCAGTCACCTAACCGATATCGGTCCTAGACAATCGACATCGGTTTTATTTCAGCTCTTCCCCCAATTTCTCGCAAATATCACCTATATCAACCTTTGCTGCAAACCCTTTATTACCCACTTGGCCCAACCCAAGGCCTCACCCTAACCATTTGGCCCAACCCAAGGCCTCATCCCAACCATTTGGCCTGACCCAAGGCCGTAACCCAACAACTTGGCCCGACCCAAGGCCTCACCCTACCCATCCGGCCCGACCCAAGGCCTCATCCTAACCATTTAGCCCGACCCAAGGCCTCATCCCAACCATTTAGCCTGACCCAAGGCCACAACCCAACAACTTGGCCTGACCCAAGGCCTCACCCTACCCATTCGGCCCGACCCAAGGCCTCACCCTAACAATTTGGCCCGACCCAAGGCCTCACCCCAACCATTTGGCCCGACCCACGGCCGTAACCCAACAACTTGGCCCGACCCACGACCCTCACTCATTAATTAGCCCGACCCAAGGCTGTACCACTTAGTTACTTCACCCAACATCAAAAACATACACTTTTATCCACCCAGTAGCCTTTTGTTCAATCCAACGCACCTATTCGTGTTTTAGCATGATTAGGGTCCTTGACTTGATCTGTCGACCAACTTTGCCTAGACCTAGACCGTGACATTTATCTCAACCAAACCAACCATTTGGTACTAGCCGAACATGCCTAAACGTTCCTGTACCTTACCTATTTTATACCCTGGAGCTACTTCCTATGCCTTGGATACCAGGATTATATCACCCTTGTTTGGATAAACTATCGACCTTTGCCTATGCATTGCTGGTTTGCTCGTCAAATCATGTACCCTGGTCACACTACTGCATTTCAACGTGCGTCTACTTCTTTGGACCTACCCCACCATCTCACCCTCATCTCAACACCATATACCCTTTATCAACCCTATCCCTGATTTCATGCTACCTCAATCTGTGATAGATTTGAGGGGGATTACCCTATACCCTTAACAGGAGTAACCACTTCATATTATTGTCCGTCGCAGCTCTACAAAACAAGCTACATGACAATAAGGGGTTAATGTAGACACCAAATTTGTGTTTTACGACCCCCTGTGACCCGCATCTCATTTCGCAACCTAACCCCATCACCTAAACCTTACACAATTATTTATTAATTACTTTATAATTAATAAATCCACGTCGCCTTACCTGCCACCCTCATCATGACCTAGCCCTAACCCTAAACTAACCTAATTAAGACCTAAAACTTGGTTTACATCCACACCCATGACTAATGCCTCCTTACTCGCACCCAAAACCGACCTTGTAGCTACTTGACCAAGCCCACAACTAATCCCTCGGGAGAAAAGCAAGGAAAGTTGGCTATTTTACTAAAAATAGCCCACTTTTTCCTAACCGATACCAGTTCCTACTCGACCGCCGTCGGTTACGTAACCGCCATCGGTTCCCTGTAAATGACCTTCCCTAACCAAAAACAAAGGTGGAAGGATTTTTGGATCAATCAAGATCATCAGAAGCAATCAAGAGAATCCGGATCTTTACTTGGCTGAGCAGAGACAAGTGAAGAAACAAGAAGAGTTTGCAGCAAAAGGAGATCAAGCCCAAGACTGCCACTCAGAGCCCTGTGACACTCATCTGATCATTGGGAGGGAGACATCTCATCTTCTGGGTATCAGGCCATGCTACTTGAGTTCTGCCTTTGTCATCACAGTTCTTGGACCTGCATCCTCGTTAATAACTAGTAAGTTGCATCTTGTGTGTTCTCATTTTAATATTTCTTAGACTTTTTAATCACAACCGTTATAAATCTATTCCTAGATCTACTACCCAGCAACACATTTTACCTAACTATCATCCACTTACCTCTCATCACCCCATTACCTAATCCGGCTCATATACCAGCCTTACAAACAACACAACCACCTTACAACCCCCTTTACAAACATAGCCCCTACCGATATCAGTTAGCAGAAACCGGTATCGGTTATCCTGACTACAACCAAAAACCAGCCTTTTCCCCTACTTGTTTCAACGAGGTAATTAAACTGTTATTTTACAATCTTCTATGTTAATTCATATTAGCAGGGGAACTGACCACCTTTGAAAGGAATTTTTTATATTTCCTGGGCCCAAGGAAGTTCCCTCATTTATTATCTAATCAAAATCTTGTGGTCTTGTGTTCTTATTTGCAGGTAGTCCTTCCAAGACAAAAAGGGGTTCTTCGCAATCGAATTGATCTCTCTCTACGGTATGCGCACACCATCTCTACATTTAACAGGTATTCCTCCTAGCCCTAACCCTTATCTATTTCTAAAAAGAATGAAAGGATAGAAGCAACTCTATTCCCAAAAGCTGAAACATTCCAAGCGAAACAGTAGGGTTGATTTACCAGAATATCTCACTAAAGTGGTCATCAAGGTGGGATAAAAGTACAAGAAGGGAGGTGGTAGAGCTACCTTTAAGCACCCAAGACTTATCCAAATAATTTGTTCACATCAATATTTTTTACAGTCCTAAGAGGAAGGTCAAAAAAATAAATGTAGGGGAAAGTTCAAAACAAAAGAAAATAAAAAAGGAATTGTTCCCCAGTGTTTTGCCTAGGCTCAAGTTGACTCCTTTCTCTTTGAGAGAAATTATTGAGGAATTTTCTGGTAAGGATAACCCTTCCTCTGTGCCACAAGTTTCCAAAGGTAAAAATAACCTACCAGTCCATTCTTCTATGTTGCTAAGACCAAGAAGGTCTTATAATTTACAAAGACCCAAAGTTTTCCAACTTGAAATGATTCATGAGGACCCTACTCCCATTTTGGAGGAGAGAGATGATGTTGGTACTTCCTTTACCCCCTATTTACCAATCAAAGGATGATGAATTCACCAATCATTCCTGCAACATATTTCCCTGACACTAATATGCCAGACATTCCTATAGCTCTAGAAACTAAGTTTGAGGCTCTAAAAATTCCAACAACATTGGAAATATTGACTAGAGCTCTAGAAACTGTTGCAATGGAGGTTAGTGGCCAGGAACAACATGAATATGAGGTGATAAAGTGTTACCAAGATGAAATTTCCTCCTTGAAATAAAATTTGAAATGTATGGAAGAAACTAATTCGTCTTTGCAAGTTGAATTTGTACAAAGAACTGTAGAGAAGGTTAAATAAATTACTACTTTAAAGGTAGAAGTTAGTAGTGTCAAAAGAAAAAGGGATATTAGTCTCAGAATATGGAATGATTTAACCCAATTGTCTCTTTGAAATAAGGAATTGGTAAAAGAAAATAAAAATCTTAAGGAAGAGATTGAGGCCAGTACTAATGATAAAAGGAAGTTAGAATCTATTTTGGATTTTATTTGTCCTATGGCCTGAAAACTTCTATCCCATAGGAAACCCTCCTTTGTCTACAATATGTTTATTCAAGAACAATTTTATGCTTTGCAATTGATGAGAATGTGTAGTAAAGAACCTTAAGAGTCCCCTGATGGAAACAACTTCTTGGAAATTTATCAAAAGTGTACTCCTGAGATTAATATTTTTATGTGTGAATTTTACCTTCAAAATATGTTGGTTACTAATGTGCTCAATTTTTTCATTAATTTATTCATGGGGGATTTTTAGTCATTACTTAGAAACCAAATCATATGGAGTTAGAAAACAGAACTTTTCACTCAGATGGCTCAAACCATAGGTTTCTACATTAGGCCTACCTATCATCATTATATGGCTATGAAGAAAAAATTTAGGTCTCTCTACTATCAAGATGACATAGGATAGAATACTTTAAAGGATTTATAAAAATGTGTGTAGGATATTGAGATCTACAGTCAACAACATTTCAGTGAGGCACTGCAAGCTTGTGATAAAATTTGGGATACATTAATCCTACTTTTGAAACAAAGGGAAGTGATCTCCCCCCCAAAACCTCGGTTGGAGCATGAGGAGGGGAGATGCACTTATTGAAATTATCCAACAATCATCAGAGAAAAATGAAAAATAATAAAATGATGAGTGGGTTGGAATAAAAGTGAGACCAAATATTCTCTTGAGTCCCATGACTACTTGTCAGGAGAATGTTTCCCAATCACATGGTATATTCACAATATGGGTAGAGGTTATTTAAAACACTCAAGGGTGTAAGGGAACAATAAAATAGTATGCAGATCAATTTTAATAATATGACATGGCACAATAGCTTAGCCAGAGAGTATGACGGAGATGAGTTTGCAAAGGGACATGCAAAAGGTAAAGTGTAGGGGAGATGATGAGTGCATATATTGATCTATTATATCATCTATATGTTTATTTATTTATTCCTAAAATGCTAATTTATGCTTGGAGGATGTTTTTCATAGTTATATCCTAACAAGGTTAATGCATTTCTCTTGTCTTTATTCATACAAACTGTTGACCGTAGAAGTTACCTACTAATCATCTCTGTGAGTAAGTGTGGTGACATGTTTAGGATAATAGTGAGCATTTCCTACCAATTCTGGAAGTTGCAATCAAGGATACCGATTCTTTAGCCATTATGCCATCATGGAGGATTTTTTTCCATAACTAGACTACAAACACGAATCCCATTTTTAGCATTATTATAGGATTTCAATGAAATTTAATAAGGTTGTTAGTGGATGAATTTGGTACCTATAATCATGACACATTTTATAGCTAACTATGTCTATAAAGACACCTTATTGAGAACAATTTGTAGTTAGTTGATAATAATAGTTTATAGTACACTTATCTACCAGTTAGTGTTTACTTTTCAATGTTATGTTGAACATGTCTCAGAACTTATTCAAATTAATATAGTTGATGTTGTTTTGAATATCATCTAGTGCTAAGATTACCTCCATCCCAAGGAAGAGCAAGGGACCACTCAACTAAGGCAATTAGAGTATTTATGTTTCATAAATGCTTATTTGAATGCAATTACTTATTTCCTTGCTTTGGTATAGTTCTTTACTTGTACTTCAATTCAGTGTGTATTATTCCAATTCTACTATTTCAATTTAGTATGTGTGTGTTAGTTATATTCTATTACTTTAATTTTGTGTGAAGACATGATTTTGAGTGCAAATATTTATGTAAGATCTATTGGGGATCCTTTAAACACATTTTTATTACAACAAAATGGTTTAAGTAGTTTAGCATTGTATTTCCATAGACTAGGAAGAAACAAGGGAAACCACACCAACCAAACTCCCTAAAAGAAACCACAAAGCAAATGAGTTGCATAAGAATTCATTGTATAAATCCTAGGACACACATCCCTAGTTTTTATAATGACAATCACGGAAGAATCTGTTGGTTAAATGATTGGAGAATAAAATGACCCATCAACAAGTGAACAAACTTTGCTTTAGTGAAAGGTTAGGTAAAGATATTTTCAACCTGATTAATAATTTTGAAACTAATATAAATAAATGAGGTCTCTTTGAATCAACTCCTAAATGAATTAAATGTGAATATCAATACTAGGAAGAAACAATGAGAACCACACCAACCAAACTGTCTATTTGCCAAGTAGGAACCACCAAACAACTAAGTTGCATAAGAATTCATTGAATATAACATAGGATACACAACCCTTGTTTTATAATGACAATAGTAGAAGAATCTGTTGGTTAAATGATTGGAGAATATAATGACCCATCATCAAGTGAAGAAACTTTTCTTTAGTTGAAAGTTTTGGTAAATATTTTTGTAACCTGATATGAAGTCTGACAATACTATAAATAAATGAGGTCTCCTCAGATCAAATCCTAATTAATTACATATGAATCTCAATATGATTCATTGATTTATGTTGAACCATATTTAAAAAATCAATATAGTGCTAAGTTTGTCACAATAGATGATGGTAGGCCACCAAAAGTGAATGTTAAACTCTTTCAGAATACCCTGTAACTAGATATCTTACATGGTAGCATTGACTGTTAACCCCCTTTTTTTCCTCTATAGAAGATATATCAATCACATTCTATTTCTTGCTTGATGAACTAATTAAGACTAAAACCAAGAGAAAATTTGTAACTAGAGGTATACTTCTGATGATCGAGATCATTCCCCTGCCCAATCAAATTTTTTGAATTTAATTAAGTCAATATTTGTCCCTCCTAAGTAATGAATTCCATCAGTTTGAGTACCACAAACATAGTCAAGGATCCACTCAGTTACTTTCCAAACTAGCTCATGAAGCTCATGTATAAATCTAGACATGATGCCAACATCGAACAAAATATTTGGCCAAGTGTAAATTGGGTAGATCATGTTCCCCATCTATTGGTGATAAAGGGTACCATTGAACAAGGGAGTGCATAAATCATAAACTAACTTGACCCTGAAAAGGAAGGGAGTGCGAGATGTATTAAAATCATACATGTTCAACTTGGATAACAAATCAAGGGCATATTTAGGTTGAGTAGTCACAATTCCCAAATCAGATTGGGTAATCTATATCTCAAGGAAGTAGTGAAACAAATCCAAGTTAGTTAGAGAGAACTTGTTAGATAAGGCATTCTTCATAGAATCAATGATCAAGGAATATTTACTTGTAATAAACAAGTCATCAACATACAAAACAAGGATAAGCATGGACTCATTTTTCCATAAAATGTAAACATTTGGGTTAGAGAGACACCTAGTGAACCTTGATGTAAGAAGAAAGGAGTTCATCTCAACATACCAAGCTAATGGGATTTTTTAAGGTCATAGAGAGACTTGTTTAGTCTAAAAAACAAGGGAGGAATCATAGACATAACCTTGAGGTTGTTCCATATATATTTCTTCCTCTAGCTCCCCATGAAGGAAGGCACCCTTAATGTCCATTTAATGGACTTCCCATCTATAAGTGGTAGCAATGGCGAGGGTTAGTCAAATAGAATTCATCTTCATAATGGGATCAAACATCTATAAATAGTCAACCCCAACAACTTGGGAGAAACCATTACCTCTAAGTCATGCTTTATAATTTTTGACGTTCCCATCGACAACATAGTATTTTTGGTATACCCCACTTGTACCAAACCATTTTTATTCCTTCCGAAAGAGGGGTGAGATCCCAAATATCATTATTCATGAGAGAGGAATACTCCTCCATGGAAAAATCCCCCTCAAGAATCCTAGAAGCCTCCCAAAAATACTGAGGGTCATAAGCAGAGGAAAATAAGGTGTGTGTTCCAATGAAATATAAACAATTTCATCTCTCATCTTAAGGATCCCCTATCTAGTCTCCAACACTCTGTAAAGTCTATTTTTCCCAACAAGGAACAGAAGGATAATTGGGCTAGGAATCTATTAATTCTTCACTTGAGTAAGAGGGGACATAGTCCTCATCATCACTACTATTAGAATTGGAGTATTATGAAGAGGGAGGAGAAGGAGGATGAGGAGTAGGAGGCTCAATAAGATCATAATTATAACAGTCTAAATTAAAGTCAGAGAGGAGAAAAAGGACCTCAGCAGGTGGAGAATTGGAAGTAGAAGACGACTCATTAAAATTCACACTTCTTTCAATAGAAAAATGTTAACTGGTGGGGTTCAATAATCTATATCCCTTCATTCCAAAGTGATACCCTACAAATATACAAGGCCTGGATTTTGGTTCTAAGGCCTTACATATATTTTCGGGAATCTGAGCCATAATAGTTGATCGGCAAGATACGAAAGTTCGCAACATCATATTTTTGTGCATATCAATCCTCAAAGGGTGTCATATTTTTTACTACTTTGTGTATAATTTGGTTTTGAATGTAATAAACACAATTCACAACTTCATCCCAATATTGTAGATGAAGGGATTTAGAATGAACCATACAAGTTACCATCACCTTATGTGTTCTATTTTTTCTTTCCAAAACTCCATGTTTCTGAAGGACTGTAAGCAACCGTATGCCACAAATAAATCCCTTTAGAGGTTTAGAAATCATTGAACCTATTTCTCACATACTTTCCTCCATTTTCAGTTCAAAGAACCTTGATAAATCTTTCAACTTGTTTCTCCGCAAGAGCCTTGAAGTCTCGAAATTTATCGAAAACTTCATATTTATGTTTAAGAAAGTAAACCCACATATAACATGAAAATTCATCAATAAATATAAAGATCTCTAATGAATGAAGGAGATGGAAAGGGGGCATAAATTTCATTATGAACAAGATGTAAGAGATGATAAGATCTCTAGGATTTTCCTTTTCCAAAAATTTATTGAAGGTGCTTCTAAAGGGCACAACCATCAAAAATAGCCTTAGAAAAAATGACTTGAGGTAACCCATTGGCCATTTCATGTTGGCTCAATTATTCAAGGTAATGATAGTTTAAATGACTAAAATAATCATGCCATAGCTTACTAACCTCATCAACATGAGTAAGAAAAGGAGTGGGAGAATAATCATAAGTATAGTGGGAAAAGGTGTACAGCTGAGATTGGTGGTCTTCCTTTCACTTAACCATTGTAGTCTCGCTATGAAGCTCACGAGTGATCATTGAGTTAGGATTAAATTCCACTCACATTCCTTCACCAATATGATTGATTTGGTAAATTGATAATAGATAGATATAGAGATTAAGAACACTTAAAACATTTTTAAAGGTCCCACCATCTAATTTTACAAGTCCACTACTAGCAACTGACACCGAAGTGTCATCACTCAAAGTGATTTGGGACATACCACATGGTTCAATGTCAGAAAACGTAATATGTGAATAATCCATGTGGTGTGAGGTATGATTTGGAGGAAATTATAGGTGGTCATAAGTTCCCTATTTCTCCTTAAACCATTACATTATGGAAGATCACTCTGATATATTTATCATGCTTATTGGAATATGTCAATCGGACACCATATGCTCCTATTATTTCTAGTCAAAGTTCATGGTCAAATTGGGTCAATATGGAGGTGCAAGTCTACAGTACCTTGACTTGTGAACAGAGTCTATTACATATTTTAGAGTTGATCAAAAATGATCACGGACATGTTTGGTCTATTCTTTGGTCTTTGATAGTGTGCAAAGTTTTAGTTTTCACTAGTGAGTTCCATTCTTGTTTCAGAAGGAGACCAAACCGCTATGGTATAGTTGTGTAATTTTAATTTTCCTAATTACACTATAGTTTTATGTTGTATTATGTCATGTATTCTAGTGCTAAAATATGGTAGGATAGGAGCCTCACTAATTTGGAATATTTGAAGTAATACAAATTAATTTACACATACAAGTAAAGCGCTTTACACATATGCCATAAGCGCTCCACATACTTGCCACATGGGAGCCTAATTAATACACATACTTGCCACATGGGAGTTTGATCAATCCATGTAATCACTCAAAACATAAGCCCCAACTCACTATACATGTAAATTCAAAGAATCCCCAATGGCCATTTAAACAATGTCATGTCCCCACTTATAAACTACCCTATCCCCAACCACCCAACAAATTTGGGATAAAGGGGTTAAACTGGTAATTAATAAGCCATATTTGGTAGCCAAGTGCATGGAGGGGATCAACCTCATGACCTATGGAAAAATAATTTGTATGCTTACCAATATTCCACTTCCTTGTAAATGCTATAAAAGGCGATTTGTGTATTTGAAGGGGTAATGGGTCCAAGACTGTGTAAGGTCCCTTAATGAGAATTTTTTACATTTGGTATTTTTTGTCCCACTTAGAGGCATTTTCAGGAGTTTGATAGAAACTGGAGAAATGTGCATAATTTTTAGATGAACAACCCAATCCTTTGATATTCCTAATTGGTGTTGATTTGACATCATTTTGAAGCATTTTTACACCACTTTTGATGTAGAACATGAGGAAAGGGATTGTGCAAGTTCCACAGGAAGGTAGAGGAAATTATTGATCGAATTTAGAGTTATTTAAAGGTCTCCTAAGTATTTTTATTATAGGATCAAATTCATTTCATGTTGCTAGTTTTCATAATGTACTTATAATATATTTTAAAATGGATCAGTTCGGTCCTTTAAATGAACCCAGAGATGTAGCCAATTTAGTTAAATCCATTATCAATATTTTTTCATTGTTCCTTTTATATTTTTTGTTTTTATCAATATTTTAGTTTAGTTTTTGATGGATTAACTATTAGTGTTGGTGAAATAATTTTTCGTGTTGTAAATTAGGTGTCTCCACCAGCAATCATGAGCCTAAGCCCTTCCTTCTTGGGTATGGGGCACATTTTTGTGTCCCCTATTTTTCCTTGGGAATGGGGACAAGAAAATGTGCCTCAACCAGATCATGAAAAGTGCCATTACATGGTGCGAGGATAGGGAGATGGGAAAAAACATGTTTTGGCACATGGGAGTTGAAAGATGGTCACATGAAGAACCTGAGGAGGGGTTAGGTTGGGGATAATTTTTATGTCCCCTTTATCGCCTTGGAAATTGGAACAAGGGTAAAAGAAAATGCACCCTTAACCATATCATGTCACTTGTCACTGTGTGGTGCGAGGAGAGGGAGATTATCTTAGCTTAATTAGCACTCTGTCGAGTTAATATGGTGATGCAAGAGCATCAATGTTGTGATTAAAAGTTCAAATAGGTGTTAGGTAGGTCAAATATGTTTCCCTCCATAATAGAGTGTTAAAATTCAAATGGATGTGTTGATTGCATTAAAAGAGTGAAATTACCTTGTAAAGGTAAATATGAGCCAAGTAAGGCCATGTGAGTCATGTAAGGTGAATTATCTATTTTGGAACATATTCATAGGTGGATATTAGGTTTTTTAGGTTTGATTCTAAGTTGGGAATCCTGTTGTGTCAAGAATAGTGTTAGTTGCACTATTATAGGGGGTTGGTTTTTAGTCTTATTGCAGAGAAATCATCTATTTGAAGCAGGTTTACACATGTGGAAGAGTATCAGGAGGAGGTATGATGTAAATAAGATGGATCACTATGAATAGAAGTAGTTTTGATTATTTGGAAAGGAAAAAAATCATGGTTTCATGGTTATTTTGATGTATTACCTTGACAGTGTATTGAATCCCTTGTTCAATCCAAGAGCTTAAGCATGACAATTGTATAAAGAGAAGGAATAAGAAATTTGTGAAGGTTGGATTAGGAGGTAAGATAGGAGAGAAGTAACATAGATTTTTCTTGACCCTTGAAACATCTTCTAGTTTCCTATAGCTCAATTTTTTTAGGTCTCGGGTAAAAACTAGGGATTTCCATAACTTGAGTTCTACCTAGCCAATTTTTTATGAATTTTTGTGAAAACCTCTATCTAAGTAGGTTTTAGGAGTTTTCCAAATATCTCCTTAAAATTTGGACATGTGGGAGAATTATACCAAGAGTTGTAGGTGAACTAGGACTATGCAAAAATTTGGAGAAGAAAGAGTTGAATGAAAAAAACATGGATTAAAACTCCCAATTTTGGTAGAGATAATCCTATCAACATCTCAAAGGTGGATCCATAAGGTGTCAGGCCAAATCATGCCAGAAAATATCACTGTCGTATCCATAGGGGCTAAATAAACTTAATATACCTAGGAGAAGTGGTATAAAGGTACCAAACTGTACAAAGGAATAAGTACTGAGATTTAGACATATCAAAGAATACCATAAATGGTCTCTAAATCAGCCAAGAGAATCTAATATTGTTTCAAGAGAATTAGAGAGTCATTAGAATTTATATCTAGGAAGGGCTAGTAGGAGAATAGGCCTAAGGAAGGAACTAGTATGAAATCCATTGACATGGCTACACAAAGGGGATAAATACCTTGTAATAGGTTGAATGAAGTTTTTTAATGGCATCTAGAGTGATCCTTGAACCTATATGTTATATGGAATACCTAGACCCTAAGAGACCTAACTAGGTGCATTGACTATGTTCCAAAGACAATGCCTACATGGTGGTTGTATAAAAGAGTAGAGGAGGTAGAATGAAATTAAAAGACAGAGTGTAGGGGTGAAATTGGAGATATGATGATAGTGAATAGGGAAAACTATTATCATTTGTTAAGGTATGCCCAATGTATGCTTGGTTTTAGATAGGTGCTTGTATTGATGCAAGTTGTACATGAAAGAATATATCTAAGATTGTTTGAGCATATTAGTTTTTTTAAGGAAAGTGGAAAAAATATCATCAAGAAAGGGATAATGGAGAGTACTATGCTCAATGGTGCTCATGTGCTAGGAAGGGTCATGTAGATTTGAGAGGTAAGTTTTTTCAAGACAAGGATAAGGTAAAAGTGTATTTGAATCAGATGGGTCATATGGGGGACCGGAGAGGAGGGAAGAGCTGGGGTGCATTTTTATGTCCCATTTGTACCATTGGGAAAGGTAAAAGAGGGAAAAACAATTGTGCCATGAAGCTAGAAGGTGACATATGTCACTCCAAAATTTGACTAAGTATGAGAAGTACGCCTGCGTAAGAGATAACTTGAAGACACAATTTCTAGAGCTCTAGATAGTATTTTAATATGAAAATTTATATGATTTTGACTCATAAGAACATTTTATTAACAATTGGATAGGTTTTAAACTTCAATTGTGCTTTAATATTTTAAAACTATCCCTTTTTTATTTTAGACAAAAGGGTTTGTCTTCTAAGATTAAGCTGCTTTGTGAAAGATGTGATGATTACACTATTTAGATCATTCCTTCAGATTTATAATTCCTATTTTTTCCTTCCAAATCCTTATGGAGCTCCTAGAATCCTCTAAAGAAATTTAGGTTCCAATTTTGAATACACACTACTTACACATGAAAACCTCGCTCTGCTAATAAGAGGATGATGATGTTAAATAATGAGTTATATGATGATGTTGATAAGGCTAAAAGATGATGATAGAATGGGGTGTGCTACCATAAAGTGCCCACTGTTATCATTATTAGCAATGTTATGAATGTTTCATAGATAAAAATGCATCAAGGTATAAATAACACGATGATTTACTTGAAAAATGCCATGTGTCTTGATATCATTGGACCGTACAAAAGAAAAAGAAACAAAAGGGGCCTCATATCATCAGCCCAGAAAAATTCACCTCATATCATCGAACGAAATGTAAATACAGACAAAAAATAAAACACACACAAGAAAAAACACACTTTACATTTCTATATTATTTGTGTTTTGTGGTGTTTTTTATTTTTTTGGATGTTTAGATTTTAGGATGTTTTGATTTTTAGATTTTTATAATTTTTTAGATTTGGGATTTTGGATGGTGGATGTTGAGGTTTTTGGATGAAAGGATTCAGAATGGGATATGACATGGGGGTATGGGTAGGATGAAAGGAAAGAATTGAGGGAAATTTGATAGGTTGAATAGGATAGGGATTGGTTGTTAGGTTATGATTAGATGGGATGTGGGATATTGGATGGGAGATAGATAGATAGGATGAGGAATGTGGTATAAGATAAGATGGGGGGATATGGAAGACGATAAGATATGCCCCCTTGTATAGGGGGATGGATTGATGGATAGACATGGTATGCCCCCCAAGTGGAAAGTAGGGTGGCCTGTGTAGATGGATGGATGGGTTTGATTTTCCCCCATTAGGGTAGGATGGGAAGTGAGAATTATCTAAAAGGGATGATGTCCCTATTGGATGGTAGTAAGACTACCCCTAGTCATGATGATGATAATTTAAAAGGGGACATATGGTAGATTGGATGAAAATTAAAAGGATCATCGTCTGTCCACGAATTTTTGATTGAAGGGAAAAAATGATGTGGATGTGATGGATAAAATTAATGATGAACAAGAGATGAGCCTAATGAAACATGTTGTAAGGCAAGAGTAAGACTAAAAAAAAATTATAACCAAGGTATAAACATTACCTGAAAACATGCAAGCCCTATGTCTTTGCATGATCAAAATGTGTGCTATTGTGATGGTTAATTACCACTTGAAGTGAAGACTTGATGGGTAGTATATGAAGAAAAACTAGCTAATATATAGAGAGTGAGTAAGTATAGTAGGGTGATGGAAGGTAAACGAAAAGTTCAGCTGTGCATTACTCCACTATCATCCAGGTGTCCATAGCCCCGATGGAGATACTTTTGATTCTTATCATAACATTGCTCCACTACCCATCCATATATCCATAGCCCTGGTAAAGATACTAGAAACACCCCATAGAGAGAGTCTTGAGGTGGATTTTATTTGATATTTTTAATTTTATATATTTTTTTTTCTTTTTGATATTTGGAGTTTTTTTTGCATAAAGATGAACTCCATGGTTTAAGAAGGTATTCATAAGAACCAAGATCTAAGGAGCGGGAACACCATATTCTATAAGAATATCACCTAGAATATCCCCTCAAAAAGAGGCACTTGAGAAGAAGAGAAGGATAAATTGAAGTTGGTTGAGGAGGCAGAAGAGTTCAAGGAGAGCACACCTGGAACCCTAGTGCAACCAGAATATATGGAGGAACCCATAGATGAAGAAATGAAAGATGAAGAGGAAGGGATGAAGGAAGTAGAATAAAATGTGAGAGGTCAACCCAATACACATGTTACTACTCAGGAAGAAGAAGGGCCAAATCCAAACCTTGGTGCTCAGGTTCCTAAGAGCCCAAGAACAAAGAAAAAAAGTTAAGAATATGTTGTGCCAAGTATGGGCTATGCTGAGGATACAAGAAAAATCATCTACACCTGATTTCAGAGCATAATAGGCATTAAGGAATTGTATGGATGGGAGCTGATGGATCCAGACATGGACACCACACACATAAGGAAACAATTACCATGGTCCATGCAGACCCATATGGACAAGCTAGATTTTGATGTATGTGAGGAATCTTGTATATCAAGGAGAGTGAAGAAGGAACCCCCAAAGCAGACACATGATAGCAAATCCTACTCTAATGTCTGATGAGTGCGTAAGAAATGGTTTGGTTAAGGTATATGTAGAGGGGCATGGAGGAACATTAATAATGTTTCCACCATTAGAGTGCTACTTAAATATAACATGGCAAAAACTACAAAAATAGCACGTTTAAAAGGAGAAAAGGACCTAGAATAGAAAAGGAATGAGGACTTCATTAGCATGGCAGAAAAAATTGGTGATTAGGTTTTGAAAGCGAGACCTCATCTTGATTCTAAGGTACCTGAGAATTTTCCTAGGGATATTCATTATGTGAGCACATTGGTTTATTTGGTGCTAGAATATGGACCAATTTGAATGCCAACGCAAAAGGATCCTGAACAAGAAGCAGAAAGAGCAAGGGCCTCCATGGTTAGGAAAGTTTTAAATTATGAGGCGTTGCTCAAAACTCTAAAGTATGAAATGAATAAAGCCGACTGAGCTTTGAATATTTGTGTGGCACAAGAAGTAGTGATAAGAATCATAACTCTAGTTGAAGATAATGATGTTCTAAAGGCCATGAAAAATGAGACACTGGGATGCGCAGAAATATTGGCACTTGTGAAAAAGAAGCACAAAGCCCTTGCAATATCCCAAGATCCACATAAGGAGAGAATAGATGAGATTGGGAAGCACATAGCGCAAAATATGGATCTTTTGGAGGGAATAATGACTTTTATGCCCAATGTTGTCCAAGTAATACATAATGAGAAGGAAAAGATTACTCAGGACAAATTAGAAGCCATTGCCACAGACATTCCAGAGAAGACAAAGGTCATGTTATATGACTAGTAGACATTGGAGGCTGAGATTAAAATATAATATCAAGATTTTGTCCTCCTAGTTTAAGAAGAAGGTGTTGCAAAGTAAATTTCTATTCTTTTGTATAGTGATTCTTTATATTCTTTCCATTATTCTTCTTTATTCTTTGGGAACATTAGAAAGAATCCCCATTATCAGGATGACAATGTAATTTAGTGTGGGGTAATGTTGAGAAGACAATATTTTCCTAAGGGGAATACACACATAGGATACGTGCATGGCAACAAGGCATCCTTGAAAGCATGGAAGGATAAGGAAGGAAACGTGCGTCAGGAAAAGTTGATTCAGGATGCAGGCTATTTTTGGAAGGTAACGTCCAGAGAACACATTGGGATGGAGACTTGCGTGACACACAAATGCTATTTTGGGAATGATCATCTAATAAGCGCCATGCATAAGTTCAATAAAATAATAGGATTACTTCTTCTATCTAACTGGAGGATATTTATTATTAGCGCACTTGCATATGTACATGTTAATGTAAAGGCGCATGGTTATTATTAGCATGTGATATATTTTAGGAAGTGCATAGAAAGTGAAGGGAAATTCCCCACCCCTATAAATATGTGGTGAACTATGTAGCTATAGATATAGAGGAGTGAATTATGGTAGATTTATGATGTTGGATCTGATGCATGCATAACTTATGGTGATGCTTTGTAATGTAAGAATATTCTATGTAATTCAGTGTTTAATATAATGGTGTATATTGGATGGATAATGGTTTAAACATGAATGTAACTAGTTCTTGTATGGTTAATCTTATTATAGTTATTTTTTAATTCATGATTCTCTAAGATCTAGATTTGGTTATGCTCTGTGAAATGTTTATGCTTACTTATGGTTCTGAATATGTTTTATTTTCATCACACTAACATCTTGTACAAGCAACTCTAAAGAGTGTCCTAGTACCTTTTCATGCTTTGTGTGAGTTCTCATCTTAGGTTGGTTATGTGCCAATCCTCTTGGGTTTCTCTAGGTTTTAAATAGTGGATTCTAGGCTGCATCACTTCCAATCTGTTGTCGGTATAAAATTTTCAATATCGGTATGAACAAAAGAATTACACTCCCATCAGGGAGCCTTATTCTTCCGTATTGGAAAATTTGTTGAATGCTGGAACATCACTCTTCCTCCCATCAAACCACATACTCATTTTGATCCTTCTCACCCCACATTGGCTTGGTATAAAGAAAATTACTTTTGTAATTATCACCGTGTAAGAGGACATAGTGATGCAAACTACAAAACCTTTAAAAACATTGTGCAAAGAATGTTATATAGTGGTGATCTTGTCCTCAAAATCCCTAATGCACATGCCAATGCAAACTTTGAAATTTTTTAGAAAAAAATCTTAACCATTTCCCTTCGTCAACTCACGCTGGCAAGACATCTAAAGAAGAAACCAATGTACATGTGGTTCATGCAATCTTCAATACAACATCCAATCCTTCTATCTATTCTCCTCCTACAACATCTATTGAGGAAATATTTGAACAAACTCCTCTACCCATAGAGGATCCCACCTCACCTATTCCTTTACCCATAGAGGAACCCACCGTACCTACTCCATTACCCACTGAGGATCTCTCCTTACCAGTTACTTCACCCATAGAGAAACGCACCTTACATGTTCCTTTATCCATAGAGGAACCCACCTTACCTATTCTTCTACCTATAGAGGAACCCACCTTATAATCCTCTCTACCCACAGAAGAGTCTACATCACCCACTTTTCCTTCTCCTCAACCCATAAATGAGCCAATTATATTTACTCTTCCTATTGGTGATACTTCTCTGAAGGCCTTCAAATATACCATCACTCTCCTTACCTCACTCTTACACAACGAGTTAGAGGATAAGACCTTCCCTATCTCACAAGCCTTAGAGCTATTCATAGGATTTAGCACTAATTCATCATCCTCTTAATCTACAACAAAACCCTTCTCTCATTTGGTTGACCGCTTAGAGTACATCAATTACACCACCCTCTGGGGATGTCTTAGAATCCATGTTTCCACACAAATGTAAATGTCCTCCCTTGATACCTCTACCATATATCACAAGATCTTCAAAATGACTAAGGTTATTATGCCTGAATCAGTGGTATTGGCCCCTTCTTCATTATCACCCCTTCTAATCAAGCCTCCATCAGCTCAAAAACCTACTATCACCTTAGGGGTTTTACCTTTACCAAATATGTTACACCCCCTGCGAAGCTAGACTTATCAACTTCTCCATCACTAATCAAAAAACCTACTATGGAACCTAAAAGGAAGATCCAACCTCTTAGGTATCACGCTCTAGTATCTCCCACATCTTCTTACTCACCTTCACAATTGTCGTCAATATTGGACCCACATCCTTCAACCTTGGTTAATCTACCCCATTACCAAGGTAAACCCAAAATGTGACAACCTATATCTTTGCCTTCACCTCCTGTTCTACCCACACATTCTTCATTACCTTTACCCTCACTCTTGCCAACATCCACACTTTTTCCTTGGCTTACTTGGACACCTACACCTTCTAAGTCTCATTTTTCCTACCATGTTCTTCCTCTTCCTTTACCCAAGAAGGCGCATCCTAAACCCAAACCTTCCCTACCTACCAAAAAATTATTTCCACCAACGTGATCTCTCGTCTCACCTTCCTCACGAAGGTCACCTACCCCTTCACCCAAGAAAACCTTGACCTCTCATTATGATCCTTTATAAGGGTCCTACTCTAACATCCTTACTCGATTGTTAGAGACATCTACTATATAACTTATGCCTATCAAGCCTTACAGTCCTCTCAAACCTAAACCGGTAGGGTTTGATGACACAAAACTTTGTGCCTATCATCACTCACCAGGGCATGACATCGAGAGTTGTTAGGATCTTAAAACCATTCTCCTTTAGCTTTGCAATTCTGATGGTCTCTTCAAATAAGATGATCTATTGGAGGAGCATTCCATCCTTCCTTTTCCCATCGCCAATCAACCAAGTCCCAAACCCATTATACAATATTTCCATTCACATCCACCTATTGATAAAGGTAAGCCTAAACAACTATATTTTGCTCCTATCTTTGAAATTAACATGGTTCATGTAGTCACTCGGTCACAACACATGAAAGACAAAGGAAAGGATAAAGCTAGTAACCCTTCTATTTTTCCTTCACCTACCATTAGACTTGTACCTCATCCCAAGATAACCATCCTTGGGATGACACAACCTGCTTCTTCTCATATTACACATCATTCAATGATCAAATAACTTCACTAGTCCCCATTGAAGATGTCTTTATTCGACTTAATTAAAACCTATGATTCTCATTTTCATGTACTCATCAAGGTCTTGCAATCCATTAAGGTTCCACCCAATGGCACTTCACCTATTACCACCCTCATTACTCCTCATCAGATTTTTTCCATTAATTTCTCCAAATAAGAGATTTCCCCTTCACAACTTGATGATCTCCACCCCTTCAAAACCTGTAATATAATTTACCATCCAAATTATGTTCTAATACCATTTAAGGAATCTACCATTTCTGTCACTTCACTTTACTCATCTAATCCACCTACCAACCCTCTTATTTTTCCCTAAAATACCGATGCCCCATCTTCTCAGGCTTCAGATAGCTCATCTATATCTACTACCCAAGTACCAACCACAAAACCCTTGGTAGGAATTTTTCAATGCCTAACACTTGGAGAATACCACCTCCTCAACATTGACACATTCCTTACTCCTCAAGAGTATGGAAAACTACACTAACACCCATGTTAAGATCATCATATAGGAAAGGTCATACCATATGGACCTCCCCACCTTCACACTAAACTAACCTATGGGGAGCTTGACACTTCCTATTATTCTATTGAAACTCCATTCTAAACCAAACCTTTTTCATCTGACTTCTCCTACCTCACCAACCACAACTTTACACTCACTTTTCTTCACTGTTGTGCCTAAAAAGGCTTCAATTTTTTTCATTATGAACAAGGTCATCACATCGTCATATCATGCACCACTAAGAAACACAAATACCATTGTGTTCTTGGATTTCCTAGGCATCCTCCTCCTAAGAAGGACCAAATCACCGTCATAAAAGATGAAAAGCCTTCCCCACCTACCTCACCTATCATGTCGCCTTCTCCCATAGAGTCTATGGATCTCAAATCCATTCCACCTAAAAAATTTCATGAACATAATCTCCTTAGTACCTCTGACCTATCAACATGATGGAAAAATTTTCTGTTCCCTTCCTCTTCTTTATCATGACAAGTTGGATGATGATATGCCTTTTATAAACTTCATTCAGTGTTAGGATGATGATTCTATTCTGACCTATTTATGTGTGGAGGATTCTTATATTCAAATGTCGTTACCCTCTGACACACAAACCATGTTAAATGAATCTACCATAGAAATCAACATTCACACTCACGATGACCCATGAATTCTACAGAAAGGTCAATCTTTAGACTCTATGGAACAAGAATCTTTCACCACTTTTCTTCATGGTCATAGAAAAGCATTTGCTTAGTCTTATAATGATATTCTATGTATTAACCCTAATATCATGCTTCTCAATATCATAACTAACCCTGATGCCAAACCAGTGAAACATAAGTTACTTAAAATACATCCTCACATTATTCTTCTTGTGAAAGAATAACTCCAACACCTTCTCGTTGTTTCCTTCATCCTACCTATTGACTATCCACAATGGATATCTAACATAGTTCCTGTCATGAAATTGAACATCAGACTTCATATCTATATTGAATTTCGTGACCTTAACCTTTCCTATCCAAAATATGACTTTCCTCTACCAAACATTGACCAACTATTTATCTTACAATCGGCCCATGAGATATTATCTCTTATGGATGGGTTTTCAGGTTATAATGAGATATTAGTCTTTCAAGAAGATCAACACAAAAGTTCCTTCATAAACCCTTAGGATACCTTCTGTTATTGTGTCATACCCTTTGGCTTGAAAAATACTGGTACTACCTATTAGTGCATTATTACTTACATCTTCCATGACATCATACACAACATATTGAAAGACTATGTCAACAACCTTCTTGGTAAGTCCAAGCGTCGTACCAAACACCTGGTTGTTATTCAAGTTATCTTTTATCACCTTATCCAATATTTTTTTAACTTCAACCAAAGAAGTGTGTTTTTGTAGTTCTCTCAAGTAAGCTCATTGGTTTCATCATCTCTTTATGGGGTTTCAAAGTTGATCCTGCTAAATTCAAGGTGATTCTTGACATGCCTCCATCAACTAACCTTCGGCATCTTCCTAGCTTGCAAGGAAAATTACAATCCATCCGACACTTCATCTCTCAACTTTTAGAAAAATGCTAATCATTTCACCATTTTCCTAAAATGGACATTTCTTTTCATTGGAATGAGGAGTGACACAAATCCTTTGAAGTGTTGAAGAACTACCTTCTTTAGCCACCTATGCTCATTTCACCTATAGACGATCAAGATTTTACGTGTACATTTCTGCTACTGATAATTCCTTGGGTGCCATGCTCGCTCATCATGGTGAACAACATAGGTAACATGTAGTTTATTATATAAGCCACACTCTTCTAGACTACAAAACTCAGTACAATCAAGCTGAAAATATTTTCTTAGCCCTAGTCTTTATGGCCACCAAACTTTGCCACTACCTTCTTAAGCATAATAAATTTGTCATTGCCAACACCAACCCTATTCATTACATGTATGCCAAACCTTACCAAAACCAATGCACCTCTCATTGGCTCATGATTCTTGATGAATTGGATTTGGAGTTGGAGTAAATTCATCAAAGTTTTGTCAAAGGAAAAACCATTGTGGATCAACTTGCAGACACTCCTCTTCCTAGGAATGAATCCTCAAACTTCTATTTTCTTAACGAGTCTATCACCACCCTCTCCACTAATGATATTCTTTGATGGATAAAAATGTCTCCACGGGGGAGGTGTAGGGGTCATCCTTATTCCTTTTGATGGTGAGCCTATGCCACTTTCCTTTAAACTCAATTTCGACTACACAAATAACATAACCAAGTATGAAGCTTTTATGTTAGGTATTGAAGTTCAAACTGACATTTCCCTAGATGTTAAATCCATTAACATATTTGGTGACTCTCAACTAGTTTTAAACCAAGTAAATGGTTCATACCAGTGTCATAACAATGTGCTTTGAAATTATAAACATCATGTCAACCTACTTTTGACCACATTTGATCACTTCCTTATTCAATCCACTTTGCGATCCACTAAAAAATTCATAGATTCCATGGCTTGTATTGCTTCTCAAGTACCTACCTCACCTTCTGACTCAAAAATATTTTTCACAATACAATAGTTTCATTTGCCTTCTTATATTATCCCTGACATTAATTTTGTGGGTAGCATTGATACTGACACATGTGACAATTGGTATAAATAGTTTGTTGACTACCTCTCACTTTCAATCATGCCTCTAGATCTTACTTGCAATGGATGTTGAGCCTTCCTAAAAAGTGTCTCTTGTTATGTCATCATGGTAGGGCTTCTCTAAAAATGTGGCTTTGATGGTATCCTCTTGTGATGCCTCACTAGTTCTTAAATCTCAAACACCATCAAAACAATTCATGATGAGATTTTTAGGGAAAATTTTAGTGCCCTCAATTTTCTTAAGTGTATCATTTGACTCGACTACTACTGGCCAACCCTTAACTAATACTATTTCAACTATGTTAAACATTGTGTGAAGTGCTATAAGCATGCTAACCTTCATCATACTCCTAGTCACATCTTACAAGTCGCCAAAGAATTTTGGCCTTTTTCTCAATGGGGTTTGGATCTTGTTAGGGAGATTAACCCTCATTCCTCACAACGTCATCATTGGATCATCACATAAAATGAATATTACACTAAATAGGTAGAATCCATCCCTCTCATTTCTACCAAATCCAATAAAATAGTCGAATTTATCAACCACCATATCATTTATTGCTTTGGTGTTCCTCATTGCCTTATACCTGACAATGGAAAACAATTAAAAAAACCCCACGCTAAATGTGTGACAAATTTTGTATTCAAATCAGTTTCTATTCAAAATATTACCCACAAGAAAATGGTAAAGCTGAATATTCTAACAAAATTCTACACAAAATTCTCATAAAAGTGGTTGAGGAATATGGTAAGGATTTATACAATCACATTCCTTTCGCCTTATCGGATTATCGTAACAGTATTCACACCTTTACTGCTGCTACACCTTTCTCTTTGGTCTATGGTACAGAGGCCATCCTACCTCTTGAATTCCAAATTCCATCTCTTTGTATATCTCTAAAATATATCCTCTTTAATGATTATTTTCTCCAATAACATTTGGCATAACTTGAGCTACTAGAAGAATGTCATTTAAACGCTCTAGACCACCTCCAAATCTACCAAAAGAACCTTAAGCATACCTTTGATAAATGCATTCAAGAAAAAACATTCAAGATTGGTGATATTTTCCTAAAGGAAAATCAACATATAACCAAAATGGAGAAAAGTAAACGAGGCAAGTTTGCTCCTAATTGGCTTGGACCTTATATTGTCACCCATGCCTATGGATCAAAAACTTATTGTTTATCTTCTCTTGAGGGTAAACCTGAACCTGAGCCCCTTAATGCCTTACATCTTTGAACATTCTATTATTGAATAAGGTGATACATCACTTTATATCACTTATGTACTCATCTATTGAGTGAATCTCTCCTTCTACCTACCTATTTTAAGGACCAATGGCTTAAAAAAAATGTGATTATCTATCACCATTCAGCCTTATCTTAAATATGAGTACCATGGCTCTACTCATGGCATGATTCTCATGGATCATTTTCAGGATGGAATCCCATGGTTGTTTTTCACTTGAAACCCCTCTTTCATATCTAACCTTTATCGTGCTATTGTTTTTCCTTCATAAAAGAGGCCTATACTCCTTTATAGTCTTGTCCATGACTACAAGTCCAAAATAATGCAAAAATTTTGGGATGAAAAAAATTCTACTCCTTGAGTCAAAATTCTCACAAATAGATGATTCCATGAAAAGAACATCTATCTCTATTGTTGTTATAAGTAGATTGCTCCCTTGAAGGGAAGCTATACAAAGCCAGGCATATACTATACTTAGTCTATCGAAATAAGACTAATCTACATTAGTTAAAACAAAAAAAAATAGAGCTTCCCGCATCGATCAGCTTCACGAAGACCTCAAGGAAGACAGTACTATTCATCCCAATATATAATTCCCAAATAGATCAATCTATGAATTCAAAAAGCAAAATTCAAAAGAAAAAATCAAGAAAAATACAAACTTTTGGTAATGGACTTGCCTATGCTGGTTTTGGGTATCTTGTAGAAGGGGCATGTTGTCCCACAACAAGGTTATGCTAAAAAAACCACTCCAACCTACCCTCTTTTACTTTCTACTATCTACTCAAGGGATGTGGCAAACATGTAACACTTTATGATCATGCAAATTCTTTCAACCATATACCTATCAATCATGCAATGTATCAAGGGTTTTATGTTCATAAGCCTATTTGGTATGCTCATTATAGTCCTTGCCAACTATGGAGCACTTCACTTCTTTTCAGTTCCCCTTTATTTACTTGTTGCTTCTTCAATAGGAAACAACCATTGACATCGGATATCTTGGTTCTATTCTCGTATCTCCCACACATATACCCATCATTAAGTTCCCATAAACCCATAATTCATTGAAAATTATATCAAATAACATCTACCTTTCCCCAATCTATCTTACACAATCTAATAACATCTACCTTACCACATGTTGCCTTACCAAATCTTACCCAATTTATCTTACTCAGTTTACCTTACCCAATTTACCTCACCCAATCTTACCCAACTTTCATAACACTATCTTATTCTTCACTATCTTATGGGAGAACTACATTATCGTGAAGCCCCTTTTGCAAGGGCTATGTTAGCAACACTTCAAAGAAATAGGGTCTTCGGAGGTTAGCTTGACCATTATTTTCCCCTCCAATGTGATCTTTTTGGATTTTCCTATCTTGCCTATCCTAGTTTCCATAACATCAATACATTGGAAATTAAACCCAAACCAAACAACAACCATTCCTACATCTATTTTCCTTAATATAAATACATTGGAAATTTAAACCAAACCAAACCACAACACCATCATCAACCATGCCTACATCTAATTTCCATAACATCAATACATTGGAAACTTAAACCAAACCAAACAAAAACATCATTAACCATGCCTACATCTAGTTTCCATAATATCAATACATTAGAAATTAAACCAAACCAAAACATCATCAACCATACCTACATCCAGTTTCTATAAAATCAATACATTGGAAATTTAAACCAAACCAAAACAAAAAACCATCATCAACCATGCCTACATCAAATTTCCATAACATCAATAGATTAGAAATTTAAACCAAACCAAACCAAAAAATCATCAACCATGCCTACATCTAGTTTACATAATATCAATACATTGGAAATTTAAACCAAACAAAAACATCATCAAACATGCCTACATATAGTTTCCATAAAATTAACACATTGGAAATTAAACCCAAAACCAAAACATCATCAACCATGCCTACATATAATTTCCATAACATAAATACATTGGAAATTTAAATCAAACCAAACCATACAACAACCATGCCTACATCTAGCGTCCATAATATCAACACATTGGAAATTTAAATTAACTCAAAAACATCATCAACCATGCGTACATCTAGTTTCCTAATATCAATACATTAGAAATTTAAATTAAACCCAAAACCAAAACATCATACATCGTGCCTACATCTAGTTTCCACAATATCAATACATTGGAAATTAAACGAAAACCAAACCATACATCATCATCATGTCTATACATCTAATTTCCATGATAGTATTACAATGAAAATGAAACCATAAATAATAGATATAAATAACATCATCTATATACTGGAACATCTGGTTGTCAATACACTATATACATAGAAATAAATAAGTCTCTCAAAAAATCTCATGTACAAATCACCTCTTCGACATGCAAGCTGGTATATATAAGTCATAAACCAAAAATAAAAAACAATCTTAATCATCTCAGCATCCCTAGGAGGGCCCAGTGCCTCTTCCACTCTCTCCTCTCCCCTCACCTAGATTTTTTCTCTGTGCACTAATCATCTTCTGATGGCCCTACCTATGAGTATGGTGGCTCCCTGAACTACTAACACTATGGGTCTGTGAGCTAGACCTCTAACTTGTTGCCTGCTGAGCTTTATAGGTAGAATAGCTAGAAATAGGGAGACCAAATTATGCAATCTGATCCTCATAGTACCTGGCCTTAGCCATAACCTCTCTGTATCATTCTATTGATATCACCTGTGGTGGTGGCATCACTCTACTACCTATATATGGACCCTGTCCCAAAGATAGTGCTCCCTGTTCTTGTACCTAAGGTCATGGACCTTGTCCATGTATCTGTTTCCCATCATGTTCCCTCAGAGGTGAGGGAGGGGAATCCATGTGTCTCCTGACATAGGTATGTGCCTATGTTGTTGCTAGTTGTGTCTATAATGTGGCAACATGTGCCTGTAAAGCAGTCACCTGGGCCTGCAGTTCACCCAACTATCCCCCATTGTCAGTTTGTGCTTGTGTTGCTACTAGATATGTCAGTAATGTGGGCACATGTGTTTTTAAAGTATTCACCTATGCCTGTAATCATGTAACCTGTGTTGGTACCCAAATTGGTTCTCCCTTTGAATTTAAGAAGCATCAATAGGCTGAGCAAGATGCTTAGAAAAAGATATATTAGAATTTGAATTGTTTTTAGTCAGGGAGGGATCTAACTGTCTCTTTATTACTCGAGCTTGGGAAAATTTGGATAACATCATGCTAATGGTTTGACCTACCCTACTACTTTAGGTTCTACCTTTAACCAGGGTGAGAGGACCCATTTTGCAACATATATTTGTAAGGGAAAAGAATGGACTAGCAATATTTGACTCTCCTTTTCAGGATAATGAGACTAACCTTGAAAAGACATGGTCAATGCAAAATAATCTAACTCTCATGAGTTGTCACCCTAGAAAATTTATATGTCTCCTAGAAAAGGTTAAGGTTACTAAAGACACCAATAAAACTAGCTTGCTCATGTATATTTTGGGTAAAGGATAGGTAAATTTAAAAAATCTCCTTAGCATTTATGAATAAGTAGTGCAAGAAGGGGTTGTTCTTGTAGGTTTTATCAATTATGGATGTATTTTTCTCAGTAATTAAGAAGGATAAAGTTGATTATACCAAACCTTTTAGAAATTTTAACAAATGTTGGAAAATTTACAAGATGAGAAGATAAGAGCACTCCAAACAAATAACACTAAACCTTCAACCAAAAGATGTGCATAAATGGAACCTCAAGACTACACAGTTTCACACAATATTTGAGAATTTAAACACAAAATATCATCCCAAAAACTCAATAAAACATCAAGAATACACGATCTATCACGCCTAAGATACACTCATAGACTTATAAATAACCTTCATCAGAAAAATGGAAGAAAAATGAATTTAAAACGGTTTATTGTATAACGAAATGAAAGCTCTCCCCACAAAGTAATTACAATTACCACATTGCTACCATAATAATGAGGTCTTGTGTGATTCAGAGGGATTCCCAACATACGATTGCAACAAGAACATGAATAGCTACTTTGAAATATCTCAAATTAAATTAGATACAACAATGCTCATGATCATACACAATTAACTCATAACTCATCAAATTCATTAGCAAGGGAAATTTTTATTTGTATTTTCAATGCTTGTCAATTCTTGTACACTTGTATCCATCTTGGCATGATTCTATTTAAAAGATAAAGAAATTAACAGGTTTCTCAAGTGAGTTCTTTGAAAAACAACTTCTCTCAGTTTACACCTTTCCTTTCAAAAAATTCAAAAAAATTTAACCCCCCAATGTGAGAGTATTCTCATCACATTTATACAATTTCACTTGCTCACTTTTTCAGTTCCCCCCCCCCCCAAAACATGAGTCTCTCAGAGAATATTCCTATTTACAGCATACAACTTAATTTATTGTTATCCTCTTGACAATATCTCATCTTGTGCTGCCAGGTGGAAAAAAAATGAGCTTAGCATGTTTTTACTCTCTTAAGTATGATTAGGGTGCCATGTCATCCATTTTGATAGTTGTCTAATCATTTCCTTCCTTTTGTTGTGTAATAAACTCCCTTTTAATAATTCTCAGGTGCTTCCATATAGCTTGATGTGACATACAATCCTTTTCACCTTTTGAGAATCAACCTCGAGCAATATATACTTGTGTTTGTGCCTTTTAAAGCTGAGTATCCTCACGTGGATTATATCACATCAATCAAACATTTTTTGTTGCATAGTGCCAATCTCTTTCAAATTTATTCCCTTCGTGTGATCTGAATAAAAATCTTGTTTCATTTAATGATAGTGATTCTAGTTGACTCAACATGTCTGTGCTACCCTCATTATAAATTCAACTCTATTTTCTCACTAATATGCATCCCTTCTCCAACATTGAAAGTGAAGAATCATCATAGAGTGACTTATTCACATAATGTTGAGTGTGGTTGTAGTGAACAGTTTAAAGGAATTTTCTTCAAAATATTTAAACCAAAGCTTTGATCTGTATGGTCCAGATGAAGCCTTTGTTAGGGTCTTGTTTGACATTACACACCCAAGGGATAGTAAAGGTCCCCTGACATATTGGTAATTTCAGCTCTCACTCCTTCTGAGATTGATCAAGATCTATCTTGTCTTCTTAGTCTTCCAATCTATGTACTACCATATTTTTTGGTGGGAACATTTGAAAGCTCCAGAATATTTGGTGAAATTATTGATTGAAAGATAGTCTGCTATGACAAGGGTGATTGAGTATAAGTTTCCCTTCCTGTGTGATGAAAAATTCATGTTGATGGAGATTCTCAAGGAGTCCTATGTGCTCTATGAAAATTCCTCCATTGATATTGTGCCTTCCATTTCTCATGAAATGGATGAATTGGAGTAGAGAATCATTTCTCTAGAAAAAGGTCAAGAAGGACTTGTGTCATCCTGACCATCCACCTCACCAATACCATCCTCAAGAAGAAAAAGCAAGGAATCAAAATATCAAACCCAAATTGTTGTTTTGGATGAGGAGGAAGTGGAACCTTCATATCCTCAATCTTCTAAAGCATTATTATCTACCAAAAAGGAAGGAAATATGTCCACCTTTAAACCTTCCAATCATTCAATGCAACGAGCATCTTTGATGGAGTGAACATTGTCAGGACCTCAGCATGTTCCTCTACCAGGAGAGTGTCCACCTTTTGCAAGGAGTCATAAGGGTGAGTCAAGTTATAGATATATTTCTCCACCATGTCCAAGGGACACAGTGTTTTCTCTTCTATCCACTTCACAAGCTCCTCTTTAGTCTACTCCTAGCCAGTCCACCCCTTATGAGGAAAAAAGTGAAAATAACACTTCCTACAGGAGGTTCAGACCTTTTGGACTGGGTATTTTCTTATCAAAATAAGTTTAGCTGGGGAATATCATGGATGGTCCTAGAATGACCGTTGAGTTATTGATCAATATGGGGATGTCTCGAAATCTAGTGGGGTTAGTTGTGTTTGTTTAGATAGCTCATGGTTTAAATGAATTCATATCAAGGAAGAATGGGCTATTGAGTAGGATTCCTTCACTTAGAGGAGATTTAAAAGTAAGAGTAAAGGATAACTGAGTGTTGTTTCTCTTCTTATGTCCTTTATTCCAATATGTCTACAAATTTCTTCATCATGGCTTGGGGCCCCTATAGAACCCCAATTTTGATTATGTTTGAAACTCCTTCACAATGATATTCAAATTTCATGAAACAAGGATAGTAGTTATAATGAGATAAAAGAATGATACAGGAAAATAAGCCTAGGATTTCTTTCTGGTCCTCGTATCTACATCTTTATTTCTATTTTCATGTAATTCTCCTATATTTTTGTATTCAAAATGTCTTGGGCTTGACATTAACATTTTATGTAAAAGAAAACTACCACTGCATATCCAGTTGTGTCCTGCCATGTGTTCACTTCATCCTTGAATGTATCGAATCTTTTCAAAAACATTCTATGGCTCAACCAGATGATGTGACTTGTTTTATTTTGATTCGCAACCCACCTCACATTGTTACCTTAGTTTTCGCAGCATTACTTAGAGTAATGTGGTTCTAAATATCCATCTGCAGGGCCTCTTCTTTATTATGTAGAATTTCCTTCCTTTCGCAGACATGTCCCCTCTTGAATTTTTACCTAGGAAACACGTGAAAACCTTACACATATTTGGGGATTCCCTTTCTTTTTCTTCTTTTGAATATACACCTGGGAGACATGTACAAGCCTGTGAGCCCTTCTTCTTTACTTTGAATTTTCATCTTGGCTGAGCTACCTTGCTGTACTTTTGCCACATGGTTGATCCTCACTTCCTGAGATTCTATAATTATTTTCCCCTTTCCAAAGGTGCGTAGAAGGGACATGTGGATACCTTCCATGTCCAATTCCACATTTAGGAAAAATCGAGCCCTACAAAATAAAAAATAACACCAGAAGGAATAGAGGCACCAATTTTCATAGGGATTTTCAAGAACAACATAACTATTACATTCCTCGATAAAAAAAGAGGACTCACGCCCTAAACACAAGACTCACATTTGCATCCAACATGGTCCTATCTTTGAGCATACAATTTTTTAAAAATGGGAAAATCAGTAAGAGAATTTTTTTTGAAGGAATACTTTGGATAAAAAGGGTGAGATTTAAATTAAGCACCAACACTGGCTTCGACTAGGGGATGGGAACCCCTTATGGGTTTCTAAGAACCACACAGACTAAACATACAACAGACCAAGTTCCTAAATCCATTGGGTTACAGATTCATTTAAAGCACACACAAGATCAAACACATTGAGCGTTTCACAAAAGAATCAAGAAACCGAGGTAATTTGTCACTGTAGACTAGGAAATCAAAAAGGGAAACAAAAACAAAAACAAAAAGCAGAAAACAAAACAAAAGGATTATACATTATACATGAATGTGCACCTTTTTCATAATCAATCTAAGAAGTTCTTCAGATGCTTTCTATTAACAAAAAAATTGAACAAATCTCTGTCAAATTCTTTCAGGAAAAAGGTACACTCACTAATTCGTATGTCAATAGAATAAGGACCCATCCATAAAGCATCAAATTTATGGCGTTTCCCCTTATCCTCATGTATTTTATCCCATAGTAAGACAAGATCTCCAACACTAAAATTTCTAGGAGTCACCTTTTTGTTTCATCAATAAGTATGTGATAAAATAGATAAGTTAAAAGGTCAAGGAGGAATACCTGTGATTATGTTGGTTGAAGGTTGAATGCGCACGTTATTGACTTTATCCAAGTTGATCATAGAGAACTTATTTTTCTCTGGGAAGGACTACCTATAGATACAAATAAATACCACCAAATGATATTAAATAATAATATTTAGAGGACTACCTAACAAGGCTAGATCTGTGAAGAGTGATGCTTCCTTGCATGACTATCAATCCTCTATTTTTATCCAATTAATGAAATTAAATATGAGAAATAAAGTTCTTATTGCTACACTTTGATTTAGATATCTCAAAAATTTATCAACAAGCTAGATTAAATAAATTATTAAAATATAAACTAATCTAGCATAAGGAAATATATGTTTATGGTTGCGAAAGGTCATAGGGGTGTTAGGTAAGGTCATAGAGGTATTTGGTAGGGTATGGGTGGAATTTAGGTGATATTAGAGGTAGTTTGGTGAAGGTTATCAGAAAACACAGTGACTGATATCAATCTGGTAATTGATGCCAGTAGATAGGGGAGACCGATGACGCTTAAAGTGAGCATCGTCGGTAGGGGAAATTTGATAAAAAATTATTCAACAGAATCTTTTAGGTTCTCTTTGATTGCACCGAGAGTGAGGGTAGTATGGTTTGGGTCATAATATAGCTAAGAAGACTCAAGGATACTAAGAATGAGGTTTATAATGGTGAAAAGGCTTGGGATGGTTGAATAATTGGTTGGTGGGAGGAAGGTGATGTACATGAAATAGAGGAAATAAACTACTAAAAGAAACCAGAGATTTACGAAGGGAATAAGAAAAATGATTACGATAACAATACTTACTTGATGTATTGCAATGCTTGAGAGTTGGGATGGTTGATGGTTGATTAGAGAATAAATACTTGAGTCCAGTGCCATGGAAATATGGCTTTTTTACTCCCGTGAGTTTTCTAATGATTTGGAAAGATGAACCAGATGCTTGTCTTTGCACTATGGTTGTGTGTTCTTCATCTAGATACAAGAGGGATTGAGGATTCACACTTGAATGCAATAAGGCTCCAATAACTAAATGAAAAACTTGGGTAAATAGTTGTAAATGTGTGTGTATGGTAACCGGTGGTGGTTAAGGTGACCAACGTTGGTTGAGGGATAACCAACATTGATTAGGGCAGGGAAGTCTAGGTTTATCAAAAATAGGAAGATATTTACTATTTTTGGCGTGATTTTTCATTGAGTCTACTTAGGGAAGTGGAGTTCACATGAGAGAAGGAAATAAGGTCATAAAAGAAGTCTAAATAATTTTTAGGAAGAATTCTTAGTTAGTTAGGTTAAGTGGCGACTTAGAACTGAGAGTGATGAATCAGTCATTGTGAGTTAAATTCCCCTGAAATGGGTCTAGGGTGAGGTGTCTAGGTGATGTGTAAATTAAATTAATTAAATTAATTAATAATGTGAGGATGAACATTAATTCAATTATATGTAATTAAATCAATATGAATGCGGGGTAACAGGGGTCATGGTTAGGTGAACCCGTTACATTAATTGATAAAAGGGGACCAAGGGGAGTATGACCTAAATTTGGTGTCTACATTTTCCACTTTTTATTGTGTAGCTTGTATTGGTAAGCGATGCTGACAAAAATATGGAGTCAATGTCCCAATTATAATAAGAGATTAGGCTTCCCCAAGTAGGGTTGAAGGTGATCCCTCTCAAACTACGAACTAATTAAGTTGGAAAATTAGTCAGGGAGTGGTTTAATAAATAGGTGATTGATGAAAGTGAGGGTCTATAGGTAAGGGTATGATCATTTTGGGTAATGAGTAGTGGTCATATTGGGTACTGGGTAATGGTTATTTAGGGTGACCGATGTTAGTTAATGCTTAACCAATGACGGTTAGCTAGGGCACGACATGACCAACATTGGTCATGTCAAGTTGGGGTTAAAAAAGGAAAAATCTACTTTTTATGGAATAATTTTAATATTTCCACTTTTAGAAGACAAAAGAGGAGAAGTGTAAGAGTGGAAAGTGATAGGATGAGGTGTTGAGTGGATTTTTTGAGCCACATAGTGGGTGATTGGAATTCATTTGGCGGGTCCATGAGATCTATTTGATTATTTTGATTGGTTTGGAGGTGAGAAGTTTATTTGGGCATGGCAGAAGCGGGAGAGGGCTCGGGTGGACCACTGGTGTAATGGCTAGACATGCCATCATGGAGATGGTGTTGAGATGAGGTAGGATTTAATCCAAATCCTTTATATGATTGAAAGAGAGTTTATTGAAATCGTTTTGTGTAAAAATGTGGGTGTAATATTAATTTGTGAAATCATGGTTAAAAATAAATGAAATGAGGGAGGGGGAAGGTCCAACATAGCTTAAATAGGGTTGGTAATGAAGCTAGGATAGGTTTGGGTGGGTGGGTGGGAGTAGGTATTTAGGTTGTTTGTTGTGAATTTTTTGGTAATGGGGACGGGGGTTTCAGTTTTTGGATGAAATAGAGAACTGACGTCAGTCATGGTTTAGCCGATGTCGGTGGGCTTTGGTCAGCATCAGTCAAGGTCTGGATGACCGATGCCAGTTAAAGAGGACCAATAATGGTCAAGGAAACTGATTTCAGTCATGATTATGAGTAAATAAGTGAAAGAAGGGATAGGTAGGAAAGTAAAATAGGTTACGAAGGGGTAGGTGAAGATTTATGTAGAGGGAAAAGGTTAAATGTTATTTTGGCAATGTGGGATAGGTAAGTAGGTGAGATGAACTAAGGTAGTGGATAATGATGATAAGGGATAATAGGTTTGTAGGTGAGTTAGGTAAAATGGGGGATAGGCATGATTGATGTTGTTGGGTATTGTTTGGTGGGTAATAGGTTGTTTGAGGTGGTCAAGTATTGAAAAGGTCGTGTCTGATGATGCGGGTGAGAGATCAGCTAAGGATGAGGGACAAAGTACCACCCCTACTGGTATAGATGTGGTATAGCATGACTGCGAAGGAATGGGGGCACTAGCACATGACCGATGTTGTACTTATTGTGATCCGATAATATAAGTGTATTGCCCAGGATCATAGCTTGATGGTCACTCTCATCGATAGATGAGACTCCATGAACAATACCTTTCATTTACTGACGAGCAAGATGACCGTCACCTTAGAGGATGTTTATAGGATCATGCAAATTCCTATTATTAGGGAGCCGGTATATTCCATTTCATCTGAAGCATCAATGAAACCGATAGTGGTGGTATTTGGTGAGGCGATGGGTGAGCTGAGGTATCACAACGTGAGTCTCACTTATGGAGATATGTATGCTGCCGATCCACATGAGAATAGGCTATCGGTATTAATGATGGTGGTGGTGGGTTGTTTTTCTCTTTCATATTCTAAGAGTTGAAGATTTCCACGAGCACTAATGGGTGTGCTATGAGACATGATCAAGGAATAGATACATTTTACTTGGGAACTGACTTTCCTAGTGTAGTTATATAGGGAGCTTTGAGCCTATGGGAGATTTAGGAGATTTGGTATGCGTTGTACTTATTTATTAAACTTCTAGGCATATGAGAATAGTGTGTGTGTGTCTAGTTGGTTTACCATGATAATATTGGTTCGGGGGGGGGGGGGGGGTGGGGGTTTGTTCATATTTGGTTTCAGACAATGGGTACCATTCAGTGGACAATTGAGGTTGGTGAGGGACATATATGATGTGTCATACTACAGGCAGTAATTGGAGGGCCTTTTGGAAGCTGATACTGTGTAGAGGCCATATGTTGACTATCCATCATACAGAGTTATGGATGAGGAGTTAGAGGAGCTTCAGCTACTGATATGGATATAGGGGTGGTTGGTCGAGGAGTATGAGATGATACTTGTGGACAAGGTTAGGTGATAGTTTGGATTACGACAGGGTGTGCCCCTACCTTTCCCACAATATTGTAGAGATGACGTGGAGAGACCCATGTCTCCATCACGTCTGAGTGTTTTTAAAGGGAAGGAGGAGAAGGTGGTAGATAGATAGATTGATGACGTGGGTGTCACTGATGGATACAGGTAGTCATGGGTGGTAAAGCAACAGGAAACACTAACAAGGCAAGGGTAGCTTGATTTAGTTATTATCATAGTGTAGAGGGATACATTATAAGGTTAGGTGGCCACCTTATAAACACATTTTACAGGTTTGCAGGGACAACTGATAGGGTCATAATCACAGGTGATCACCTTGCAGGCATAGGTGGTGGCCCTATAGGCCCAGGTAGCTCAGGAATAGGTTCCTCCATAGGGAGGGGATGGGGATGTAGGGCATGTAGCTTCCCTATAGGCATAGGTGATAGGTTTACATGGCTAGTTAGCCAAGGAATAGGCATAGGTTGTGGCCTTGCAGGTCTAGGTAGTTGTATAGGTACCATCGTAGGCACAAGAAAAGGGTCTTATGGTATAGGTATAGGGACAAGGTCCTATAGTATAGACACCTGCACCAGGATAGGGGACACTTTTGGTCAAGAAGAGTTCACAAGGAGCAGGTAGGCTGATGGCACCACCCTTGACTATATCGATGGCAAGGTTTAGGGATGCCCTAAATGAGGCTCATTATTATCAGGATCATCTAGCCACCACAAGGATTGATTTTCCCTCATATTTCGAGTATCAATCCTAGCAGGCAGCCCATGAGTGAATGAGATCCAAGAATCACATTTCTGGTAGCACAAGGGTTTTTTGACCCAAGAGATAGGGCCATGGTAAGGTTACGAGTGCTCAAAGATTGGGCCTGATAGAGGGCCAGGAGTAGGAAACAGGTGATACTAGACATGAGGGTATTATGTGGGGTGATGATTGATATCTAGATGTGATATTTTGATTTGTGATATATATACCAGTATGCATGTCGAAGATGTGCTATTATACATGACACTTTTTGAGATACTGATATTTATTGTATATTTGTGTATATATGTATTGATACATGACTCTCCCATTTATATAGTTGATGATGTTAATTGAATGGATGATGTAATCATTTTTAAATTCCATTATTTATTGTGTAAAATCAAAACTACTTGAATCAGGTATGAGTGAGTCGAAGCTATGTAGGCATGATGGATTCAAGGTTATTTTTAGGCATAATGGAGTCAAGGTCATTTAGGGATGATGTAATATAGGTGATTTAGGCATGATAGATTCAGGTATAGGCATGGTGGAGTCTAGGTGATTTAGGCAGTTGAGTTCATGTAGGCATGATGTAGTCAGGTATAGGCATGGTGGAGTTTAGGTCATTTAGAAATGATGGATTCTAGGTGATTTATGCATGATTTGGTAATGGTTTTGTGTTTGATTTATTTTCCAAGTTATTTTTATTATGGAAAATAAATGACGATGTATATGTATATTGTGGTGTAAATGTCCACATAGTTGATATCATGGAAATGTGAAATGATTAATGTATGATATGGTGATGTTATAAAATGGTAAAATGTATGTTTTTATGATTTTTTAATTTCCAAGTTTTGTGTAAAATGGAAACTAACTAGGGTAAAATTTATATATATAATGGGGAAAATTGGTTAGGGCGAAGAATGGTCGAGCTAACTTCTAAGGGACCCATGCCTTCGAAGTGTTGCCTACATAGCCCTGACAAAAAGGGGCCTCAAGCCAATGTAGTTCTCCCATAAGATAGATAAGAATATGAGGAGGTAGAGGAATGGGTTGGTTGGTTTTAGGCATGACTAAGTCTAGGTCATTCAGGCATGGTTGAGTTTAGGTCATTTAGGCATGGCTGAGTTTAGATCAAATAGGCATGGGTGATTTTGGTGAAAGATGAATTCTTAAATGTAGGTGTCAATGGTCTAGTCCTTTGTAGGAGAATCAATAAGTAAGAAAAGAGTTGAATGGTAAGAGGAGACAAAAAAAATCCTCCTAATTGATAAGAACCATTACAAGCATATCATACCAAAGATGGTGTATAAACATAAAACCCTAAAGGTGTTGCATGATTGACTATTCTAAGGGTGAATAAGATCACCTGATCATGAAATTTTACATGTGCTTAATGTCCCTTGAGTAGGTAGAAAACTAGAAAAGAAAGATGGTGAGATGAAAGATGTTATTTTTAGCATAACCAGGTGTGAGACAACATACCTCTTTGGTAAGATACCTGAGATCAAAAATAGGAAATTCCATGATGAAAAGTTCATCTTATTCTTTTTGTGTTTGTTTTTATAGACTGATCAATGCGGGAAGACTATGTGGGATGAGTAGAGTATCTCCTTAAGTTCTTCATGAAGCTAATAAATGTGGGAAGATTTAGAATATTTTTATTTTATTTTTACAAGAATAGTATTCTTTTGGTGATAGACTATGTACAGTATGGATATATTTGTATAGCTATCCCACCAGGCATGCCAAAATGTTTCACCAATAAGTATGTGATAAAAAAAGATAAGGTAAAAGGATGAGGAATACTTGTGATTATTTTGGTCAAAGGTTGAATGCACGCGTTATTAACTTTATCCAAGTTGATCATAGAGAAATCCTTTTTTTCTGGGAAGGACTACCTATAGATACAAAGAAAGACCCCCAAATGATATTAAACAATAAGATTCAGAGGACTACCTAACAAGCTCAGATCCATGAAGAGTGATGCTTCCTTGCATGGCTATAAATCCTTTGTTTTTTATCCAATTAATGAAAGTAAATATGAGAAATAAAGCTCAGATTGCTAACACTTTGATTTAGGTATCTCAAAATGTTATCAACAAGATAAATTAAACAAAGTATTAAAATCTAAACTAATCTAGCATCAGGAAATGTATGTTTCTTGTTGGGAAAGGTCATGGTAGTGTTAGGTAAGGTCATAAAGGTATTTAGTAGGGTAGGGGTGGAATTTAGGTGATGTTAGAGGTATTTTGGTGAAGGTTATCAGAAAAAACAGTCACCGATATCGGTCTGGTGATCGGTGCCTATAGAGAGCAGAGACTGACGACGCTTAAGGTGATCGTTGTCGGTAGGGGTAATTTGATAGCAAATTATTCAACAAAATCTTTTAGGCTATCTTTGATTACATAGAGAGTGAGGGTAGTATGGTTTGGGTCATAATATGGCTATGAAGACTCAAGGATACTAAGAATGAGGTTTATAATGGTGAAAAGGTTTAGGATGGTTGAATGGTGGGTTAGTGGGAGGAAGGTGATGTATAGGAAACAAAGGAAATAAAATACTAAAAGAAACCAGAGATCTACAAAGGGAATAAGAAAAATTATTAGGATCACAATACTTACTTGATGTCTTGTAGATCTTGGGAGTTGGGATGGTTGATGGTTGATCAGAGAATAAATACTTGAGTCAAGTGTCATGATGATACAGCCTTTGTGCTCCCGTGAGTTTTCCAACGCTTTGGAAAGATGAATTGGATGATTGTCTTACACTGTGGTTGTGTGTGTTCATCATCTGGATGTAAGAGGGCTTGAGGATTCATGCTTGAATGGAATAAGGATCCAATAACTGAAAGAAAAACTTGGTTAAAAAGTTTTAAATGTGTATGTAAGGTAACCAGTGGCGGTTAAGGTGATCGGCATCAATTGAGGGATAACCGGTGTTGGTTAGGGAGAGAAAGTCTAGGTTTATCAAAAATAGGAAGATATTTACTATTTTTGGCGTGATTCTCATTGAGTCTACTTAGGGAAGTGGATTTCACATGAGAGACGGAAATAAGGTCATAGAAGAAGTCCAATTAGGTTTTAGGAAGAAATTTTAGTTAGTTAGGTTAAGTGGTGACTCAACACTGGGAGTGATGACTTAGTGCTGAGAGTGATGAATGAGTCATTGTGATTTAAATGCCCCTAGAATGGGTATAGGGGGAGGTGTCTAGGTGATGTGTAAATTAAATTAATTAAATTAATTAAATTAATTAAATTAATTAATAATGTGAGGATCAACATTAATTCAATTTTAAGTAATTAAATTAATACGAATGTTGGGTAAAGGGGTCATGGTCAGGTGAACCCTTTACATTAATTAATAAAAGGGGACCAAGGGGAGTATGACCTAAATTTGGTGTCTAAACTTTTTATCAAAAAAAATCTTGAGTTTCTCTCTGAATCTAGGGTGTATTTGGTGATACTTCCTTCTCACTTCATCCAACTCAACTATTTTATTAATCCTAGCTTCATAGGGGTTTACCTCTTCATCCTCAAGCTGTTGTAAGAACTAATAAGAAGATGACTGCATATGCAAGGGTAGAAGAGGTTTGAATTCATAAACTAATTCAAATGGAATCTTTCTAGTGGCTCTTTTGGTAGTGATCTTATCTTCCCATAAAGGAAACTTTAATTGCTCACCCCATTTCATTTTATTAACCTACAATGTTCTTCTAATTATCTTAAGCAAATTCTTATTGTTTGATTCAACTCGATCATTCCCTTGTGGATTGTAGTTAGATGCATATGTCAGATTTATCCCATATTATTGGCACATATTTACTAGTGGCTTAGCTCTAAAACCCATTGCATTATCAACAACTATTTTTGGAGGTATTCCAAATCTACAAATTATGTGATTCAGGATAAAATCCATGACAATCTGGTGAGTTGTTTTTTTAGTGGGGATAGCTTCAACCCACTTGGAAAAATAATTAGTGGCCACTAGTATGCATTTGTGCCTTACACTTGAGGGATCTGAGATATCTCCAATAAAATCCATGCCGCATTATTTAAAGGGATCTTATATTGACACTTATTGTAAGGGTAGAGCAATTGAAGCTTTCATTCTTCTTGAGAACCTCTGGTACCTCTTACATTTTCTAACAAACAAGGTTACATCTTTAAAAAGTGTGGGCCACTAATAACGTTCCCTTAAGATCTTGTGAGTGGTCACTCTTCCAGAAAACTAGCCTCTACACACTCCCCCATGAAATTCTGTGATTAATTTGGGGGCTTCCTCCTCTGTGATACATCTTAACAAAATCCCCTCAGGATTCTTCCAAGCCAACCCATAATTAGTGATGATATATTTTTGGGAGGATAATTTGAGTGTCCTTTGATTTTTATCGAGATGTCCTAGACACTCCAAATGTCTGAGGTAGAATATTATATTTTTATACCATGTCGAATTGATTAATTTCTCATGGAAATCCATATTTCCCTCTTCAACTTCATTAATTTGCATTACCTGCAGGTTACTCTCTGCAATCAATCTTGTAATGCCAAAACCTCTAACCAGCTTGGTGTTCTGTATATCCATATCATACTCTTGCAGCTTGTTCACCCAATGACATCTCTTGTTGGAGATATCCATTTATGATAAAATTTATTTAGCCACAGTGTGGGGAACATAGGTGACAATCTTAGATCTCAAGATATAAGGCTTGAAAATCTTAGTTGCTCTTACCAAAGAAAAGGCTTGCTTCTTTATGATGGTATACTTCAATTCAACGCTCTGCAAGGCTTTACTAAAAAAAATCAATGGACCTTTCATTTCCTTCTTCATCCTTTTACAATAATACAGATGAAATAGTATTTTCATATGCAAAGGATAATATCTGGAAAACCTTCTTATAATCAGGGCTTGTCAATACTAGAGTATTCTCTAATTCCAATGAAATCTTGGAGAGCTCCTTCCTTCCATTTGATAATCTGGTCCTTATTTAGCATGCTTGTAATGGGAATAGTCATTTCAGCAAAGTTAGAAATGAATCTCCTAATAAAATTTATCTGACCAAACGATTAATGAATCCCTTTCCTAGTTTTTGGGATAGGAACTCTACCGATTGCTTCCACTATTTTAGGGTTAATCATGATCCCTTCTATTGACACAATGTGCCCCAAAAAAAATTTCTTTTGAACCCCGAAATGGAACTTCTTTGGATTCAATGAGATGTAATATTCTCTACATCTAATCAACATCTTCTCTATGTGACTCAAGTGATCAATTCTTTTCTTAGAGAAAACTATCACATCATCCTAGTAAATTGCAATAAAATAAGTTATGTAGCTTTAGAATGTAACATCCATAGATCTTTACAAAGTAGCCCCAACATTCATTAGACCAAAAGTAATTCAAACATATACAGAGGTACTCCATGAAGTTGTAAAATCAATTTTAATTCATTGTGATGACTTTATAACCACTTGGTTATACCTAGAGAACCCATTCAACGTAGACAACAACTCAGACCTAGTGACTAATTGTAGCATGTTATCCATATTAGGAAATGGATAGTTATCTTTAATTGAGGCCTTATTTAAATTCCTAAAATCAACACATGACCTTATGTCTCCATTTTTCTTTCTTACTGGCACTAAATTTTCCACCCATGAGGAATATCTTGTTGGTTGTATTATCCCTTAACTTTTTAAGTTCTTCTTACATTTTGAGGGATGGAAGTGGATTAATTGGCCTCTGATTTTTCCTAAATGGTTTAGCATTATGTTGTAAAGGTATTTTGTGTTGAAATAGATCCTCCCTATATACCTTCAATTATGAGTAAGACCATGTTAAACAATATTGGTACTTTTTTAACAATTCACAATAATACTGCTTTTCCTCCCTGCTCAAATTACTTCCTACCCATACTTTTCTAGGTTTTTCTTCAATTCCTAAATTATACTCTTCCACATCCCTTGAATTTGAGATGTGTCTATGAACCACCCTATCTACATTATCAAAGTTGGAATCTAAAGTGACCAACCCTCTAGGGATTTTGCTTTTTTCATTGGATTATGTCTTTACCAAACAGGGTCTCCTTCCCATCACATATTGGAACCATTAGTTCCCAATCAATGCACTGATCAATAAATTCTCTTACACTCTGTAAGAACCTCTTAACCTGGGTATCATCGTCAAAAACTTGCCAATGTTTCACATTATCAGGAATAGATGGTCTTGACAATACTTAAATATCATAATCACAGTAAGGAGAGACAGTACAATTTTCAAACCTGGATCCAAGCACTGCCAACCTATCTGCTATAGCATTCTAAAATCTGTCATGATACAATTTTTTAAAGGATTCAAACCTTTCGATAAAATTCCACTTCACATTCTTATATTGTTTCATCCTTTGATTTTTTTAGCATACAATTTTCTAACTTGTTTAACCAACAACTCCGAGTCTCCTTTAACAAATATGTCCTTGATACCATATCTCCATGCAATCCTTAATCCCAAAATCAATTCATCGTACTCTGTAATATTATTTGTGCACTCAAATTTAAGCTTAAATGATAAATTTAAATTTTCTTGACTTAGAGATAAAAGGACAACTCTAGTGCCATTTCCCCAGTTGGAGAAAGCTCCATCAAACATCAAATTCCATGGGGTACCAACTTGTTCAAGACACTTACTCTCATTAATACCATGTTCATCAAAGTACACATAGACAAAAAAGTTGTTGACATATACATCTGTGTATACTACTTCATAAGAAGCATTATTCGTGTCCTTCAATCAGATGTAACATATTTTTCTCACCATACAACTTGACAAGGTTCTCTTCCACCAGTATAGTGGCATATAAAATATCCATCGACGCACTTCCACCCATACTAACAACCCACTTTCTTGATAGTAACATTATCCCATTTAGCATGGGAAATTCATAATGACTACATTTGTGGTTAAAAACTTACCAGGATAAGCTACTAATTGTACCACTAGACCTTTAACATACCCAATCACTAGTACTTCACTTCAATTCATAGTTGTGCACTTTCTAAAGGTTTTGGTTACCTTGATGTTCAATTTATTCATTACTTCAAGAGGCATGACATTACACAAAACCCCTAAATCAAACATACAATTGTGCACAAGTTTTTCCTTAATGATTAAGGTAGTATAAAAAGGGATCAACATCAAGTTGGGATTCAACAAGAGAAGTACCCAAATAAACTTCAGGAGACTCTCCTAAGTTTTCTGATACCAATGACACTTCCAACTTTGTAATGATAGGAGGAGTTTCCATACTATTTACGTCCTTACCTGGGGACACTACTTCCTCCTTGAATCCAAAATACTCAAATAACCCTTTTCCTATGCTTAGGGAACCTAATCAAATCAACAATAGGTATAGTGACTTTAATCTAACTTGAAATCTGAGCCATATCACAAGGGGTAAATTTGGGTAACACTACGTTGGGGGGGAGAGTAACTACTTCTTATTGCGGTATGAGACTCTTCATGGCTTGGGCCATGGGACAATGGTATATGATTAATTGGGAATAGTTGGACCCCTGTTAATCATATCCTTTTTGGGATAATCTCTTGGGATATTAGTGAGAAGGGTATTTTTTGGTTCAATTGTGGCCCTCCTCCTTTGACAATTTTACTTATGAGATTGTCTTCTTTTTTATTGATCTACTACAACGTTCATTAGAAGTTGTTGTTCCTCCTCAGAAGGGAATTCCTCCATCATAATTTTTAATCATCATATCCCTTAAGTACTCAAATTCATGATTAGGAAATTCAAAATCCTGAAACCCATATCAATCTCAACATCACTAGTAGAAGGAAAAGGAGAAACCAAATAGACACAATCCAAAAAACCCTCAACAATTCGAGAACTTATTAATTCAGTGGAGGAAACCCCACACCATGAATCATAAAGACATTCCATCATACATACATCTCCAAAAGTGGCATCATATTCAGGCTCTTCACCCCCCTCACTTGGGTCACATGGAGGATGGGGGGTAAGAATCATTTGTCACATGAGTCAATGACATGTGCCTCTTGAACCGTAGAAATTCTTGCAGTCTACGGATCAGGTACAAGTTTATCTTCTCTCTGAGGTTTTTGTTTACTTCTTGACCCCATATATCCATCTCCTCTATCCATCTTAATTTATAAGCTCACCTCTTGGATGACCACAAAATCTATTCATCCCTTAAGGCTAATTATGACCCTGAGAGCTCTGTCCTATTACCTTCTCCGCCCTAAAAAGTTTGTATGAAATTTATTTTACTGCCCCCGCCAAGGTTTTAACAACTTCTTCTAGATCCACTACCTTGTTTGCCTAAGGCTTCTTAGGATTAATCAATTTAACACCCTCCCCTCTAGGGAGACTTTCTTGCATGCCTTGATATTATTCTCAATTTGCTTTGTCATTGTGAAGGCTTACCTCAGGTTTGTAGGTTCCTTGTCCCTTAGATAATATGTTTCCTTATTAACAAAGGAATCACAATATTTAATTAAGCAAGACTCATCACTTGGTCTCAATATTATGGGAAGTCTATTTAAAGTTTTGTTGAATATAGTGTTAAAGTCTTGAATATGATCATTAGGGTTTTCTTAATATTCTCAAATTTAGATAGAAGAAACCTTGGATAAGTTTTATCACCATATTGTGCCTTAAAACAATTTTTTAATGAGAGCCAAGAATTAATAGAATCATCCAACAAAGATTTATACCAATCCCAAGCAGGTTCTTCTAAAGTATGGATAGACATTTTTACATAGACATCCTCATGTTTAATCTCAAAATATTTCTTGATGTTAACAAAAAACTTGAGATGTTGGTCACTGATAATAGCATTGTTTCCTTGAAACTTTGGTAAAATATTTCTTAGATCATTTGGTATTACATTTGGATATCCCACCATCCCCTGAAAAATTATGGGTCAATATATATTTACAACAAAGGGGGGTCCTAGGTGGAGGTTGAACCATGTTATTGACAGGGATACTAATGAAAATGGGGTTACAATTTTGGTAGTAGCTGTTGGATTTTGGAATAATGGAATAAGATCTCTCAAGGATAAATCCCTTAATAACTCCCTCCTATAGTGAACCTTACTATATTTAAACAACATAATACGGGGATTGAAAATACCTTGATGATTTGCAGAGGAAGTTCCCACGTCAGGAGGAGTATGTAGGTTACCTCTCGAGCTATGCATTCTAGAATGATTAGATGTGGTAGAGTAATCTTCAACTAATGGCTGATCTAAATTATGAGTAGGGATTACTTTTCTTTCTGTGTCCTGACCGAGTAATGGTTTCCAGATTTTTCTTCTTACTTGACTTATTTTCCCCAATTCTGGAAACAATTTTCTAGTTGGACCTGACCTTGAAGAAATACCTTCTTCCTTCATGTTCTACAAATTTTACAACAAATTTTCATAAATATAGAGTTAAGGTACTGGTATTTACTGAATTTCTCTAGGATGAATGGATTTTCCACTAAGATATTGTATCTTAGATGTACAAACGACTTGAAATAACTATTTAATTGAATATGAACACTTATTTCAATGAATCTTAGCAAATTACATCACCCTTTATCAAAATTTACTCCTAGACAAAGCAATATTTAATGGAAATCCCCCTCAAAACAGGAAAATATCAAGCAAATTTAATTCTGATTTAGCTCATTTTTTGCAATAACCAGATAAAGGATTGAATATAGATCATAGATTTACATTCAGATATACTTCACACGTGATTTGAGTTCGATATTTATATGTATTTACACAAATAGGTCCACAGAAACGATGCTAGAGGAGTGTTGGTACCCAAATTGGTTCTCCCTTTGAAGTCAAGAAGCATCAAAAAACTGAGCAGGATGCTTATAGAGAAAGATAGATCAAAAATTGAATCATTTTATAGCCTGGGAGGGATCTAATTATCTCTTTCTTACTCAAGCTTGGGAAACATTGGATAGCACCGTGCTAAGGGTTTGACCTACCCTACTACTTTAGGTTCTTCTTTCAACCAGGGTGAGAGGACCCATTTTGTAACCTATATTTTTAAGGGAAAAGAATGGACTAGTAATATTTGACTCTCCTTTTTAGGACAATGAGAAATAACCTTAATAAGACATTATGAATGCAACATAATCTAACTCTCACGAGTTGTCACCCTAGAAAATGTAGATGTCTCCTAAACAAGGTTCAAGTTACTAAAGACAACAAAAAAATTGGTTTGCTCCTGCATATTTCAGGTAAAGGATGGGTAAATTTAACAAATCTTCTTAGCATTTATGGATAAGTAGCGGAATCAGGTGTGGTTCTTATATGATTTTTTAGTTATGGATGTAGTTTTTTAGTGAATTAAGAAAGTTAAATTATATTATACTTATTAATTATTTAATCTACCTTGAGAAGAAGATGTCGAAAGTGGCCAGAATGTTTTTTGAGAAAATCCTTTGTAAATGGAAAATTCTCCAAGACCCAAAATCCAAATTTTGGACTTCGGATTTTGGAGATTTTTATCTTTCAGAGTTAAATGGCGTGAGTCTTTGAAATTGTGTTTTCAAATTTCTGAAGTCCAAAACCTTGAAAATTTGAAATTTGAAACTTTTGGGCTTTTGGGGTTCGAAGTTTTTACTATGTAATTGGCAATTTTTTAACCCAGAGTTTCAAAGTCTAAAACCTTGAAAGTCCAAAATTTTAGAATTTTAGGATTTCAGGTTTCAGAAATTTTGGCCGCATTTTTGGTTAAATCCCTTTTCGACTTCCAAATTCTGAAATTTTGAAATTTTGGAATTTCAGGCTTTCATGTTTCAGAATTCTCTGAGTCATTTTTAAGATTTTCACTTTCGTACTTCCAAAGTCTGAAAGTCCAAATTTTTAGACTTTTGGGATTTCGGGTTTCAGAAATTTTCATTGCCAATTCACATTTTTCATCTCCAAAGTCTAAAACCATGAAATTCTAAAATTTCAGAATTTAAGACTTTCAGAGTCTTTCATGCATTTAATTTTTCACCAACCCCCATAGGGATCATATTTTTTCCATTAATATCAGGTTTTATATTTAAACTCATTTTTTACTTGTCATTTTTGCCTGACATATTTTCTATGACATTATGTTTTCTTGTTCCTTTCGACGTCATTTTCGAGGTATTTTAACTTGGCTATTTTCCTTTTGGTCTAAGATCTCTTATTTTCATTTTGTTTGTTTTCTTTTGTTCCTCTTCTATGTACCTCTCAGAATGAAAAAATAATTTCCCACCATGTTTCTATGTTTTGAATTCCACAGGCATTCAAAGTTTTCAAGGGAGCTCCTCAATTTTTCCATTTTTCCCTCTCAATACTTTTTGGGATTTGGAGATTAACATTGTTTGGTAATTTCCTTCTCAAATTTCAAGGGTTTGGCGGTATGTCTATGTTTCGGAGCTCTTTATTTCAAATTTTTTGGAGGTCACCATTTCAGAGAACTTTTTTGGAACTTTCATTTCAGAATTTTTTTCAGAACTTTCACTTCATAAAAAATTTTCAGAACTTCGGAGTTTTTCTCTTCAGGACTCTTCAGTTTGGGTTTTCAAAAGCTGATAATTTTCAGGAGTTCAGGACCTGTCTTTCAGAGTATTGCACTTCAAGTTTCAAACTTCTCTTTTTAAAGGATTTTTCAACTTCAGATTTTGGAATTTAGAAAATTCATCAGGTTCTGGCATATAGAGCTTGATGTCTACTTCCACATCAAAGGGAAAAGAAAAGATTAAGTATTCATTTCTTGGAGTTTCGCCTCACTCCTACCTGTCTTCCGAATTAGGTAATATAGGGGACACCAACCTAGGGTAGATTGATTTTCCATATTTCTGGGAAAGAGTAAAGGCTTCGAACAAGAAACCATGGATGGAGGTCATCTACGACGGTGGGCTTTCCCTTGCTACCAGTTTTCCCACATCCATGCATTTCCCAAATTTTGTTTTAGCCATGGTAGCCCACTTTGACAAAGAATCCATGTCGGTCAAATATGATGATGATACTGTGGTAATCCATTTTGACCCAGACTTCTTCGAAGATTTGCTCAAACTTCCAGACGTTGAAGATTACGCCACAATTTCTCCAGATTTGGTAGTGGAACATTGGGACAAGGAAGAGGAAGTATGCAAAAAATCATGATGAAAAATTGTTTGGCCAAGAGCTTCACTAAATTACCCAAAACCATGCATCGGTCATAGTTTATTCAGGAGTTTAGTGACCTTATTGCGCTACTAAGCATATTTTCAGGTCTCCCTTCTACAAAGGAATTCTAGGAATGGATTTTCTTGTACATCGCTACCATCAAGAATACTATCTGATGGGGGGAGCATATCAGTAGCTCCATTTTCTATTAGTTGAGCAAGGTGCTTTCCACAAAGAATTTATATATAACATCCTTCTTGATTTATGCGGCCCCTGTTATGGGAGATTTCTCTAGGTTGAATACTAAAGGTATTTGCAGCACCTCCCAAATCTATGATTTCTATCCCTAACTCACACTGAGTGAAGGGAGCAGGCATTTTTGTAGGGTCAATGATGCCTTCTTTGAAGTTATCATGTATGGTTTTGATAAGGAGTCATACAACCAAAGGATTTTTGATGAAGCCTTCAAAGAAGTGCATGAGTGGGGAGCCATAGGTGCCCCCAAAAAATTTCCAAGGTGCCCCACTAATAAATGGGTTCTAATGGAATTGGTCTAATAATTGTTGGATTATCATCGAATTTAAAACAAGTGCCAAAAATTGGGAATTCATAAGGAAAAAAATGTGGATGTAGAATTGGTTAAAGTGACCTTGCAAACCTTTCATCCATGAACTAATTTTGATTATTGGGGTAAATTTGGTGAAACAGGTCGGTCCAGTGCCCATGTGCCCTAATTGGTGGATATTTGGATTCATTTTTGAGATGAATACATCATGTGACAAAGGGATTATGAGAGGTTGACCTTGGATGTAGTCATTTTTACACCCATCAAAGAACAGGGAAACCCCATGTACATCAACATATCACCGAGAAGGCACTGGGTGCTCACCCGAGGCACACGTGCGGGTGCCAAGTCTCTCCTTTATGTGAGTTTAGTGGGAAACATCATCTATGATCCGAGTTTAAGATATTTGAGAGGAAATAAGACATACAAGCACCATAGAGCTCATAATGGCTTCTAGATCCTTGCAGTCATTCCAGACAGAAAAGTGCTTAACAGATTATAAACTTACACCAAAATAGAAAGGAAGTTGTACAAGCATTCATACTTAGTTCATAAACATAAATGAAAAAGAGCTATGAAGAAGGATGTATGCATCAGAACCATTAATGTTCATATTCACATAAACTGGTAACCTTATTACATTCATTAGGCCCATTACAGAATGTCACAGAAGGGCAGACCACAGTCATGCATTATAATTGGATTCATATAGCTAGGCTCTCAAAAGAAAATTTATAACCCCCAAACCCTTGATACATCCTTTCCTATGCTTATTTACCCAAGTTAATAGAGTCCTTGCAGTATTTCTGTAGAGCTCCACCCTTTATCCACTTTCTTCCTTTCTCCTCTTGTCTCTTCTCCTTTTTACTTCTGTAGGAACTTGTATATATAGCCTTCCTGAACTGCCAACTCATTCTTTTGTGGCCTCAGATCTGTCACCAAGTGTCTGAATGTGGTCCTCCATGGGTGCATGCTCCTCTCAGGCCTGAGCTCACCACTCCTTTCCATGATGTCCTTCTAGAAGCTTCTACTGTAGAGTATATTCCTTCTAGGCCACCCTGTCGCCAAGCTAGCACCTTATCCACTCGGGTCACGTTTTTCTCACGTCCTTCCCAATAGGTCAAAAATGGCTAAGTCTCAGATTTTGGCTCTATGTGGGCATGCATCCTGGGTTCTACCAAAACCCTACTTGAACCCTTCCCTACATGCCTTATCTTGCACTTTTTTTTAACCTTGCGTGCCTATACGCCCTTTTTGGACTTAGTTGATATTTCAGGGGCCCAACATCACCCCACACTTTACCTATTCTCTACCCTCAGAAACTTCCTCAAAGAATAAATAAATACACAAAGACTTAATGTCTTGGAAAAAGAATAAAGGGGACAAATAATGGGGAAGGAAGAATGGGGAATGATGCTACTTAAAGCAATAAGAGAGGAAAGTTCTTATGTATGTTGGCCTCTAGATTATTCCAAGCATCGACCTCATTCTGTGCTCTCTGGAAAAGATCACCTACTAAGGCACTCACCTGATCAAAACCCAACCCATCCCCTTGTGTGCTCATGGTGTCAACAATTTTCTCTAACTCCTTTCCTATATCCTCCAACGCATCCATCCTTCATGTAATCTGTGGGTATAGTTCCTTTAGCTGGTTTTTAACTGAGCCTCGTAAGGCCTCAATAGCTTCTGATTTATTTTCTACCTCGGTGAGGATATTTTCTCACTCTGATCTATTCCCCTTGTTCTTCTCCTATAACTCTTTAAGTTCTACTTCATCATTGGTGACCAACATGCTTGCCACTTTGTCTCTGTCAGTGTAGTTGTCGTACGTGGCCTCAGCAGTCTAGGGAAGCAATCTTTACATCAACAAGGACCTTGACTGTATTCATCTATGAGTGCCATGAATTCAATTTATCCTCCTTTTCTAAACACGTGGCCACTTCTTCTATAGATTCCAAGGCTAGTGGTTGCCTCTCCATGGTGAGGATTCTTGTTAAGTCCTCTAGGCATTCCAGGGAAGATCCATACTTCATGGGAGGCGCTAGGTCTGGATGCTTCAACACTATTGCATCTGTAATGGAATCCACCTTTTTATATACTTTGCGCACTCTAGCCTTCTCATCCTTTAACTCACGCTGCAACTAGGTGCTGATCAACTCTTCTTGTTTCAAGCCCTTAGTTTTCTCAGCCAACTCCTCTTCCTTATTTTCTAGCTTTTCCTCTAGAAATCTTACTTTGTCATTTCTTCTGAAGAGCCTAGCCTCAGTCTTGAATGTGACCTTGTTCAGTGCATTACATAACTACTCATCTGAGAGCTATTGGGCATTTACCAAGGGGTTTGTTCCCTTAGACTCCGGTACTGGTATGATTTCCCCTTGGTATATTTCAAACTTTGGATCGTTAATATGGGACTCAAACACCCAAGAGAGCATCTTCCTTGTCCTGGGATATACGCCCTCTTCATCAAATGATGACATTTCTAGGAGCTCCTCTGTTGGAATCATGCTTTAGAACCACGTGTGCAACACACTTTGTTGGGGTCATCAATATAACCCATCCTTGTCTTCTCCTCCTCCGGATGCTTTCCTTCCCATGTGTATGCCCCTAGGAATATTTACAGTTAAAGTGGGGCCTCCAGTGCTGTTGTGGTCCTTTTCTGCACTCTCTTCCTTATCCTCATTCATCACTAGCTCAGCGTTGCATTCTAACTCCTCTTCCACCAAGGTCTAAATGATCTTCTTAGCCTCTCTTTCCCTAACCTTGTTTACCTCTTCTCTCTCTTCCTTGTCCTTGAGCACCTTCCTCCTCTTGGCTACCCTTTCTCTACATGAAGATGTACTCATCCTTCTCTCCTTCTCCCTCCTCTGAGTCATGTACACTGAACATAGGTTGTTCTTGATTTACCTCAGGCTCATCTTCCTCATCATCATCTTCTTTCATCGTCATCATCCTTTTCACCCTGGTAGGCCCTCAAACTTTCAGTGTACTCAGAATCTGACTCCTCCGTCATCTTCTGCTTCTTCCTAACTAGGGATTCCAGTGTAGGTGACTCTGTCTCTTCTTCTTCCGATGACTCCTTCATCTAACGGCTTCTCTGGCTCCAGAGTCTTCTCTTTGACTATGGAATTTTTCTTGCGTGAATACATACTTGTTTTGGCACTTGTCCCAAGGGTACCTATTACCTGTGTATCCACTACACTTGGTACTTTCTTCTTTGGTTCTTTTTCCTCCTATTTGGGTGTGGGTCTCTTCCTTCCAGTTGGGTCCTCAGGTATGGACACCTCATTCTCCAGATACATGACCCTTCTCAAATTTGGGTCTTATGCGGAGGTATACTCATGCCATGGACCCTCCTGCAATGGGAAAATTCATGGGTTTCACCATTTGGACCTCATGTGACACATACTTCTCCACGTACGCGTGCTTGTTGGGGTAGACCAACCCTTTGTGCATTTCTCTGTGGTCCCAGTCCAGATTACCAAGGTCTAGCTTCAACTTCTTGGACTCTTTGAACCTGTTCACTCCCGCTTGGAAGTGTTGAGCTGTGAAGGAAAAAGGGAGCTTGCACCATGGGCTCCATGTCTCATCTATTAGTTTAAATCTGCCAAGGCAGAAATGTTGGTACACAACAAACTCAGGCTTCTCCCTTGGTGGTCACTGGCAGTTGTTCAGGGATCCTCCATTCCACCCTAAACGCATTCCTCAGGTGTGTATACCACTTCTCCAGGTGTGCCTTGTGCACAACCATCATACTATCATAGGTGTACTTCTCAAACCTCTTCATGGGTGAAGGGTCTTCAGCAGGGTACTCCCACATGAATTTTTCTGCTACATCCGGCACTCCAATCTCTGAGAACACAATGGTTAACAGGACATTACCAAAGAGGATTTTATCACCTTCCTGTGCATTGCTGACAATCTTATCCATGATGTATGCAGACAGGTTGTAGATGGTGCCCTCTGAAATCCTCCTGCAAACATTCAGCCAGGACTTGTTTACCTGGGTCCATCTCTCCTGGCCATTTAGCTTTGTCACAAGGTGCATGGCCATCTTCATCACTGGGTCCTTGATGTCCGTGATATCAAAGTACCTCGACCCCTTTTTGTATGCATAAGCAGTGATGGTTTCCTTAATTGCCTCCTTGTCGCATAGGTCGTCCTCCAAACTTTCTCCTTCACATATGAGGCCTGTGAAATGTGAAACAAGCTGAGGGGTAATGTGCATCTTGTGCCCTGTGAAGTGAAAGTAATCTTCATGCACGCACGACATCAACCATTGATATAGGCACTCAGGATTTCTGAAGTAGGGAAACTCAAAGAGTTGCAATAATCCTGACTTCTCCAACTTCACTTTTACCTCATCGTTATAGATGGGCAAACCCTCTGGTGTCCTTTTATTCATCGGGCGCACTAACTCCAGCGCCATTTCCTTCTCGATCGTGCTCGAGTGATGATTGTAATCATTTACTGCCATTTTTCTTAAATGGGACTCCCACTCTCACCCAAGCAATACTCTGTCTGGGTACTACATTTTTGCATACCACTCTTCATTTGTACTTGCGACAGTTTCTTATTGCTTGCTCTTTCCTTTTCCCTTTCCCTTCTTAGGTGTGCCAACTGGTTTCTTGGGTGCCATTGTTTATGTTAACACTTCAACTTCTTTCACTTGCTTTGTTTTACTACCCCTTTCCAAGTTTAGATCTCAAACTGGTGAAGAAACTCTTTTTAAACCTGTGCCCTAGATACCAAACCCTAACTAGAATCTCTTTTCACCAGATGACACTTCTCCACAACTCTTCCCACACCCGTGAATCACTTCCTTTCTGGTTTGTAAATCCAAACTGGTCACTCACGCTCAAATTCTTACAATTTTTCTTCACATGGATCAACTCTGGAAACCCTAGTTCACAAAATATCTTCTCTTCATATTCGTAAAGTGAATAATGAAATGTCTGAACCTCTATTTATAGTTTTTCCCATTTTTAAGCATTAAATGCTACTTCACCTACCACCATACTTTTAACTTTTAATGCATATTTTTCAAACAAAGCCCAAATTTTGTGCCCTAACACACATGCCTAACCCTACACGGACAATCTTCCAACCTTCTAGCATGCAACCAATCCATCTTGATAGGAGACTCTTGCGTGCGTGTCACTGTGCCGAAGGAACTTCTTCTGTCATGATTTTACTTTCACCTACCTTATGTTGTTTTTGTGCTTCTTCCTCCTTTGTACGTGGGATCTAAAAGTAGCCTTATCTTGACACCAACCATCCTTTTCCACCTTTTCTTTCATGCACCTCTTTCAATAGGGCCATTTCGACTGGGATTTCCAACACAATCCTCCTTGGCACTTTACCCACGCTTTCCTTCACATTACTCCACCCCACATTAAAATGATGCATGGTCCTCTACACATTCAAAACCCTCAAAAAGTAACAAGGTTACCAATGCCCAAGGTGCAAAACAAAACAACAACGTGAAAGGGAAACACAAGAAAGGAAATGCATAAAGGAAATTCTAAACTATCTGGACAAAACTACCTTATTTACAAACACCAAGAAGCCTTATTTATAGTAGGGCTTCAACCTACTCCCATTGAAGTGTCCAGGAAATTTTGTTCCATCCAATGCTTATAACTGGCATGCACCTGAATCAAGGATGTACAAGATTATATAGGGACCTAACCAATGGACCTTTAACTTCCCAGGGTGGCGTAGAAACTTTGAATCATACAGCAACACCATCTACCCAACCTCAAACTTCTTGTTCTTAATGTGGCGATCATGTCATGCCTTCTGTTTTACTTTTTCAGTTGTCTGGCTCCACCTGGCTAGTGATCATCTTTCATCTAGCTTCATCAATTCATCAATTCTCTCTTCCAGTGCTTGTTCATCATCCAACCCTCCCGCACGTGTGCTATATGCAGCGAAGGTAACATAAACTCAACTGGTAAGACAGCCTCCACGCTAAACACCAAGTGAAATGGTGTGGCCTTATTCAACCTTTTGTAGGTTGTTCTGTATGCCCAAAGAATGGATGATACTTTATCATCCCAATCCTGCCTACCAACATCACAAATCTTAGTCAACGTGTGACTAAGTATTTTGTTAAATGCCTCAGCAGTTCCATTTGCTTGAGGGTGATAGGGAGTAGTCTTGTGATGGGCCACCATGAATTCTGATAACAAAATCCTGACCATTTCGTTGAGAAAGTGTGTACCTCTATCACTTGTCAAGCTCAATGGGCATCCATACCTACTGATTATGTTCTCCCATAAAAATCTAGCAGCTGTAGCTGCTGGTACAATCCTTAGTGGGCACTGCCTCTACCCACCTCATCAAATAATCAGTGCAAGTAATGATATACCATGAACCAGTCCTTCGCGTTGCTAGTGAGATTGGTCTGACAAAGTCAATAGCCCATTTCTCAAATGGTTCATGCACTTGGTATTGGTCGCAAGGGCATTTCATCCCTCTTTCCAGGTTTGCCAAGGCACTAACTAATGGTCACAGGCCTTGCAAAACTCTATGCAATCTTGATAAATGGTCTCCCACCAAAGCCCTGTGAGTAGAATCTTCCATGTGGTTGCATTTCCTTGCATAGTTTCCTCCTGCAATCCCACCATGCACTTCTTCTATTATAGCAACACGCTCATGCTCTAGCATGCATCAGTCAAAACCTCATCACGGCCCATTTTTTACAGGTCTCCATTAATTAACATGTAGGGCGTAGCGCGTATAGAACTTCTTTTTCTCCAAGGTCTTCATCCCTTCCGGTGCACCACACCTTCCTTTAGAAATACTGCAATTTCCTCCAAATCTGAGGGCACACGCCATAACCTAAATAGTTACACATCTGGCATAGTCTCTTTAATGCTCTGCATGTCCTCCCCTGAATCAATTCTTGACAAATGATCAAGTCCACAATTACTCTTTCCAGGCTTCACAACTACCGTGAACTCAAACTCTTGAAATAATAGCACCCACCGACATATGCGCCCTTGTAGGATGGGCTTGTTCACCAAATATTTTAATGCCATGTGGTCAGTGTAAAATACAAAGGGAGTTTCCAATAGATACTGTCTGAACTTATGAAGTCATGTAGATCATTGACAATGCTTTGTGCTCAGTCGTAGTGTAATTTTGTTTTGCTGGTGTCAACTTCCTTCTTGCAAAGCATAGGGGGTGATCAACAATTCCCTCACTAGGCTATGCAAGCACTGCCCCAATGGTCATTCTGGAGGCATCCACATGAACATGGAAGGGCTTATCCCAAGAGGGGAAATGTAATATAGGCGCGGTGACAAGCCTATCCTTCAATGTGTCGAATGCCTTCTGTTGCACCTCTCCCCAATGAAAGGCAATTTTATGTCTGAGCAACTCTTCCAAAGGTAGCAATCTTGGCATACCCCTTAATGAATTTCCTATAATAACCCATATGCCCAAGAAATCCACTGCACTGTGCAATTTGGCTAGTAGGCTCCCCCAATCCCATAATAACTGCAACCTTGGCAGGATCTACTAGCAAGCCCTCCTTACATATGATATGCCCCAATAACATTCCAAAGGGGGTAGCAAAGACACACTTCTTAATGTTGAGGGATATCCTCAACTACTGACACCTTTCAAACATCAACCTTAGATTATCACAATGGTCCTTGACCAGTCCATACATGGTCTAATCATCAAAATAAACCTAAAGAAATTTATGGATGAAGTCCTGGAATGCCTGTACCACTATGCACGAGAAAATAGCAGGTGCATTCTTCAACCCAAAGGGCATGACCGTGTAGGAAAAAATTCCCCATTCAGTGGTGAAATTTGTCTTCTCTTGGTCTTCCTTTGCAATCTGGACTTGGTGATACCCTGAAAATCCATCCATAAAGGAATAGATTTCACCCAGCGACTCCCTCCAAAATTTCTTCAGTGAAGGGGGTTGGAAAAGGATCGATGACACAAACTGCATTCAGCTCCCTATAATCCACACATATCCTAATCCACCCATCCTTCTTGATGTTAATTACCATTGGACTTATCCACTCTGACTCTTCAATAGCTTCAATGATCCCAGATGCTATCATTTTGTCTATCTCTTCCTTTACCTTCACGCGTAGGTTAGGATTCATTCGGTATGGTCTCTTCCAGACCGGGCATGCACCTTCCTTCAACTTAATTTTCATTTCCCCCAAGGAATGGTGAATGCCTTTGAGTTCATGATACCCACGTGGGAATAAATCCTCAAACTCACATAAAAGATCAATGATCTTAGAGACTTCCTTCTCCGACCAATAATCTCCAATGATAGCTTCCTTGGGTTCCACCTCTGACCCAATATTAACCTTTTTTGTCTTTAAAGGCTCATGATAGGCGTGTGTTCTTTCATCAGCACTATCCATCACTTTGCGTGAGCCTAGAGAATGGTTAACCTCCAAATTTTCCATCTCTTCACCATCTATGACATAGACCATCTTGCCTTTTTCTTTCTCTGTGCATGCGCACTCAAACTGTATCTCTTATGTGTCTTCTTCCTCAAAGCACCTCCAGGCCAGGTTCACCTAGCAACTCCAGTAGCCTATCTTCTGCCATGGCACTATCCCCCATCGTAAGGTGCTTGATCTCCTGCAATGCCTTATCCAATGATGGTTTGGTGCTTCGATACTCAAATGCTTGGATGAGATCAACCGCTAGTTCTTGCCAATTCCCTGTTTGGTGGCATGTCTCAAAGTGGATGTACCATGCATGCACGTGTAACCCTGCAGTGTAGAATACAGTTTTTGTACCCAAAGGGATGGTGGAAAAGCTTCCACACCTCCTCTCCAGACCCTCTCACATGCTTGGATGTGGAAAGAGGTGGGCTCCTTACCATGGTAGTCCTTGATGGTGGTGGGCACGTTGCTTCTAGAGAAATGAACAGAGAAGACAATTCTCACTTCACACCATTCCAAGAGATTATCCCAATGTGTTTCCCACCAAGCGCATAATAGTTCCTAGTAGGATGTAACTTAACATCCCCCTTCTTTCATTTTCCTCCTTCCACTGAGCTTCCATCTTCTACAAAAAGACCTCAGGGGAGGCTCCTCCTGAGTACTTAGGTAGCTCCTTTCCTCCTAGGTGTCTGGACTGTGCACACCTTTTGTCACCTTTGTCACCGATCCTCTTAAATGTCATCCAATCAACTCATAGGTTCCATGCGCCCAATTATCACATACTAGACTAGTGGTGTCACTTACCGACTGAGCATCCTCAAACTGGATAATTCCATCAGTAGGATGGATTATCTCTGGATCCCTGATTGAGTGCACATATATTCTATCCATAGGACCTCTTCTCCCAAAGGTTTAGTATAGGGTGTTGACTTCCCATCAGCCAGGGGTATGATGACCCATTATTCCTCATTTTCAAAGCTTATGTACCCCTTGTTGAACCGAAGATCCGCATTGTTCTTATAACACCATGGGCACCCAAGCAAGTGATTAGGAAATTGTCTACCTCGATGAGTGCCAAGACTTCGAAGTCCCCAGTAAAATTTTCTCCCTAAATGGTGATAGTTGCATCCTTTAACACACTAATGGGCATTGCCTTCATTTTTTTTTCCATATACAGCACATTCAAAGATGGCTGTAATGCAGGCCTTCCCATCTGATGCCATGCATCCAATGTGAGAACATTGACCTCCACGCCTATGTTCAATGAGGATATTACTAAGGAGCCATCCATCCACGACCACATTTAACGTGATCTCCCTATCATAGTCAAGGCTATGAGGGGGAAGGTTTACATGTAAGACCTACCTCTCACACTCTTCTCTGACACATGGTACCTTCTCTCTCAACCATGATCCTAGCAAGGGAATAATATTCTCTTGCCTTAGCATTTTACATACTTCCTTGACCTCATCCAGGTCATCTCTTGGCACCTCAGACCTTCCTTCTTTGCTCCTCCCTCCTGGACTTCTCCTTTAGACACTGGATTTCTCCTTGTAAACTTTGAATGACATCCATGGTATCTTGATATACCTCCTTTTGATGTGCAGGGTCTAGGTACTTCCCATGTACCACTTCTTCCCTTGAAACTAGGTTCTTCTTCCTTGGTATTTCCTTTGCACATGTGCGGCCTCTGCTCTTGTTGTTACCATAACAGATTCCAAACCCACATCACATGTCACCCATGGCATCCATTGTGTGTCTATGTCTTCTTAATGCTTACCATAACAACGCCCTTGTCTTTCTGGTGTTATTGATTCATGTGCTCAAACAACTCAGGGCACTCCTCATACTTGTGTTTCTTCCCACACCATGAGCACTGCAACAAGTATGGGCACTCTCATTTGTAATGCTCTGTAGACCCACAATTAAAACAAGTTCCTTTTGGGAACTCACTTCTTCCTCATTCGCAATTACCACGACCACAGAATCCTCTGTAAAATCCCCTTCCATGCACATCTCCATCTGCACACTCCTCATAACGGTGATCATCACCTTTAGAACTATTGGCAATGTTGGTCTGGCGCACCCCATGATCAATGGCCTCATGGATTTGGTCAATAAGCCTACAATCCTTAGTATCATGGGTTGTAGAGGTACATATCTTATAGTAGCAAGACACATTCTTCTGAATTGTGTGCAGTTGTAACAAGGGACATCTACTTGCATCATGGTCCCCATGAAAAATTTCATAGTCTATTGTTATGGCGTGTACCATCCTCTTGGGGGAAACTATCCTTGACATGCCCCTCCACTTCACAATCTATACACCATGTACCACTGCAAGTCTCATGGGCTGAGTTCATAGACAAATTCTCCAGCTACTTAGCCATAATAGCAATTTGAGCCTCTAGGAATGGGCTAACACCAGTATCAACACTTCCAATAGCCTCGGATGCATAGAGTAGCTTCTAATGCTTCATGTGCGGTCTGTGAAATTTTTATGAGATAAAGCTCTTCTAAATGGAGTTATCAACCCCCCAACAAACCATTGAGCATGTTGTGAAGGGTGAATGTCATATGAAAATTTTGATAGGAGGGTCTTGAACCGTGCATCATACTCCCACACACTCTCTGCCATTCCCTATTGAATCTCCTTTAGGGTATTGATGCTCTTTTGTTCAAACTTAGGGATGTGGAATTCTACCAGGAAGGCATTATTTAAAGCAGTATAATCCACCACCATTTTGATGAGGGTCATATTTCCTATACCAGCTATGTGTGCACCCTTGCAATCATCATTGCAAACTGACTAGCCTTCCGCTCTAGGGTTATGATCCCCTTTGCACGCCATAGCAACTCACACTTGTGAACATGTTCTGCAGCATCTTCAATACCTTTGTAATCTGCAAAAATGTAAAGACATCTCAAAGAAGACTTGAGGGGGTGGCTGGGGCCCTTGTCCTCCTGAGCCAGAGCCTTGGTTCCCTCCAGTGTTTCCTCCACCTGGAACCACGAGATCCACCAGGTCCTGTGCCTCCTGAGCCACATTCTTCAGATCCACCAGGTCTGTTCCTCCTGACCCACCAGATCCACCAAGGTCCACCAAGGTCCTGTAGTGGTCATGCCAAGGGTCCCTAAGGTTCCACTGAACTGCATGCCGATAGTCTATGATAATGCCCCACTACCACTAGTGTACCCCGCGGCACTCCTACATGAGACATAAGGCTTGTGTACTTGCTCCTTGTCTAAAAATTCCTCTGAATACTAGAATATGCATAGCCATAGAAGTGGGAAATGAAAAATTGTATCTCCTAGGCACAGATCTGTCACTTCCACTGATACCAACTGGGTCAACGATACTCCTTCCTTGATCTGGAAAACCAAGCGCCAGGGTTTGGTCATTAGGTGGGTTCAGATACGTGCCAATGAATATTCTCTCTCCACATGTAATGAAATCTCATCAGAAGCCAAAGGGGTCTCTCTTACGTTCTTTCCAAGATGGGGTAGCACAGACTGCTCAGGTTCCACATCCTCCACGTGAACCTCAACTCCTTCCCACAATGTCTACCTCCATAGATCCATCACACTTACAACCTCACATTGTCTAGAAATCTCCCTTTCACACACTTCACTATACTTGAGCTGCCTCTCCTCCCTTTCTTTCTCCATCGTAATATCTTCCATCTTCCTCTACCCTAGCTTCCTCACCCAGTGCTCAGAACGGTTTAGCCAGCCATTGGAAATGCCTCTAAACTCATGGTCACGATCAAGATCTTCAATGCCAAAGGAATAACACGTAGAAATGATCCTCTGGGCTCCCTCAAGAACTCAAACTCAGCAACTTCCAGACAATAATACGTGGAAATAGTGTATTCCAGAGTGTAGCTAGCCAACACTCCCTTCCACCAATGATCCACAACACAAGTCCACATCAGATCTGCATCTTGCAACCTCTAGTATTCCTCTTGGGTCCATGCACGTGATCTATAATACCAACTTGATCTAGATGCAATATGTTGAGAGCCATTCATACAGTTCAATTGGGAAGCAACAGAAAAAAAAAATTCATACAAATCATGGTAGAGGTTCTCTTCTACCCATATACATGCATCAAACTCAGATCCAGTGTTGAATCTCTGAGAAAATTCATCCTCCGTGCTCTTGAACCATGATTCAACACTTTCCAAAGTTAAACGCTCTATCATCACTCATTACATAGATCATGATGAATGCCATTTCCCACTACAACTTTGAAAAGAGGTCCCAGAAATGGAACCAAGATGTAGTCATTTTTACACCCATCAAAGAATAGGGAAAACCCCATGCACGCCAGCCTATCACCCAGCGGGAACTAGGCTCTCACCTGAGGCACGCACAGGCACTGAGTCTCTCCTTTATGTGATTTTAGTGGAAAACATCATCTATGATCTGAGTTTAAGAGATTTGAGAGGAAATAAGACATACAAGCACCATAGAGCTCAGAACGGCTTCTAGATCCTTGCAGTCATTCCAGACACAGAAAAGTGCTTAACAGATTATAGAACTTACACCAAAACAGAAAGGAAGTTTTACAAGCATTCATACTTAGTTCATAAACATAAATGAAAAAGAGCTATGAAGAAGGATGTATGCATCATAACCATTAATGTTCATATTCACATAAACTGGTAACCTTATTACATTCATTAGGCCCATTACAAAATGTCACAGAAGGGCAGACCACAGTCATGCATTATAACTGGATTCATATAGCTAGGCTCTCAAAAGAAAATTTATAACCCCTAAACCCTTGATACATCCTTTCCTACAGCTTATTTACCCAAGCTAACAGAGTCCTTGCAGTATTTCTACAGAGCTCCACCCTCTATCCACTTTCTTCCTTTCTCCTCTTGTTTCTTATTTTTACTTCTACAGGTGCTTGTATATATAGCCTTCCTGAACTGCCAACTCATTCTTCTACGACCTCAGATCTATTGCCAAGTGTCTGAATTTGGTCCTCCATGGGCACATGCTCCTCCAGGCCTGAGCTCACCACTCCTTGCCATGATGTCCTTTTAGAAGCTTCTACCACAGAGTATATTCCTTCCAGGCCACCCTGTCGCCAGGCTGGCACCTTATCTACTCAGGTCATGTTTTTCTCATGTCCTGCCCAATAGGTCAAAAATGGATAAGTCCCAGATTCTACTCTGTGGGCATGCATCCTTGGTTCTACCAAAACCCTACTTGAACCCTTCCCTGTGCACCTTATCTTGCATGCTTTTTTCAACCTTGCACGCCTATGCACCCTTTTTGGACTTAGTTGATATTTCAGGGGCCCAACTTACAATTGGTTGGTTACCTGGGAATTTCACCCAAGGGAGTAAAAAAACCTAAAAATACAGAGGCCCCACCAACCATAAGCCAATCAACACTCATAAAGAGGAAAAGGTTGATCTAAAAAACCCATATGACTCCAAGAAATATTTCATTTGTTGTTGGTGGCTCATCTCTCTCCAAGGCTTCTATTTCTAAGGCCATGTCTCTTGTAGCACCTGTGATAGAATTGGTTAAGGTCATTGACTCCCCTAATATCTCACAAGATCCATAATCTCTTCCTCTGTTACTTCCAATATCAGTTCCTTCCACTTCCACAATAATTTCTTCCTTCCCATATCCTTCTATGACGCATGTTTTCTCATCCCTTCTAGTTCTCGCTGCTGGAGAAACTATCAGGTCACCCATTTCTTCTTCACTTCCCTTAACGCTTCCATTTCCCTCCACCTCATTCCCAAATATCATTTTATTAACTCCTATGGATTTCCTTACATCCACCACATCCATCATTGCCACTTCTACCCAAATGGAAACTAATGTTTCTAGTGCTCTTGTCATAACTAATGTTTTAGGTATCGGATCTAGTATCCCATCTTCATCAACATTAGCTATTTTTGAATGGTTATTTGGAAAGACTCCAAAGCAAAAGAAAATGAAGGTGCCTCTAGGAGATGTAATAGATCTCAATATATTGGAACAGATGCCTAAAAGAGAGGCCAAGAACTGTTTCAATTCTAATAGTGAATCCATCTGGAGAGTGAATTGTGGAGGTTGCTACTCTCGTTGAGGGAAAAACTAAGGAGACAATTACTACGACAGATTATCGGATCTCTTGATTCTCATTGGGAAAATATACTCACGAAGGAGCTAAAAAATATGTGCACACTGCTCTTGAGGCTATGCTAGAAAAATATGACAAAGATAAGGCTATAAAAGATGAGCTCAAACTAAAGATCAAACAACTCACTTCATTGTTACGCAAAGTAACCCAGCTAACTCCATCGACTGAATTCTCAACTACTATGGCCATGATAGTTTCTTCTACCATTGATGACATTTCTTGTCATGAGCTCAAGAAGCTAGGCCAGAAAGGGATATCGGTAAATGGATGGATTGATCGTATATTACAGGAAGCTAATCCCTTAATCAAGGAGGCTATCAAAATATATAATGATCTACAGGTTAGGAAGGCTGCTATTTACAAAATGGATGAGGCCTTTTCCAAAGATAATAATAATCTAAATTTAAATTTGGCAACATGGAATGAGATCAGAGAAGAATACCCCGACGTGATCCTTCAGGAAGAGGTGATCAATGATGCCTTGAAGTTATTTGAATACCAAAAGGCCATGGAATTTTGGTGCCAAGTATTATAGGATTTAATTAAGAAATTGGAAGATAAACGAGTAGAAATCATGGATTCCCTGAATGACATCTCAGAAGAGTTTGATATTGCTAATTGTAAATTCTTCAACAAAAAAATCGATGCTCTTCTTGAAGATCAAATTAAGGAAAATTTCAAGGCTTTGGTGAAGCACGACGATGAGGTCACCAAAACTTTCAATAGTGACTCCATCAACCAATTGTTCTTGTGCCAAAATTTCATAGGGAGGCTAAAGAAAGTTATGAATAAACTTCAAAGAGTGCCATCCAAGATCACAAAGGAGATCGAGATGATAGATGTAGTGAATCATTATACATGTGGGCCCGAAGATGAATAAATTCAGGGAATCATCAAGCACTTCTTTGAGTATAAGCATCAAATGGATGTGTGGGAAGGAGAACAATAGAAACTTGCAGAAGAGGAAGGTGTAGATGAACAAAGCCAAAGCTGAGTGGCCATGAAAATTCAGATCCAAGCTCTGGATCAGTTGAAGTTGTAGGGTTGACCGAGTCAAACATTTGCAACAAATTTTCTATTTTCATGGGAGAATGTTCCCTTAATTTAATGACATTTCTATTTTTAGAAAATGTTAGTTAAGGGCCCAACTATAATGACTTAGCCTAAGAACTTATAAATAGTTGAATGCTTCAAGCGAAGAGGGAGATAGATTATTTTTTGAGTGAGGTTGCTCTTTAAACTTGGAAGAGTGCTTCAAAAAATTCTAAAAAACCTTTTAATTATATTCAGATTTATACCTTGCAATTGAGAATCTGATTTATTATGTTGGATAGTTGATCAATGCTTACTTTATGAATGCATGATTCCTTAGTGTGAGTGGTTATCTTACCTTTATTTTGGGTTATCTATTTCATGTTGTGAGTGAGTAATGTTATTATCTTTTATATCAGTTGTGAAAATCTTATTTTCCTTCTATTATTAAAGTTGCATTATCATTATTCATAGTTCTGAAATAGATGTTTGACTAGTGCATGTGTTTCTTTCTCATGATAAATTAACTATGTTGATTCAAATTTGATCTATCCTTTTCGTATGCTCAAGTTTAATAAAGGAACGTATGCCTTGGTTTGTGGCAGTTTATAACCTTTCTAGGTTGCAATAGGCAAAGGTGGACACTGATGCAAACATCCTACCCACATCAACCCTTCCAAATATTAAACATCCCTTTATTTGGTGCATCACCGTCCTTAGTATATTTTCATTTATGTAAAATACCTTTACTCAAAACTCATGAAGGTGTTAGCGTAGGACTAGATAGTCATTTTATTATACTAGGAAAAAGTACAACACTTAGTTTAGGAAAAGGAAGTTGGCATTCTCTAGAGGATCACCTTGAATTCAAGTCCCATGGATTGAGAGGTGATCCCCTATGTCCCAATCACACTGAACATCTTATTCACATTCTAGCCATTCAGGGGGTGTAGTGATTTGGTGACAACAATTTTTGGCACATCCGGTGGGATGAGTTGGTACTTCTCTTCTCATCATCATAAATAAAAGTACTTGGTGACTCTATATCTTTAGATTCTAAATCTCAGTGCATTCACTTATGCAAAGAATTTAGACAAGATCTTCTTCAAATCACGGAAGTTATCAGTAGATCAACCTTTTCGTGTCTCCTCCCAAGAGAAGAAGCAAAATTATTTTAAAACCATCAGTTGCAGCTTCATCTCATAGAGGTCATTCAACTCCTCCATACGGAAGGTTTCCTCCATCAAGGAACAATCAACCTCTTGCTGTTATGGCATGGAACCAAGTTTTTACCCCTTTTAATACAAGTATTCCACTTCTATTGGCTCAAATTGACCCTATACCAGTTACGACATTCAAAATTTTATCCTTGTACACATGAGAAACTCATGTCACTCCGATAGAAAGCATTATTTATGTAGACAACATCTGCGCAATACACAATGTCACAGAGGATGATGTTGTTGTCAAACTTCTGGCCACTTCCTTCAAGGGTAAAGTATTTCAATGGTTTCTAGGGTTACGTATCAGTAGCATAACCACTTGGTAAAAGTTAGGAGAGAAGCTCTACAAACAGTTTGAAGATAAGAATGATCACCTACCACTCTTAGAAAATCTCACCACTATAAAGATAACTCCCCAAGAGTACATGAGAGATTTCAATTTCTGATTTAATAGGACTTGGAATAGGATTCTGGCACTCATCAATCCCTCTCCAAACAATGCATTTATGTATTATTTGTGACCTTTGAATAGCAATGTAGCAGTTATGATTCAATCCATGGGGGGGAATACATTACTTGATGCTTATGACATAGCCATAAATGCAAAAAATTCTTTGATCGAGGCTAGAAAGATAGCTCCCCAACCACCCATTCCATTTTCCCTAGATCTTACAAATAATCAGCCTATCATTTTTCCTATTCTAGCAAACTCTAATTAGCCAACTCAATCGATCCCAGCCTCTTTAAATGATCTATTTGAATTCAAATCACTACTACAAACCTTTGGAAATGATATTGTAGTAATGAAAAGGAAACAGTCCCAATATGCTTGACCATTTCAATCAAAATATCTAGCAAATCGCCCTACCTTTCAAGGAAATAATCTGGCCCAGAACTAGGTTATCAGCCTATTGGGTTTTAAAATTGTACTTTAACAAACCACAGTCAAGGGACAACAATTCCCTCCTCTTTATGCGAGAGGTTCCCTTATTGAAAGCAAGCATAAAATCTTATATACAAATGTATAACTTTGAAAGTGTGGATTCCTGATACTTTGAAACATTTTAAGCCCGAAAGATTCTTAATACAAAAAAAAATAGAAGAACCAAGGAGATGAGAAATGAATTACATAAAAATACTCTTAAGAAATATAGATAGCATAATATAACCTTATACGTATTGATCAAGGGAGATGTAAAATATAATCATTCACTTTCACAACATATATAATTCCATGGACACAAAGTTCCAAAAATCATATAAACAAGAACACAAAGTTTCTTATCATAAAATAATAATGATCCGCGGGTTCCAGATGAGGAAAGAAGGAATAACAGATGGAAATGAAGTGGAAATTATTCTGTATTGATTAATTTCAAATCTATAACATTTAAATGAATGCCATGATCCAAACCCAAAAAAATGGCGTAGAGAACTCGCTAAATAGCTTCCAAAAATGGTTACATTCAGTTACAACTTATTTTAATCAAAATATTAAGAACTAATTAGGAGTTAAAAGAAGTGTTTCAAGATCTCGAAGAAGAAATGCTTGACTAAATTTCAGAGGTGCCAACTGGTTAAAGAATATGACGTTTTAAATTCTTCAACACCTCTGCTATTTCCATGCTTGGTGGAAAAACTAGACGCATTGAATCGCAGTTGTTAACCTACTTTTACAACTTTAAAAATGGGTCATCCATGTGGAAGAGATTTGCTAAAGAGGGATTGGGAGCACCTTTTACATTTTATGATTTTTATAGAGATTGTGTATTTTAGACATTTTGGTCCACCCATCTACTTCTGATATAGGCCTAACACATGGCTTCACTTGAGTGGCGATGAAGTCATGACTCACTTTTACAATTTTAACTCTTTTCAACAAAAATCTCAAAAAATCAAAGTGCTCCACTAACCTGCCTTCCCACTTTGAATTTTGATGTAGGCTCAACATTTGACTTTACCCCTTTACATGAGTGGGGCCACGGGTCAATTTATAACTTTAAGCCCTTTGTGGAATCAAAGCCAAAATTCCTAAAGTGCTCTGATGGTCTACCTTACCTTTTGAATTTTTAACACAGGCATCAACACTTGGCTTCACTTGGGCATCAGCGGGGTTGTGCTTCACTTTATAATTTTACACCCTTTTAGAAACAAAGGTAAAATTCCTAAAGTGTCCCAACAACCTACCTCTCCACTTTTGACTTTAAAATGGCCATGTGTCCCTTTGCGGGCATTAGGCATTACTTTTACATTTTACGTATTTCACCATAATGCCTCAAAACATAAAAAGGACCCACCTTTCCACCTTTGACCTTTCAAAGCATCAAAACACAAAAAGGGCCCGCCTTTCCACCACCGCTTGTTTTAGCCAATCAGGATCCTTCAAGCCACGAGGCCAATTTGACACTTTTGTAAAAAATAAAAAAAGTGACAAGTTTAAAAGATAAACCTGCCACACTGCATCCAATCAGAGATGTCCACATATCCATGAACATTGGGAAAAAAATTGACACCTGTCATTCACGACTATGGAAAAATAAAAATGAAAGGGAAAAGCCCACCATTTGTGCTTGAATTTCAATTTTTTCTCCATGGAATGAGAAACTACACACAATACCATGCTCGACATGATCCAAAGCCAAAGAGAAGGATTGAAAATGACATTTGAATGAAGGAAAATATTTTCAAGCATCCAAACAGGGAAATAGAAAATACTTCAAACTGTGAAGACTGAAGAATTTTCAAGCTAAAGGGTGAGATCAAAACTGAGCACCCATGAATTCAAAGCTCAAATTTATCCAAGGCACCAACTCAAAATTCACAAAACTTGACTTCAAAAAGAGGGGGATTTTGAGGGTGACAACACAGCCAAAAATCAAGTGTGAAGCCTTTGAACTTATGAAACCCTTCCATTACTAGTTCATCTAAAGCCATAGTGCCAGTCAAAAATAACCTCATTAAAGATTATGAGTGGTTTTAACCTTATTCTTAGCCTCTTAAACAAAATATTTTCCCAAATGGAGTTCTGAGTCAGGCTCTTATGGTCCAAAGCATACCTGCTCTACCTGAATTATCTTTCAGACCATCCACTCATGAAAGTCAAGACCAACCTTTTAATGAAACTACACTACTAAATTGGCAAGTAGAAGAATTTTTTGGCTTGAATACAGATGCCTCCACTATAACATCCAACACACATTCCAAGAAAAGGGAAATAAACCCGCAATCTTCCAAAACTGATCAGGCATCTACTTCTCAGTCCCCAACACAAATATCAGATGAAAAAGGCACAGGAAAGAAATCACTGGAAGTATCCATGGATCAGTCTACAAATAAGGATGGGACTTCAAGTATCACAATGCCTAATAGGCATTTTCCAAAAGAAGACTCTAATGCCCCAAAAGGTATTATCAAAGTGGGGGTGATTCCATTCAACATTATGGAGCAAATGAAGAAGACCAATTTGAGTGTCACGATGTGGGATGCACTCTCAATTCCTTCTTAGAGGAACTTGCTACATGAGGCTTTGAACAACTTTAGCACTACCAATAGATCGTTAGGTCAAAACAAGTAGTGGCAACCAGCTTATGCCAACCCGAAACAAAAGTATTAGCTAATCCCAACAAGCCTCCACCATTCTATATCTCACTGATTATTGGTGATCATTTGGTACACAATTAAATGATCGATTCTGGAGCCATTAGTTCTGTAATGCCTGAGCAGATCACAGATATATTACAAATTCCATATAATCCAATTTCAAGAGGAGTTTTTCAACTAGACGGTACTACAGTCCAAACTATGGGGGTCATTAAGGGGCTTCAACTTACTATCCATGCATGTCCTAGCTTAAAATTCATGCAAGACATATCTGTTATTGATTTCCCTCCCCTTTTTTCCATTTGCTTATTGTGGGAGTTCACTGCTATGATAGGTGGATATTTGTCATCAGAATGGTCGCATATGATCCTTAGAACTTAGTACGAGATGAAGGTGACTATAAAATCTGAACCTATTTGTCATAATCATGTGGAACCATACACTGCCAAACCCATAAATGGAAATTATGCCATTGGTGACCTAGATGAAGAAGATATAGATCATGAGCCAACTACTCTCATGGAGGAAGTTCCTGACATAGTGCTTGATGAAGTAAGTATCAACCACCAATATGATCCCTATGTTGATTTATTAGTAGATGAAGAATCAAGTTTTCTACTTCTGGAAGAAACAGGATTGGGTACATACTGCATTCATGAAGAAAATACTATCATACCTCAATTTGTTAAGGCATCAAGTGATACAAAAGGAATGTGGAAAATGTTATTTGATGGCTCACGAAGTCAAAATGGATCTGGTGTAGGGGTTATGTGGATCTCTCCAGAAGGAGACAAATATTTCTCTTCCTTTTAGTTACAGTTCAATTGCACTAATAATGTTGCTAAATATGAAGCTCTTATACAAGGAATTCAGCTGGCCCAAAGAAGAAGAATCCAAACCTTGACCATCTTTAGTGATAGTGAATTGGTTGTGCACAAAGTTATAGCCCATACTACATCAAAAAATGATCTACTGAGGTCATATAAAAATCAGGTTTGGGATCTGATAGAATATTTCAAAGCTTTTGGAATTCATGCAATCCCCATGAAGAAAAATCAAGATGCTAGCAGGTTGGCTACTATTGGCTCCTAGTATGATGTACCTATAGACATCATGAAAGAAGAGCAGTAGATAGTCAAAATGATGGTCCGTCCCATAGTACCAGATAATGTAAGTAGCTGGTAGGTGTTAGATAGTGATCAATAGATTGTTCTCTTCCTACACAAAGAAGCATATTTTGTTGCAAACAGCAAGATAAACTTCAAAATTCTTGCGGTGATCAAATTATATAGTTGAAAGGAAACAAACTACCAAAATTCCTAGTTACATTGGAATCCATCTTCAATTCAGATGATCAAGACAAATGACAGAGCACTAATATGGTGGTCAAGGAGGAGGATTTTGAAGAGATCAAGGTGGCAAGTGAATTTTTTTTTAAATTTGGTAAGGTATGCACTACTTAGGAAAAGAAAGCTTTCATGAAACTATGCCAAGAGTATCATGATATTTTCACATGGAACTACAAATACCTGTATGGTTTCAATCCTGGTTTAGCTCAACATACCATAGAGCTAGACCCTAACTCTAAGCCAGTTTGTCAAAAATAGAGGCCAATCAATCCCAAAATTGAGCCGCTAATGAGGAAATAGATAACCAAGCTTATCGAGGCCTACATAAATTTTCCCATCAAGCATTCCTCATGGGTATCCAATCTGGTTCCTGTAAGGAAAAAGAAAGGAGAGATTCATATGTGTTTGGACTTTAGGGATTTTAACCACACCTCATTAAAGGATCATTACCCTCTTCTGTCAGAGGATAAAATCCTCCAAATAGTGGCAAAAGCTCAAAGGTTTTCTTTGCTTGATGGATATTCAGGATATAATCAGATTCTGGTCCAATAATATGATCAATTCAGAACATCTTTCACTACTAACAGAGCCACGTATGCTTACAACAAGATGTCATTTGGGTTATCCAATGCAGGGGCCACTTTCCAAAGAGACATGGATATGGCCTTTAAAGGACTAATCAACAATATTAGCTTGGTTTACCTTGATGACATAAGTGTCTATTCCAAGCATGCCGAAGATCATATCACACATCTAAGGAAGGTTTTTTCATAGATGTAGAGAATTTGGGGTCTCACTAAACCCTAAGAAATGCATTTTCGTAGTTTGGGAAGGGAAATTATTGGGACATATTGTTTTAGCAGAGGTATTGTCCATTGATCTATCTAGGATTCATTCCATTATGTCCTTATCTCTTCCAAGTCACAAGAAAGGTCTCCAAAGTTTCCTAGGAACCATAAATTTAGTACGAAGATTCATCCCTCAGTTTACAACATTGGCTAAACCACTCATGGCCATGCTAAAAAAAGAACATTCCATTCTCATGGATGAAAGAGGGGAGGGAGAGTTTTGAGGATATCAAAATGGCCATTTCCCAAGCTCCCACACTGGTAAATCCCAATTTTGACAAAGATTTCATCCCTTATGCTTTTGTAGGCCAGGAAAGTATTTCAGGAATTCTAACTCAGCAAAATGGTGATCTGATGGAACAACCAATTGGATTTTTTCATTAGTATCTCAAGGAATATGAGCTTAAATATTCCTTCATTGAAAATAGGTCTTTGCAGTCATTCAAGCTCTGAAATATTTAGACACATGTTATCTAACAACAAAAATCACTTATTGATCTCTCATCCTAGCGTCAAGGACTTTTAGTTGAATAAAGAGATGCATGAGAAACGTGCTGGGTGGATTACAAACGTAATGGAGTATGACATACAAATCAAAGTCACTAAACTTTTCAAGGGCAAGGGTTTATGTCCACATCTAGCTGCAGACATGGAGACCAAAGATATGGAAGATGTTACATTTTTTAATGTTGATGAAGGAAATGACCAGACTAATTAGTTGACTAAGATGCAAAATTTCATGATCTCAGGGGTATATCCTCTTGTTTTCTCTTGAAAATTACTCTACGTTTTCATAGCAAAATTCAATTTTTTTGATCTCATGCCCTTCTTTGGTGTTTAAGCCAAATTAGAGATTCAAGAAATTAGCAGAAGTCATGCCCTAGAGCCGTTTAAACCTCTGTTTTGCTCATTTTGAGAAATTCTCCATTTCCCAGTCTGTGCACATAATATCCTCTTTGCAACCTCTATTTTTTATTGAAATTGTTCACTTGTTCTATGGCCTGGGTCACCAAATCATTTTTTTTTCCTCCATGCCTCTGGTTCGTGAAGGAAATTCGAAAATTGGACTCAAAACCATCAAGTTTTCTTCTTTTGTGGTCTTTCCACAGTTGGGATGACAGATGTATTTTCCCCATCAAATTTTTATTCCAATGAATGTAGGTACGTGGTTAGATCCTATTGGATAGGGAGGAACGAGATTTTTGGTGAACTTAACACTTTTGGTCACTTTTGGCAAAAATGGTAAATTTGCCCTGCGACCCCGATTAGGCTATAAAGGAAAAAGTTAAAGTTGAAGCCTGTAGGGAAAAATTCAAAGTTGAATCCTATTGTTGAAAACTCAAAGTGGATGAGTGGGCCATCGAGGCACTTTTAGAAATTTAACCAAATTCCAAAAAGTGAAGTAAAAGTTCTAAAATGCTCTGCGGCTCTGCCAAGGTCTCAGTCCCAAAGTCGAAAATTCAAAGTGGAAGAGCGGGTTGGCAGAGGAATTTTTTTTTTTGAGCCTTTTTGTAAAAAAAGTGAAAATTTAAAAAATGATCCACAGCCCTGATCAGGCTATAAAGGAAAAATTCAAGTTGAAGCCCACCGTTGAAAATTCAAAGCGAGAGAGCGGGCTAGTGGAGGAAATTGAGGTTTTGAGCCTTTTTCCCAAAAAGGTTAAAATGTTTAGAAAGGAGCCATGACCCCATCTCCAACCAGAATGTGTCATGTGTCCTAGTCAAATCGGAGTAATGGGCCGGCGGAGGAAATTGAGTTTTTGAGCTTTTTTCCAAAAAAAATTAAAATGTTGAAAAAAGGGTTGCGACCCCATTTCCAATTAGAATCATCCACGTGTCTAAGTTGAAAAGTCAAAGCGAGGGTGCGGGCTAGTTTGGTCCAAATTTCCAAATCTCTAAAAAATGACAAAATGCAAAGAGCTTCCCCTATAACCACTCCAATCCCTTCCTGTCATGTGGACGACCTAATTTTAGAGTTAGAGGAGAAAATCTAATGGTCTGTATTTAAACTGGAAAATCAAATGTAACGGTTGTTTTGCAAGATCTGGTTTTAACCTGCCATGAGTGTTTTCTTCACAAAAGAGGGATTCGAAAATATGTTGAGGATCTGTGAAGTTGTAACGGTTTCTTGCAAAGAATATAATGGCTTCTCAATGTCATTATGGGTGATAGATTTTCGAAAAAACCATAGTGCTCTGTGCCTGGAAAAGACAAAAAATGCCATTCTTCTTCTATTTTCTCTTCTTTCTCAAATTTATTCCATTCTCAAGCTATGTACAAACTCTACTCGAGCTTCAATAAGAAAAGAAGGATTTTTTTGCCTCCTTGATTGAAGAATTAATTGGTACTTTGCGACCAATGAATTTCATTCAATCTTATAGCTTATCCCACATATTTGTTTTTCTTCTAATTATAAATGCATGTAAATGAAGTTTCTAATTGATGTGTGTGGGCATTTGATATTCTACCCACAACATTAGTTTTTCCTACCTCTATTCTCACTCCCTTTTCCCTTCTCAGAAAAAGTTCTTCTCTAGTGAGAAATTGCTAGCTTTTCCACAAGAATAGTGGAGTGCCCCTGCTGGATCTCTGGTCGAAAGACCACCATTGAAATCCACTTTTTCACACATGCACATATGGAAGATACACCATTCAAGTAGAGGGACTTAGATTCCCATAGCGTTGGCCTAAAACCCACCAATTTGTCCACAAGACATTTTCTTGCCAACACCTCCAAATATGAATAAGGTCCAATGATGCACTTTCCGTCTCCAGTCCATTCTATATGCCTTGGAAGATAATGTTATTTTCTAAAAATATTTGAATGGTGCTCTTCTACGCTGCATCAAGCCAAAGGAGGTGAACATGGTGCTAGAGGAATTTCAAAATGGTATTTCCAGAGGGCATTATTCAACAAGAACAACTGCTACCAAGATCATGAAATCTGGTTACTACTGGCCAGACTTGTTGAAAGATGCTCATCTAGGTAAGGAAATGTAAAGAATGTGCTCTTTTTATAGGAAAACAGAGGCTAAAAACTCTCCCTTTGTATCCCATTTAGATAGATCAACCTTTCGTTCAATGGGGATTAGATTTTATTGTAATGATCAATCCTCTGTCTAGCAATGAACATAAATGGTTCCTCACCACAACAAATTATTTCACCTACTGGACAGAAGCGGTGGCCTTGAAGGAAAGCAACAAAAATACCATCCTTGAATTCCTATAGAATATAACGACAAGATTTGGTGTTCCATTTACCATCATCTCTAATAATGAAATGGTTTTCCTTGGACTAAAGTTAAGTGAGTAGGTAGTTACAAATGGGGTCTATCTCAAGACTTCATCCAATTACTATCCATAGGGAAATGGGTTGGCTGAATCCAATAACAAGAATCTCATAAGGATCATCAAATGAATGATGGAAGCTCACCTTTTATGCTGGTATATGGAAGGGAGGAAAAGCTACCAATCTCCTTGGAATTACCTTCTTTGGAATTGGCTCGTTAACTTGAAGTTATGGAAAATGGCTCCTTAACAGTGAGGTTTGTTGAACTCATGGAATTGGAGGAAGTTTGAGAAAAGGCTATGAAGAATTTAAGCCAACATCAAGATCAAGTTAAGAAATCCTTTGATCAGAAATATTCTGACAGGCATTACGAAGAAGGAGACTTGGTTCTCAAATGGGACGAAGACAGAGCTAAACCAAGCAAGCATGCCAAGTTTGACGCTCTCTAGAGCGGTCCTTATATTATTACAAGTTACAAAGAGGTGAATTCATTTCATCTATCTAGAATCAATGGAGAATAATTTCCCATTCATGTGAATGGGATACATCTCTAATCTTGCTTTTGAGATTGTTCCACCCTGTACAGTGTTCTTTTCTTTTCCTCCAAGTGCTTTGCACATTGTTAGTTTTCTTTTGGGACTCCTTTGCCCAATGTTTTTCTTAAAGGCTACTAGTCTAAAAGCTTAGCAAGAAAGCATTCACTAGAGGTCACCAAAAATGTTAACGTTTTAATCTACCTTGAGAAGCAGATGTCAAAATTGGTCAAAATTTTTTTGGAGAAAATAATTTGTAAATGGAAAATTCTCGAAGACCCGAAATCCAAATTTCGGACTTCGGATTTCAGATATTTTTCTCTTTCAGAGTTTAATGGTGTAAGTATTTGAAATTTTGTTTTCAAATTTCTGAAGTCTGCAACCCCGAAAGTCTAAAATTTTAGACTTTCGGGCTTTTGGGGTTTGGAGTTTTTACTATGTAATTGGAAATTTTTTAACCTGGAGTTCCAAAGTCTGAAACCCCAAAAGTTTGAAATTTCAGACTTTTAGGTTTTCAGGTTTTGGAACTTTTGGCCACATTTTTTGTTAAATCCCTTTCAGATTTCTGAAGTCTGAAAGTCTAAAATTTTACACTTTTGGGCTTTTAAGTTTCAGAATTCTCCAGTCATTTTTAAGATTTTCACTTTCAGACTTCCAAAGTTTGAAAGTTTGAAAGTCCAAATTTTCAGACTTTTGAGCTTTTGGGTTTTGAAACTTTTCATTGTCAATTCACATTTTTCATCTCCCAATCTCCGAAGTCCAAAACCTCGAAATTATGAAATTTTAGAAATTTGGGCCTTCGGGTTTCATACTTTCAAAGTCCTTTGTGTATTTAATTTTTCACCAACCCCCGTACGGATAAGATTTTTGCCATAAATTTTGAGTTTTCTATTTAAAATCATTTTTTACTTGTCATTTTTACCTAACACATTTTCTCTGACATTCCATTTTCTTGTACCTTTCGATGTCATTTTCAAGGTATTTTAACTTGGTTATTTCCCTTTTGGTTTAAGATCTCTTATTTTCATTTTGTTTGTTTTCTTTTGTTCCTCTTCTATGTACCTCTCGGAATGAAAAAATCATTGCCCACCATGTTTCTACATTTTGAGTTTCCACAGACATTCAAATTTTTCAAGGGAGCTCCTCAAGTTTTCCATTTTTCCCTCTCAGTACTTTTCGAGATTTGGAGATTAGCATTGTTTGGTAATTTCCTTCTCAAATTTCGAGTACTTTGTGGTACATCTCTATTTTGGAGCTCTTGATTTCAAAATTTTCGGAGGTCACCATTTCAGAGAACTTTTTCGGAACTTTTTCGGAAAATTTCAGAAATTTTTTTTAGAACTTTCACTTCAGAAAAAAAATTCAGAACCTTTACTTCGGAGAAATTTTTCAAAACTTTGGAGTTTTTCTCTTCGGGACTCTTCAATTTGGGTTTTTGAAAGCTGATAATTTTCAGGAGTTTGGGACCTACGTTTCAGATTATTGCACTTCAAGTTTCAAACTTCTCTTTTTTCAATATTTTTCAACTTTGGCTTTCAGAATTCAGAAAAGTCATCAGGTTCCAACATATAGAGCTTGATGTCTACTTCCACATCAAAGGGAAAAGAAAAGATGAAGTATTCATTTCTTGGAGTTGCTCCTCACTCTTGCATTTCTTCCAACTAAGGGAATATAGGGGACACCAACCTAGGGAAGATTGATTTTCCATATTTTTGGGAAAGAGTAAAGGCTTTGAACAAGAAACCATGGATGTAGGCCATCTACAATAGTGGGATTGCCCTTGCTACCGGTTTTCCCACATCCATACATTTCCCAGAGTTTGTTTTAGCCATGGCATCTCACTTTGACAAAGAATCCATGTCAGTCAAAGATGATGATGATAAGGTGGTAATCTATTTGGACCCAAACTTCCCGATGTTGAAGATTACACCAAAAATTTTCCAAAGTTGGTAGTGGAACATTGGGACAAGGAAGATAATGTATACATGAAAATCATGATAAAAACTTGCTTGGCCAAGAGCTTCACCAAATTACCCAGAACCATGCACAGTCAGATTTTATTCAGGAGGTCAGTGACCTTATCATGCTACTAAGCACCGTTTCAAGTCTCCCTTCTACAAAGGAGTTCCAGGAATGGATGTTCTTATACATCACTACCATAAAGAAGAATAAGGTGTTTATCCTATGGGGGAGCATATTAGTAGCTCCATTTGCTATCAGTTGAGCAAGGTGCTTTCCATAAAGAATTTCTATATGACATCCTTCTTGGTTTATGCAGCCGTTACTATGGGAGATTCCTCTGGGTTGAATACTCAAGGTATTTGCGGCACCACTCAAATCTATGATTTCTATCCCCAACTGACACTAAGTGAAGGGAGTAGGAATTTTTATAGGTTCAATGTTACCTTATTTGTGGTTATCCTCTATCGTTTTGATAAAGAGTTATACAACTAAAGGATTTCTGATGAAGCCTTCAAAAAAGTGCGTGAGTGGGGATCCATCCATTTACAGTTCCCTACATTCACTTACATTTAGGTTCCATGCTTCATAGGTGCCCCCAAAAATTACCAAGGTGCCCCACTGATAAATGGGTGCTACTGGAATTGGTCTGAAAATTGTTGGATTATCATCAAATTCAAAACAAGCACCACAAATCGGGAATGCATTTCCCTATTTCAATGGGCAGATACACCTGCCAAATATTCATAAGGCCAAAAATGTGGATGTGGAATTGGCCAAAGTGACCTTGCGAACATTTCATCCATGAAATAATTTTGATTATTAGGGTAAATTTGGTGAAACAGGTCGTTCCAATGCCCACGTGCCCCAATTAGAGGTTGTCTGGATTCATTGTCAGGATGAATACATCATGCGACAAAGGGATTATGATAGGTTGACCTTGGATGAGATTTAGTAGTTTGGTTTCGCTGATGTCCCAAAGGAGGCGCAAGGTAATGATGAGGTTTTACATGTGGCATACAAAAATGATAATATTTCCAATCAACCATTTCCATAGATTAATTGGTATGTAGAGGAATGTTACAATACAAAGGAGATGGGGGGCATTCTACAGAGAACTTACAGTTGGTTGGTTACCTTGGGAATTTCACCCAAGGGAGAAGAACAACCTATAAATATAGAGGCCCCACCAACCATGAGGCAATCAACACTCATAAAGGGGAAATGGTCGACACAAAAAGCCCATATGACTCCAAGTAATATTTTGTTTGTTATTGGTGGCTCATCTCTCTCTAAGGCTTATATTTTTAAGGTCATGTCTCCTACAGCAACTGTGATAGAAGTGGTTGAGGTCATCGACTCCCCTAGTATCTCACAAGATCCGTCATTTCTTCCTCTATCACTTCCAATATCAGTTCCTTCCACTTCCACAATCATTTCTTCCTTCCCATCTCCTTTTATGGCCAAGGTTTTCTCATCCCTTCTAGTTCTCTCTACTAGAGATACTACTGGGTCATCCATTTCTTCTTCACTTCCCTTAACACTTCTATTTCCCTTCATCTCATTCCCAAATATCATTTTATCAACTCCTATTGTTGTCCTTACTACCACCCCATCCATCATTACCACTTTTACCCAAATGGCAACTAATGTTTCAGGTATCGGATCTACTATCCTATCTTCATCAACATTAGCTATTCCTGAATGGTTGTTTAGATAGACTTGAAAGCAGAAGAAGGTGCCTTTCGGAGATGTTATAGATCTCAATATATTAGAATAGATGCCTAAAATACAGGCTAAGAGGCCAAGAGGAAAAGAACTATTTCCATTCTGATAGTGAATCCATCTGGAGAGTGAATTGTAGAGGTTGCTACTGCCGTTGAGGGAAAAAATAAGGAGACAATTACTATGGCAGATTATTGGATCTCTCAATTTTCATTGGGAAAATATACTCATGAAGGAGCCAAACAAGATGTGCACACTACTCTTAGGGCTATTCTGGAAAAATATGACAAAGATAAGGCTGCAAAAGATGAGCTCAAACTAAAGTTCAAACAAATCACTTCATTATTACCCAAAGTAACCCAACCAACTCCATCTACTGAAGTCTGAACTATTATGGCCATGATAGTTTCTTCTACCATCGATGAAATTTCTTATCGTGAGCTTGAGAAGATAGGCCAAAAAGGGAGATCGGTAAATGGATGGATTGATTGTATACTGCAGGAAGCTAATCCCTTCATCAAGGAGGCTATCAAAATATATAATGATCTACAGGTTGGGAAGGCTATTATTTACAAAATGGATGAGGCCTTTTCCGAAGATAATAATAATATGAGTTCAAATTTCACAACATGGAGTGAGATCATAGAAGAAGACCCTGATTTTCGGTCCTTTGAGGAAGAGGTGATTGATGATTCCTTGAAGTTATTTGAATACCAAAATGCCATGGAATTCTGGTGCCAAGTATTATAGGATTTCATTAAGAAATTGGAAGATAAACAAGTAGAAATCATGGATTTCCTTAATGACATCTCAGAAGAGTTTGATATTTCTAATTATAAATTGTTCAATGAAAGCAATCAATGCTCTTACTAAAGATCAACTTAAGGAAAATTTCAAGGATTTGGTGAAGCGCATGACGATGAAGTCACCAAAACTTTCAATAATGACTCCATTGACCGATTGGTCTTGTACCAAAATTTTATAGGGAGGCTGAAGAAAGTTTTGAATAAAATTTCGAAGAGTGTCAGCCAAGATCACAAAGGAGATCGAGATGGTAGATGTAGTGAATCACTATGCATGTGGGCCTAGAGATGAATAAATTGAGGGAATCATCAAGTGATTCATTGAGTATAAGCATCAAATGGTCGTGTGGGAAGGAGAACAATAGAAACTTGTAGGAGAGGAAGGTGTAGCTGAACAAAGCCAAATTTGAGCAGCCATGAAAGGTTAGATCCAAGCTCTAGATCAATCAAATTTGCAAGGTTGATTGAGTCAAACCCTTGCAAAAAAATTGCTATTTTCATGGAATCATGTTCCCTTAGTTTAATGACATTTCTATTTTAGAAAATGTTAGTTAGGGGCCCAACTGTAATGATTCAACCTAAGAACTTATAAATAGTTGAATGCTTTAAGCTAAGAGGGAGATAGATTATGTTTTGAGTGAGGTTGCTCTTCAAGCTTTGAAGAGTGCTTTAGAAAATTCTAAAAAACCTTTTAATTATATTCAGAGTTACACCTTGCAATTGCGAATCTAATTTATTGTGTTGGATGGTTGATCAATGCTTACTTTGTGAATGTATGATTCCTTAGTGTGAGTGGTTAGCTTACCTTTATTTCGGGTTATCTATTTCATGTTGTGAGTGAGTAATTTGATTATGTTTTATATCAGTTGTGAAAATATTACTTTCCTTCTATTGTTAAAGTTGCATTATCATTATTCGTAGTTACTGAAATAGATGTTTGACCAGTGCATGTATTCCTTTCTCATGATAAATTAACTATGTGTTGAATCAAATTTGATCTATCCTTTATGTATGCTCAAGTTTAATAAAGGAACGTATGCCCTGGTTTGTGGCATTTTATACCCTTTCTAGGTTGCAATAGGTGAAGGTGGACAATGATGCAAGTATCCCGCCCACATTAACCCTTCAAAATATTAAACATCCCGTTATTTTTTGCATCACCATCCTTAGTATAGTTTCATTTCTTTAAAATCCCTTTACTCAAAACTCATGAAGATGTTAGTCTAGTACTAGATAGTCATTTTATTATACTAGGAAAAAGTATAGCACTTAGTTTAGGAAAAGGAATCCAGCCTTCTCTAGAGGTTCACCTCAAATTCAAGTCCCAGAGCTTGAAAGGTGATCCCATGTGTCCCAATAACACTGAACATCCTATTCACATCCTTGCCATTCGAGGGGTGTAGTGATTTGGTGACAACAATACCAAATCTTGGAGAACTTTTAACAAATGTTGGAAAATCTACCAGATGAGAAGGTAAGAACACTCCAAACAACTAACATTGAACCTTCAACTAGAATATGTGCATTAACGGAAGCCCAAGAATACATGGTTTCACACAATATTTGAGAATTTGAACACAAAATATCATGCCAAAAACTCAATAAAACATCAAGAATCCCTGATTTATCATGCCTAAGATACACACATAGAGTTACAAAAAACCTTCATCAACAGAATGGAAACACAAGGAATCTAAAATTGTTTATTGCATAATGAAATGAAGGCTCTCCCAACAATGTAATTGCAATTACCACAGTGCTACCACAAGAATGAGGTCTTTTTTCATTAAGAGGGATTTGTAACATAAGATTTCAATAGGAACATAAATAGCTACTTTGAACTATCAAAAATTAAATCAGACACAATAATGCTCATGACCAAACACAATTAACTCAGAACTCATCAAATTTGTTAGCAAGGGAAAGTTTTATTTGTAGTCTAAATCTTTGTTAATGTTTGTAAAATTGAAACCATCTTGACATGATTCTATTTGAAAGCTAAAGAAATTAATAGGTTTCTCAAATAAGTTCTTGGAAAAATGGCATCTCTCAATTTACGCCTTTCTTTTCAAAAAAATTTAGAAAATTTCAACCCCCCCCAATGCGAGAGTATTCTCATTACATTTATACAATTTCACTCGCTCACTTTCATTTTTCCCCCCAAAAACATGAGTGTTTAAGAGAATATTCCTCTTTACATCATACACCTTAATTTATTGTTATCCTCTTAAAAATAGAACCATATTGTGTTGTCAGGTGGAAAAGCAATGAGTTAGTCATGTTTTTACAGTCTTAAGTATGACTGGGGTGTCATGTCATCCCTTTTGACAATTATCTAATCATTTCCTTCCTTTTGTTGTGTAAGAAACTCCATTTTTATAATTATCAAGTGCTTCTATACAGCTTGATGTGACATACAATCCTTTTCACCTTTTGAGAATCAATGTCGAGTAATACATACTTGTGTTCATGCCTTTCAGATCTGAGTATCCTCGTGTGAATTATATCACATAAATAAAACATATTCTATTGCATAGTGCTAATCTCTTTCGAATTTATTCCCTTCGGGTGAGCTAAATAAAAATTTTCTTTCATCTGATGGTAGTGATTTTACTCAACTCAACATGTCTGTGCTACCCTCATTATAAATTCAACTCTATTTTCTCACCAATATGCATCCATTTTCCAACCTTAAAAGTGAAGAATCATCGGAGAGCCCCTTATTCGCACAATGGTGAGTGTGGTTGTAGCAAACAATTTTAAATAAGTTTCCTTAGAAGATTTAAACCAAATCTTTGATCTGACTGGTCCAGATGAAGCCTTTGTTATGGCCTTGTTTAATATTACAAACCCAAGGGATAGTAAATAACCCTAGACATATCGAAAATTTTGAATCTCACTCCTTCTGAGATGGATCGAGATCAATCTTTTCTTCTCAGCCTTCCAATATATGTATTACCATATTTTTCAATGGGAACATTAGAAAGCTCCAGAAGATATGAATAAATTTTGGATTGAAAGAAAGTCTGCTATGACAAGGGCAACTGATTATAAGTGTCCCTTCCTATGTGATGAAAAATTCATATTGATGGATATTCCAAAGGAGTCCTACGTGCTCTATGAAAATTCCTCCATTGATATTGTGCCCGTCATTTCTCATGAACTGGATGAACTAGAGCAGAGAATCATTTCTCTAGAAAAAGGTCAAGCAGGACCTATGTTGTCCTGACCACCCACCTCACCAGCACCATCCTTAAGAAGGAAAATGGGGGAATCAAGATCTCAAACCCTAATTTTCATTTTTGATGAGGAGGAAGTGGAACCTTCATCTCCTCAATTTTACAAAGAATCATTATCTAAAACCAAGGAAGGTAAGGTAAATTCCACCTTTCAACCTTCCATTCATTCAATGTGACGGGATTGATTGATGGAGTGAAAATTTTGAGGACCTCGGTATGTCCCTCTGCCAAGAGAGCATCCAAATTTCATGAGGAGTCACAAGGGTGAATCCAGTTCTAGATCTCTTGAGCCACTAGGTCCAAGGGACACAATGTTTTCTCTTATAGCCACTTCATAGGCTCCTCCCTAGTCTACTCCCAGTCATTCCACCCCTTATAAGGAAAGCTAGAAAATATTTCTTCGTACACGTGGTTCTGACCTTTTGGAATTGGTATCTTCTTATCATAAGAAGATTGAGTTGGGGAATATCATGGATGGTCTCAGAATGAGCATTTAGTTATTGATGGATTTGGGGATGTCCTGAAATCTAGTGGGGTTAGTTTTATTTGATTAGAAAGCTCAACATTTAAATTAATTCATATCAAGGAAGAACATGTTATTGAAAAATATTCCTGCACTTGGAAGAGATTTCAAAGTAGGAGTAAATGATAATTAAGTGTTGTTTCTCTTCTTGTGTCCTTTCTTCCAAATACGTATATAACTTTCTTCATCATGGGTTGGGGCCCCTATAGAACCCCAATTTTGAATTATGTCTGAAACTACTTCAGAATGATATTCAAATTTCATGAAACAAGGATAGTAGTTATAATGAGATAAGAGAATGATTTAGGAAAACAAGCATAGGATTTCTCTTCAATCCTCATATCTGTATCTTTATTTATGTTTTCATGTAACTATCCTCTCTTTTTTTATTATAAACTTATTAGGCTTGACATCAACATTTTCTACAAAATAAAACCACCACTGCATATCCAATGGTGTCCTTTCATGTGTTCAATTCATCCTTTAATGTATTGCATATTTTAAAAAACCTTCCACAGCTCAACCAGATGAGGTGACTTGTTTTTTTATTCGTGACCCTCCTCACACTGTTACCTTACTTTTTGCATCATTACTTGGAATATCACGGCTTTAAATATCCATCCACAGGGCCTCTTCTTTGTTCTAAAAAACTTTCCTTCCTTCCATGGACCTATCCCCCTCTTGAATTTGTGCCTGGGTGATACATGGAAACCTTGCGCATATTTGGGGATTTCGTCTTTCTTTCTTCTTTTGAATCTGCACCTGGGTGACATGTGGAGGCTTGCGATCCCTTCTTCTTTACTTTAAATTTTTCATCCCACCTGGGATACCTTGCTGCACTTTTTCCTCATGGTTGATCCTTAATTCTTAAGAGTCTCAAATTCTTTGTGCCTTTCCAAAGATGCACTGAAGGAACACGTGGATTTCTTCTGTATCCAATTCCACATTCAAACAAAATTAAGCCCTACAAAACAAAAAATAACACCATAAGGAATAGAGGGTCCAATTTTCACAGGGATTTTTAGGGGTAACATAAATATTACATTCCTCAACCAAAAAAGAGGACTCACACCCTAATCACAAGATTCACATTTGCATCTAGCATGGTCATATCTTTGAGCATACAGTTTTTAAAAAATGGGAAAATTAGTCAGAGAAAAATTTTCGAAGGCATACTTTGGATAAAAAGAGTGAGATTTAAATTGAGCATCAACAACCTGCACCCATAATCTATCTCTCTCATTGATAACATTGGCCAAATCAACCAATCTTGGCCTGGCTGGTGCTACCTATAACTGTGTTGTCCACCACTACCTATAACTAGTCATGTACCCAACATCGTCTATAATCTCATCCGCTACCTGATCCTCCACTCTTGCTGGTGGTGTTGGCTATGGAAGAGGTAATGGTGTCTCCACATCATCTCGATGGTACTATGGAAATGGTGGGGACACACCCTACCACAAGCCAAATTATATTTTGACCCAATCTATGGGTATGCTCTCATGCTCCTTGGCCCTACACTCTTGGATCCATCTCAAAAGTTGTAGCACCTCTAGCTCCTCCTCCATGCCTATGAACTCTGGATACATGAGTTATCACCTCCATATAATCTCTACTAGTGACAAGATATCTAGTACCCTCTGATAATATGTTATTTCTTGAGTCACCCCATCCACCCTCACCTTCTCTCAAACCCACAACATACCACCTATATCTTTCCCTATATATACCCACCTCCCACCCCTATCATGGTAGACCAAGTGGACGAAGGCACACAATGTTCTCATATGCCCAACAATGTAACAAATAGGTACAATAGAGACCGTATCGTCATATCCTCCTATAAGCCCATAACTCCCTGTATAAGTGAACCAAATATGCTAGTCCCCATGTAAAACAAACCCTATCAAACATCATGTCCTCTAGGAATACCCTCAAATACCATGGAAAACTCTAATCCTTTGAGTGTGGAATGGTGAAACAACCAATGCTAACCATCATCAAAACTAGCAAATGGGTCTCCTATAGATATGCCACATACATCACACCATAACTAATACTCACATTGTGATATGTTGGTTATACCATGGCCGACCCAAACACCATAGCCATATGACCCACTGCATCTAAAGATGATACCTGATATAGTGGCTTCCCCAATGATCGGAAGCCATCAAAATCTTGTACACGTCCTCTAGTGTGATGGTCATCTCTCCCATTGGCAAATGGAAGGTGTTGGTAGTTTGATCCCATCTATCGATGAGGGATACCATCATGTTGTGATCTCAGGAAATCCTTTTATATCTCCTCACCGCGCCTAGCCACGACTTCCCTCATGTGCTCCCACTCCTCCTCTGAAATGGTAGGTCTCATCTGTACTAACAAGGGTGGCATCGGTCCCTCATCATCATCTGTTACCTCAGCCTGCATCATCAACACCCACACAAGTTACTCATTTACCCTTTTGACTTTCTATTCAGCACTCGACCTCGCCTAATATTCACCAGCCTTACCTAGACCATTCACCTTCACTCAACCTACTTCCCAAACTCATATTCTTACCTATTTTCCCTTCCAATCATTCACCTATAGACCTACCCAACCACATCCCTCTTGTAATCATCATAAACCATCATCTATTACCCAAACCCTACCCTAACACTACTCTTTTCTACCCTAAACAACCTCCCACTACCTTCGACGGCCTAAAACCAATTGTTTCTTATACTTTGTTATTTAACAGAGTAACCAACATCGATTCCCCCAACCGATGCCATTCCCCTTCCATGACCGGAGCTAGTTAGTCAACCGACACCAGTTCAATAACTGACCGACGTCGGTTACTAGTTTGGCCCCAACGCCAAACCCCCACGTCCCCCCAATGCAAAAAATTAACAAAAACACCTAATTTACCCACCCAAATCCCTTTAAACTTTCCCTAAATTTCTTATCTCCCCTAATTAGTCTAATTCCACCCTCCAACCCGATTTCACCCCCATTTCAATCAAATTTAAATAAAAAAAAAATAAATTTTCATTTTTTCAAAATTCTATTCTTCAACAAAAACCAAAATTCAAGCTTGAATCCTACCTCTTCTCGTCGGTGCCTCCGTGGTGGGATGGGTGGAGCCTAAACTAGATCGCCCCCAGAGCCTTCTCCTACCTCTGCCATGTCAAATACCTCTCCCAGCTCTCAACCAATCAAAATCACTCAGGTGGCTGCAAGTGGGCCCTCAAACTCACTCCTCCAACCACTAATCTCTTTCCCAATCACTCTATGTGGGCCTATCTGTCGTTTTCCTCACGAATATGCTCTCATGCATCATTTTATAACCTCGTTACTGCTCAAATGAAAACTTTTTGGGCAAGTTTTTACCTGTAACATTATTAATATTGTATTGTGTGTGAGTATTTAATATTATTATTTAAATGAGATGTCAAACTCATTTAATAATATATAGTGTGAGTGAAGTTGTTGACCACGTAGCTTTTTTTCATGATCCTAGGGACAATGGAGAGAAATATCTAAGGTCATGACTCCTAGATTTAAGATCAAGTGTATTGAAGCTATCCCATGTCACCCTGATTTCCCATATCCAATATGATCTCCTTTGACCTAGTTCTTTGTTGCAAGGTGCCTTTTTCTTCACCCTACCACAGCCCTAACACATCCCTATAGACCCACCTACTAGCCTCACCACCCTACCATCACCCTTAGAGTACTTAGGGGCACGTTTGACATTACATTTTCCTTACCCATGGCCTCACCTATATACCCTTTTGAACCAACCCCACCTATTTGACAACTCGAACTCGCTTACTCGCTCTACCATGTGATAGTGCTACTCCATGTTGTTTTTCCTACCGACCTTACCTTGCCTTATTTCATGATGTTTATCTCTACCAAACCAAACCTTTTGGTGTTTCAGAACATACCTATACCCGTTCCTGCACCTAGACTCTGTTGTGTTTCTAGGATCACATCCTATACCTTGGATACCTGGACCGCATCACCCTTGTTTGGATAAACTATCGACCTTTGACAATGTAGATTTGTGTGCTCTTCAACCTTTTTCCTTGTTGCATTCGGGACATGTGCATGTGTTTGAATGTTTTCACCTTTAGCTAACCCCACTATCACCATGACCTATATCTTCACCTTACCACATTTTTCATCACCTACCACCTTATCAAACCCATCACTGATTATGATTACCACTACATTAGTTCTTGGTTTGAGGGGGATAACCTTCACCCATATCTGGGGCATCCACTTCTTCTTTTTTCATCGTCACTCATTAGTACAAGCTACGTGACAAAAAGGGGAAAATGTAGACATCCAAAATTGGGTAGCAACCCTCTAGGCCTCACCCTTCCACCTTATTAATTATATACCCCCTTACCATGACCCCTTTCACACATTTTTATTAATCTAATTATCAATATTAGGTTAATTACCACCTCACCTCTCCACCTCACCTTAGACCCATTCCAAGGCCATTTAACACCTAACACTAAGTCATCACTTCCCCTAACTAACTGAGACTCTTTCTAAACCTAATATTTATTGCCAACTACCTCTCCCATAAATTTCCCACATGTTTAAATGAGAATCAAGACTCCTAACCCAATTTCATTCTTGACCCATGCCAAAAAGGGAAGAAACAGAGCTATTTTGAGAAAAATTGACTATTTCTCCCTAACTGACTAGTTATTCATTGGTCGATGTTGGTCAAGGAACGGCCATCAGTTCCTTTAAATAATCACTTTCAACTCTTTCCCAGGTTCTTATTTTGGTTAGATTTTGAGATTATTCATTTGTATCCTGACATTCAATTAAGCATCAGATGATCAAACACAACACCTGAGCATAAGTTCTTCACTAACAACCAACCTCTTGCTCCATAGCCTTGGATCATTCACATAGGGAAGCACTCAAGCTTTGTTTCCACGACACTAGATCAAGACATGTTTTCCTATGAGCATCCACCAACCACCACCATCTACCAATCTCCAGATCCTCAGATAATTATCTTAACCAAATTGTTAGTTCTTAAGTTTGGTCTTAGATATCTTATTTTCTTCTGTTGTGCAGCTCCTTTCTCACCTGAATACCATCTGTCACCCATCTACCCAACACCCTACCAACCTCAACCTCTCTGTTCCTCCAACCACCCCTCTTACCCCTGTTGAGTCTTCACCTAAATCCCAACACCCTGCCTAAGCCTTCCCAAAATTTTGTGTAATCATAAAGAGCCCAAACCAACCCCTTTTCACCTTTGGCACCTAATTTCCCCTACCCTGATCAGTTAGCCCAACTGATCCTAGCTATAACCAGTGACCGACATCGGTTCCTCGGGACTGGCATCGGTCTCTGTGTCTGGCATTTTCCTTCAGACCAGCAAGTTAATTTACCTATCCAAAACCTCTCAAATCCTCCCACAACTTCACCCGAGACTTCCATAATACCCTCTGCTACACCTACAGACCTTAACAACCAACCACCCTCTTCAGATTTAATCTTGTATTTTTTATTTAGATTAAATTGAAACTAATGTGCTTGTGTGAGATACCTAAATTATACAACTACAATAGGACTCTCTATTTCATGTTCTTATCAGCATTTAATTTTTTTTTAAAACATGGATTGACAGCCTTATAGGAAGCACCCCACTTCCTCGGATCTAGCTCTCCTGTAAGGAAATCCACCAACTAATGCTTTTAATTCTATCTTGTTGTCTTTCTTTTCTTCTCAGGTTTTCCTTAGATAATCCTTCCTAGACAAAAATGAGTGCTCATAGGTACATTCCTTCTACCTTAAACATTTTTGTCATAGGTACATTCTTATTGGTGAAAAAACCCATGCATATATATACAAGAAGAATAATATGTCAGATTAAGGCCAAGATGGATAGGTTCAACATGATGATGAGCTCAATCTAATGAAGTGCTAGGAAGGAGTGAGCATGCCCCTAGTGCAAGTTGGCCAAGAAACATATAATAGATAGAAGTGGAAGATTGTTTATTGAAATAAGGGACAATTTCTATCAAACATGGTAAAAATTAAATCTTATACACATGTATGTCCTGAAAAAAGTAGAAGAAAAGCATGAATGCTATAGAAGGATATGAAAAAATGTAGCTAGAATACTCACAATGAAAAGGTGATGAGTTAAAGACACGAATAGTAAGATAAAATAATGAATAAAGTAAGAGTATGAATAAGGTCCAAACAACACTTTGTAACATACTAATCTTGTTTTCTCATCGAGATCTAATGTGTGTATGTGGAAATTAATTACCTCTTATAGTGAAGAGTTGATAAACAGTAAGTGAGGACAAACTAGCTAATGTGAAGGAATGATTTAATTTGATAGGTGATTTGTGAATGGATGGTAGAAGGAGAGCCGTACATTTCCCAGTTTCCATCCAAACATCCATATCCCTGATGGAGACGTATTTAATTCTACTCACAACATTCATCTACTACCAGCCATGAATCCATAACCCCAGTAGAGATATTGGAAATACCCCAAGAGAGAGTTATATTTGTTTTTTCTTTTTCTTTTTTGATTTTGATTTTGATTGAATTTTTCTTTCAGAAAATTATTTTAGCTCTCTCGATTATTTTGATAAGAGGATAAGAACCATTTCCGGATTGATGAAAGGATGTGGAAGTGTTTGTGATGATGACATTGGCTAGTGTAAAAAAATACGTCCAAAAGTTATTTGCAGCAATTTTATTAGATGTAGATAGTGATATGATATTTAATATTTTAGTCAATCTTTAATTTACTAAGGTGATGAAAGACCAAGGTCAAATGGATACTATAGAGATAAATTTCACACAATGAGCATGAATAGACTAACCAAAAGATCATTGAAAGGATGAAAATGATGGGATATTTTCAGAGGAGTATGATGAAAGGAAGGAAATAACATCCATGTGTATGCAATACTTGACTGCAATGTTTTATCTTTGTACCTTTAATTTTTTGGTAATTTTTTAAAAAAATTCTCATTTTTTGTATTTTTGAATTGTTTTGATTTTTTTATATTTTAGAAAAATTGGGACCAATAATGTCACTATGTGTGATAGGATCAAACAATGATGTTTGTAATTTATTTGATAAGGAGAGTAGAGAGATATTAGGAAATAGTTGTATGGGAATAGATCAGGACACAACCAAGTGTGGACATAGCCCACATTACAGGAGAGCATGATGCTCTTTATCATGCAACTGATATAGATGGAGCCAAAGACCTAGTATATGAATTTATAGCAGCTTCAGGTGAGGCAACACATTATAAGGCTCTATATCATTCTACAATACTAGAGGGACATATGGTAGCACCATATAGTCAGATTATAGGCAGCCGATCTAGATATAGGTCACACAGGACATTTAGGTCTACCAGATTTGTGCATATTCCACCACCTATTCAGAGACATGCTATCCTGAGTCATAGGAAAGGAATCCCTAGTGTTGGCATCAATGAATCTTTATTCATGTACCATTTTGATGTATGCCTCATGATGAAGGCACAATTTTTTTCATGATGTGTATGTATTATTTTTTATTATACCTTGAGATGAAGAAATTTTTTTACCCATGCCCATGATGGCATATATTTTGTATCTAATATACATCGAGACACTTTTTTGTATATGGATATATGATGATTATGAAATTTGTTCTGAGTATCACATTTTTTGTTTTATGAGATAACATGTTTAGTCCATGTTTTTATTATGGTCTATGATGAGGGGGATAAATATAATCCCTATTTCCCCAATTTGATGATATTATATGATGTTAGTTTATCATACATGTTTAATTTTCATTTGTATGATGATGTAGCTTAACATTTATTAATATGTGATGATGATTAGATGTGATGAAAGATGGTATGGATGATGAAATGATAACAAACTGTATAAGAAAACAAAAACAAGCACAAGCAAAAGTTAACCAAATCTAATACAACAGCAAAACTATGTAAAAGTATGAAAAATAGAACCAATCTAATGAACCTAAAAAATATTAAAGAAAACATTAATCCAATTAAGAAAATAACCCATGAATCCTATAAAACCATACAACATGAAAAAGGAAGCCAACAAACTATGCACAAACAAACAACTAAGTAAGCAAATACTACATTGTTTTTGTGGGCTAGTTTTGAAAGCTTTTACATTGTTTATGTATTTTCTTGATACAATGTTATATTGTTTTTGAGTTTTCTATGAAACATATTTGAATGTTTTGATATTTTCTGAAAATTTATGCCAATGTTTAGAGTTTTTCAAAAAGATGCACAAGAAAATGAAGAAACATGGATGCCCCCAACGACAGGTCAAAAGGTACAATGGAAAATGTTACACATATGTGCAAGAAATTGAAGATGTGAAAATTCCCCTAGCATGAGATGGGAATGTACAAAGTAAAAATCTTCACATATATGGGTAGGATCAACCGAATTAAGGCCACGAAGGATAGGCTCAAAAGTATCTCAAACATAGTAAAAAACTAGCTTAGGATAAAGCCACCATATTCCTAGATATGAGATGCCTGCGAATAGTGGACCCTCTAATGGCACTAGAAACTGGTTTTCACCAAAGTTCTTTTCCAAAGTGCCACAATTGTGTGGTTTTTACATTTAGACTGATTGATTTCTCTTTACTTTTTTATTTCAATTTTCTAACTTTTATACTTTTTGATTTTTTTGATATTTGAAGGACCCAATGCCCAGGCATAGAAACATTTTGAGATGCATGGAATTCATTGGTTCCCAAAACTCATCACCATCATAATCAACAAGTTTCATATGCTCCTAATCCAAACTTAGTAACCACAACATATGGTCCCCCTAACTAGTTAGGCTCAAACTTACCCTTCTTCTCACGATCCTTCGTGGTGTTAAACATATTTTCCTTTAAGACAAGGTATCCTACCTCAAACTAACGAGGTATAATTATTTTTTATATCCTTGGTGAACTCAATTTTTATACACTTTTAGGTGATCTAGTACATGAAGGTGTTTCTCATCTAATAACTCTAGTTTTATGATTCTAGCAACTCTATAATCCTCCTCTTTGTCTAAATAGTCTTTCAAAGATATGCACAAAGGAGGTATCTTGATCTCAAGGGGTAGGAAAACTTATGTGCTGAAAACTAGGGAATATGGAGCAACACAAATAGGGGTGTGGATGGAAATTTATAGGTCCAGAGGGTAGGATGGATCTGCAAATGCCAACTACAGCTTGTCTTATTAACCATATTTTCCATAATATGATAAGATTTTTATTTAAATCTTCAACCTATCCATTACCTTATGGGTAATAGGGGGTTGAGTACTTTAGTCAAATTTGAAAATGTTGACACAATGTCTTGACTATTTTTTTTTCTTGAATGACTTACCATTATCAGCTACAATGGTAGAGGGAATACCGTAACAACAAATGAGTTAGTTCATGATGAATTTTGAAATTTTCACACTAGTGACATAGGTAAGAGGAATATCCTCTACCCACTTTGTGAAATACTCAGCGTCAATAATAATGAACATGTGGCCATCAGATGAAGTAGGGGTAAGCTTTCCAATGAGATCGAGTGCCCACTTTGAAAAAGGCCATGACATTGTGATTGGCTACAAAGAATGTGTTGGGGCATGTATCAAGTTGCCATAATTTTGGCACAGAAATAATTTCTTAACATATTAATAACAATCAGTTTCCATGGTAGGCCAATAATAGCCTACTCTTAACAATTTTTTAGCCAAAACCATTTTACTTGTATGGGCCCCGCAAATACCTTCATGCATCTCCTCAACCACTAAGATAGATTCATCCAAATTAAGGCAACATAATAGATTCCCATCATAGCCTCTACGATAGAGCATGCCCCCAAATAGGGTGTAGCAGGCTATACACTAGATAAGGTTTCTTTTATCAGAACGGGAAATTTCTGGAGGGAAGGTTCTATTATAAAGGTAATTATAAATGTCATTATACCAAGGGGATAAGGGACCAACAACTTCACATACCAATCAAGACTTTGGAATTTCATATGTTGGTGTCGTTAAATTCTCCATGAAGAAAGGCATGTCATTATTTCTAGGTGGGATGCACAGTAAATATCCCACTGTAGTCATAGTATATTCTAACATGATTTTGACCCTGAGCTATTTGTTGGAACGTGATGTATACAAATAATTTCTTCAAAGTATCCACCAATTTCTTAAAAGGAATGAGCTTCTCATCCTTAACTTTGTACTCATCATTTACTTGTTTGATGATTAACTTAGAATCATCAATTACATTAACATGCCTGATATCCCAATGTATATCTATTTTCAACCCTGTAATTAGAGCTTCATATTCCTCTATATTGTTTGTACATGGAAAACCCAGTCTTAAGTCTTAAGGAATTAGATCTCCTATCATATTGATGAGCACAACTCCTTCTCTTGAACTATGTAAAGTAAAAGATCCATCAAAATACATCATAAAAGTGTCTATAAGTTCTAGACTCAATGGTTCGGTTCCTATAAAAGGGGCTTCAACTAGTTGATCTGCCAATACTTTCCCTTTGACTAATTTTTGATTGACGTACTCAATATAGAACTCACTAAGTAAGATGATCCAATTATCCATCCTTCCTGTAAGTATAGGTTTAGATAATAAGTACTTCAGTAGGTCAACTCTAGAAATGAGCTTTGTCTTATTATTTAGCAAATAATGACAAAGTTTTTGAAAATTAAAAACGATGGCCAAGCAAGTCTTGACTCTTTTCAATCTGTGGATAGTTGATCTTGTAAGCAATCAACTTGCGATTAAGGTAATAGATGGATTTTTTATTTCTAATTTATATCATACTAATCCAAACGTGTTCCAATTACAAATTGAGTGGCAAAAATGTATACCAACAATGGTTCATATGAAGTAGGTAGCAATAGAATAGGGAGTTTAGATAGATATTATTTGAGCAAATAAAATTATTGCTACTGTTCTGGACCCTAATGAAAAACAACATCTTTCTTAAGAATATGTGTGAATGAATGACACTTGTCTACAAGTTGGGAGAAAAATATTCTAATAGCTTGGATCTTCCCCTGTAGATTACGTAGTTGTTTGATGTTCTTAGGAGGAGGAATTTATGCTATAGCTGATACCTTTGTGGGGTCTACTTCAATTCATCTCCTTGAAATAATAAATCCTAACAATTTTCCTGATAGCACCCCAAAAGATACACTTCTTTGGGTTAAGTCTTACCTTATAGTCTCTAAGACGATGAAAGATGCGCCGTAAGATTGTTGGATGGTCCTCTCTAGTCTTGGATTTTCCCAAGATGTCATCCACATAATCTTCCATTATATCATTTATCATGTTGTGAAATATTACATTCATATCCCTTTGATAGGTTGTGCCTACATTCTTGAGGTCGAAGGGCATGGCTTGATAACAGAATGTTCCCAAAGGGGTGGTAAAATAAGTCTTATGTTGATCTTCTTCTACAATTTTAATCTGATTATATCCCAAAAATCCATCCATGAGGGTTATCATTTCATAATCAAAAGTCAAATCGATAATCATGTCGATGTTAGGAAGAGGAAAATAATCCTTAGGACACGCTTTATTAATATCTCCTAAATCTATATAAATCCTAATAACAATGGGTTTATTTTGTATAGGGACTATATTAGAAATCCATTATTAATAATAAATAGGCTTGATGAAGCCTATCGATAATAATTTTTCTAGTTATTCTTTTACTAACAGGGTGACAAGAGGATGCATATTTCTAAGCTTATGCTTGATGGGCTTTGCTTCTTTGTGCACAAATAGGTTATGCACTACTAATGAGGGATATAAGCCTAGCATGTCTACATAGGACTAATAAAATATATCTAAAACTTCATGTAGAAGTATGAAAAAGGTCTTCTGCTCTTGTGCCGAGAGTGAAGTTCCTAACTCAACCATTCTAGGTTGTTCCTATGTTCTAATGTTCACATTTATAGTATCCTCCACTAGAAATTTGGATTCATCGTCCATATGTGTAGGATTGGGTGGGGGGGGGGGGAATTGAGATCTTCTAAGGTCATCTCAATGATATTTTCACCCTTAGATGGTCATTTTCTATGTCTGGTGATTTTTCCATTTGTTTTTTCAACTACTACCTCAAATATTTTTTTCACTATGGGACTTAGAATTATTAATTTTACATGGTTGTTCTAAGGATATATTTCCCTTTCTTTTCTTTTTATTTTGGTGACTATAGAACTCAACCTCCTCCCTGAAGTATGCATATGCATCAAGGTTGATGGAGAATCCTTTTTTGTGGTCGCCCACTATAATTTCATCACGAAGACCTATAAACTCACCAATTGCTTCATCATTCTGAAAGAATTCCATTAAAATGTGTTGTTTTTAGTCCTAGTTTACCAGAGATGAGTGGAAAAGATTTAATTCAGGAATGATAGCGGATATAGTCAAGATAGCTATGTTAGAAAATAGGTTCATGGAGGAAAGGTCTTCATAAAGACTTCACTAGGAATATTTTTCGCTTTCATAATCAAGTGAACTATCTTCTCATTCAGAAGATGTGGTGTTAACCTCTGGCGGATTGGACCCATATGGTTAGACACCAATACCATACTTACAAACCTTGTGATGGGGTATCAAAAGAGGTTTCTGCACACCTTGTTTTTTGGTTCCACATATATATCCTTGATATCCCATTGTGTACATAATTTTATTGGGGATAACATACTTGGTGCTTGATGACATGACGCCATTTCATCAAAAGGAAGTGCTATCACAGAGGTGTTAAGTAAATTTTCATCTACCAACAGGCCACCGAGAGTGAAAGTATTTATTTTACAATGCTCCTGGGACCGTTGATACTTTTAACAAGGCCTACCATGTAATCTAGGTGATAGGGGGAGGTTTAAAATTAAGATGTCCTGTTGGAGGTTGTACTCTCCATAGCCAGTTGGAATAGTCTTCATATACCATATAAAAAAGGGAGATACAAATGTTAAAGCATTGTATGAGAAAACAACATGTTTGGATCAACACGTTAGGTGAGATCCTTTGATTGAACCTGGACGGCCATTTCTACAGAAGGGAATTCAAATGTAGTGGGAAAATAACCAAACAATTCTCTACAATGAGAAAAGGGTTGAGGATCCCTCTAAATGGTAATAGTTTTTCCTTCATGGTATAACTTTAGTCATTGATGGTAAGTGGAAGTCATAGCTTGCAAGGCATGAATCCATGGGTGAACGAGGAGCATGTTGTAAGGAAGTTCCAAGTCAAAAACATAGAGCTTGTGTCATGCATAGTAGGTCCCAATTCCATATAAAAATTGATCATGCCATCTGATTTCCACTCTTCATTATCATAGGCCTTGATGGTGATTACCTTAGGATATAAATCAACATCAGTGTGGATCAGTTGTCGAACCACTTTCAAAGTAAAAATATTAGGCCTGATCCTTCATCTATAAGCACCCTTTTTTATCTTCGTACGATTAGAAATGAATTTAATATGTAAGTGTATATTATGCGTAGGATCCTCTTCAGGAATCTCTTGATGGATAAAGGTTATGTGTTCTATAGGAGAAGTTTGCATGACCAAGGCTTATAAGTGCATAAGATCAATATTAATTGGAACTCCTAAACCCTATAATATTTTTCAAAGGATGTCTTTGTGAACATTAAATATTTTGAGGTGGTCTAAAATAAAAATCTTAGCAGTGGTCTTCTCAAGTTGTTCTAAAACATCATAATGTCTACCCTAAGGGGTAGGTAGAGGAGGTTATGGGATAACGAGGTGAGCATGTCATGTTTCCATAGAACACTCTCTAACTTTAATCTTAATAGTTTTGATATGTTCAATATGTGGTTTAACACAACCAATTAGAGAGTCAAAAGGATTATTGGTTTTGGAAACATAGTTGGTACTCTTGTTCTAGGAAGATTGGCCTTGATCAATATTTTTCTCCCCTTTATTATTCTTAGGAAAAGGTTACTTGTAAATTACCAAGTTCTAATTGGAATACTTGTTAGGTCATGGGGAATACATCTCTACCTCTCTGCTATCGATTAGATCTTGTATGAAGTGCTTTAACTTAAGACATTTATCAGTATTGTGACCCCTAAAACGATGAAACCCGCAATATTCATTTTCTTGAAACAATTTTGGTTTTAGCATATCATCTTTGTAAGGTATAGTGTTTGGGAATTTAACCATGTTCACCGCATCTAATTTTATAAAATAGATGACAAAGAATTTGTTAGAGGGGTGAACTTGCAAAGCTTAAATTCAGGCATAGTAGTTTCTTTAGTAAGTTTCAAAGGATCACTATTATGAACTACCTACACACGTTTAGAATCATTTATACCATCACCTATGACATTTTTGTTCTTGTTTTGAAAGAACTTAGGTTTATCTGTAGGTTTGGATTCATGGTTATCTCTTGAAAAGGGTTTTAAGGTCCCTTTAGCTAACAATGATTTCTCAATTTGGATACCTTTTTCTATAACCTCCTCAAAAGTATTACCACAATGAATTTGTAAGTGGAAAGAAATCTCAGGGTGTAGATTAGGCACAAAAATGATAACCATTTGTTTCTATGGTATGGAGAAAGGGAAGTGAATAGCTAACCCTCACCATCTTTGCAAGAAACTAGAAAAGTTTTCATTATTTCCTTGTTTTATATTGCACAAGTCTATCATGGTGATGTCATTTTCCATATTAAAGGAAAAGTGATGCACAAATTTTTCTTTTAATTCTATCCATGTAAATATTGACCCCTTAGGTATGTGTAATAACCATTCGATTGCTTGTCCCCCAAACTTTGTCAGAAGAGGTGAACGAGATAATTATCAATATATGTGACCTCTTGATATGCCATAAAGAAGTCTTTGACATGGTCTTTTGGATCACCTTTTCCTTTATATTTATCAATTTTTTGACAATCTAAGTGACAAGGGAAAGGTGTTATCAACATAGCTCTATCAAATGGGTATGGTCATATCTCTTTAAGTTGATTCTTCTTATTATGTCCCAAATTGCCTTATTGCAAAGAAGTGAGGGTGTTCTTCATAGATAATCATTCATGTTAAAATATTTGACCACACGTAGGTGAAGCAAGAATATATACAAGGTTAATTATATATGTTTCACCACCTTTATTATTTGTGTATAATTCATGATATGCCTCTTTATGTTTTTCTTGATGCATAGTTTTGGTGTAAAACTCATTATAAGAAGCTATAGGTTTATCTTGTCATGGAGTCTTCATGGGATCTTTATGAACGTGTGAAGCTAGACTCACAAATTGATGAGTAAGATATTGTATTTGTTGTTAAGGTGTAACATCATTATTTTTTATCTCCTCACGAGTTTCACGAGGAGGGGGTTATTCATGATGGTTATGTTCCTCATAATCCTCACATTGAATTCTAATAATAGGGATGCGATAAACTATATTATTTTGAGAAGGCACTTCTTTCTCATTCCATTGGCCGGAAGTAGAAGCATATCTTGGGTTTAGGATAGCATCAATATTGCAAAGGGATGCTCTACTTCTTCCTCTCCATGAACCATGTTCATGAGGAGAGTAGGATCAAATTTACGTGGCAGTTTAGCCCCTAATTATACGATGCACATAAGGACTTCATTCTTGTTTTGGAATAAGAAGTTATCCATGTCGGTAATATCATATTTAAATTCATTCTGAGGAGAGTTCCCCTCATCACCACTATAGTCAATCATGTTGTTATCTTCAAAAAGAGGTTTTAACTTATCATTAACAAAAGGGTTTAATACTAACCTTCGATGCCCCATTTTTGTAATAATAGGCATAATGGAACATTTTCACTGAGGTTAATAGATGTGTACAAATACTACAAGAACCCTAGGAAAAATTGAGCAGCATGATGACTGTAAAAAGGTCATGAAGAATGTCAAGGAATGTCAAATAACTAATGGAAAAGAATCCATAGAATTAAGGTACAATGAACCAAGGATTCAAAATGGACACTAAACTGTATGATGACTAGAATTGAGGATAAACAAGTAAGGTTGAGACAATAATTCAATCACATGAGTAACTAATCCCTACGTCTCAAATTTGGTTTGGTTTAAAAATGAAAACACAACGTCAATACTTAAATCAATTTTGGGATTAAAAAGACTTAAGTATCAAAATGATGTTGAAGTGATTCCAAAACAAGGTATACTCAAACTTGTTTAAACAAAAAAAAAGTCCAAGTGATTGAAAATTGGAGGCTACAAATGTGGGAAACATAACAATACAACTTGGATACGTTAATCAAGCCTTTAGAAAAATTAAGATATTAGTTTCAAAATGGTATTGACACAATGCAAACAACGTAACGATGGCACTTTTCAAAACTCAATGCAATGTTTTGATATAAACAAGGTCTAGGTATAACAAGAAGTCGATAGCACAATGTAGCAGCGTAACAATACAATCTAGAGACTTAGATCAAGTTTTACAAAGAAAACAAGATGTAAGTATCAAAAATGTATTGATATGATGCATCAAGCATAACAACTCAAGAGGAAATCAATGATGAGACACCTTCTACAATGAGATAGTCTTGACATGGGTATCAATACAAAGGTTTACCAAAATATGAATACGTACCAACACACTTTCAAATATTACTATCGCAGTCACAATAAGGAAGGATGTAACTAGGTGAAAAAGTGGTGGACACGATTTTGGCAAACACTTTGTAAGTATGCTTTATTTTGACCTAAAAATTTCAACAAGAAAACAAAGGAGATAGAACAAGTGGTGATGAAAAATACATAGTGTAACTTTGGCAGAGTTTCACCTTATTCTTATGACAAGGTAGAAACTAGAAGAAATTTATGCTTTGTAAGTTTTGTGATGAATTTCACGTGGCTCCAACCTTAATGAACTCTCCCCTTGTTCTGACTAACAAGGTTTTGACTTCGAAGAAATTTTTTACTTTTTGAAGGATCTTTTAGAACATGATGGATAAAGTCAAGTTGGCCCCAATGTCCAAATGGTTTCCTAGGATTTTGTTCTCAAATTCGCCAATTCTTTCCTAAGAGAGGTATGCATTTCTAGTAACTCATAGACAAAGGACCACTACCCCATAATAAAATTAATGATAGAGGCCTCATACGAATAACTTGAAGCTTTTCTCACAGGTTTTTCAACTAGTCAAGTGGGTAGTGGGGCACTTCCCATTTTGTCCACCAGTTCTCTCAAGGTGTGGACTACTTTGGGGTTCCTGTGGTAATCCTCATAATGTATTTTATGGCTTATGTCAAAATACTTCCCACAGTTTAAAGCAGACGGGTTTTAACCCTTAACCAAACCTACAAATATAGTGTTTTGAATAAATGGTGTGTTTTTTATCTTTGAAATTAAAAATTTGGTTTAGAACACCATTGGCAACCTACAACAAACTGTATTACGATTTTTTTAGATCCTTCTTCTTTGGACAAGCATATTATGGTCCTTCACTGCAAAGATTAGTAATTTTCCAAGAAAATCACAATATTTGAAAGAAGATCAAAGGTTTTTTGTGATTCTCAAGATCATCCAAGGATGTAAGAGAAGAGCATACACAACAATTAACCCAACTAGATAGTCAAGGAAAAACTTAAAATTAAAGAAACCTAGAAATTATTTGTAAATAATTCATTCCCTTAAGCAAAAATGAAAGATTAAGTTTCCAATTTAACCAAATGTTAGAAAAAGAAGACTAAAGTTGCTTTTGTTTCTCAAGATCATCCAAGGATGCAAGAGAAGAGCATACACAAAGTTTAGCCTAAATCAAGTAAAGCATGGAAATCATAAATTCATTAAAACTTGACAACATGTTAGAAATCTAATTTAACATGTAAAAATCCTGTAAAATAGAGTTAGAAAACCTGTAAAACAACAGAAAACACAAACAATTAGAATTTTAAAATATCAAAAACTGAACCAAAAATTGACATAGAACACTAGCACAAGCCTAGCAATAATAGTGCAAGGCTATAAATAGTAGTGCAAGCATATTGGCAATAATGCAGGTCTGTGATAGAAATACAGAACAATGTAAAAGGTCAAATCGATGCCAATCAACTTCAATTTTTGTAGCACCTCACCTATTTTATTCCTACAAGAGCACTAAAACAAAAAAAACTTAACTAATATAGTAAAAAACTCAAGATTTATCTAAAAATTCTAAAAATAGGGTTAGTAATCAAAATTCAAACTAAACTACAAAAACTTGAAATTAATGCAAAGTACAATGGAGTAATTCCCACCGGGCATGCCAAATGTATGTATGTTAAACTAGCTAAGCTAATTACATGAAACTAATACCTACTAGTTCCAAATAGCAAAGTTAATCTACCATTAATATCATGATAATAGATTAAAGAAAATAACTATTCTAATTCATAAACATGAATGAACATCTAATGTTAAACCATTTCTACTCTTTAATGTATGATTGTTATTCAAAAGATGAACCTATGTGGGTCATAAGCAATCAATTTATTTGTTGTCTATAGATTAGAAAAGGATCTCACTAAAATGGATACAAAGCCATGTTTAGATATTCCTTTACTGCTCAAATATGAGAGAATGGATGCAAAGATGAAGTATTTACTCCAACAATGGAGAAGGCTCTTATCATATGTTTATATGAATCACTAGCAAAAGTTTGGTGTAGGTGTGAAAGAAGGTAGGAGGCTCCTTTATATAGATTTCCAATTTTGGAGAAGCTTGCAAACTAGTGCATGTGGGATAAAGGATAAAGTAGATTTAAAAGAAATAAGCTTGATTAGAGGAATTAACAAGTGATTAGAAACTCATGGGAGTTGGAGATGATTTAATTAATCAACTAGGATTAATTAATAAGCTAGAATAAGCTTAAAAAGCTAATCAGAGATGATTTAGATGGAGATTCAACCAATAATAGGGTTTATTGATTAAATAGAGGATTAAACATTATTAATTAACTAATAATAGTTAATTACTCAATTTAAAGAATATTATAACTAATGAAGTGTCATTAATTGGCATCTAGAGTGAAGTAAAGACTAGTTAATTAATAAAGTGTCATTTATTAACCAAAATAGAGGGGGACGTTATTTAATTAGTGGGAAATCACTAATTATAATGGAATGATAGGAAATAGGGTAATTAGTAAAATTTTAGTAGTAAAACTACATAGACCTATTTTAGGTGTCTACAATAACATTATAATTTTAGATAATATTAGCAAATGGTGTCAACATCTCCTTCCTTTACTTCTCAATGGATTCAACAAGTAATTTTATACAGGGATCTCACATTTCCTCTTACATTGTTCAAATTCATTTGAAGTGATAAGGAAGGTAATCCAAATGATTTATAGTCTCAATACTATGTTTCTATGTATTCTAAAATCCTCCATGTAATTTTACATGCATGAGTGAATTAACTTTCTCTAATACCCCTTATCTAGATTGGATTGCAATCTTATGGACAACACACTAATGATGGTACTTAATGTGTTATAAAATCAATTCACAATAAAGGATTTTTAGAAATAATATATCTTTATTATAATTCTAAATGTATATATATTATAAAACTCTATAAGAGATATGTATGCCTTGGTATATCTCTTTATTCAAAATAAGCTAGTTTACAACTATACAATGAAGAAGTTGAATAATTACAAAAAATAAAAAATGAAGGGTTCCAAATGGGAACTAAAAGGTCATCTTACATAGATACCATATGTATTCATCTTAAGAGTGGATTTTAATAGATTACTAGTGGAAAAATCTAAAAATTATCCTATTAATATCTCAGTGTTTTTTATCAAGGTCATATCTCTTAGCTCATCGACCCAATTTGTAAACCTTAGGAACCATGGTGAAAATGAAAAAGTGAAATAGAAATAAGTCAATATGAACATGTATATATCTATCAACATACAGTTTGAATCCAAGAAATGCACCAAAGATCGTTAAAAAATTAAAATACCAAACTTTGTTAAAAATTGCTAAAAATAGCTTTTTAGAAATCATATTATGAATCAATAACACAAGCCTTAGGAATATCAAATATATCAATAAATGAGTAAGATTTAATCCCTATAAGGCTATAATAAAAAGTAAAATCCATGAAGTTTGGTGTTCAAAAAAGAAAAAAAAATCACCAAAAAAAACATGTGCAATGTGTGACTTGTGTTGGCTTCACCAAAATGTAAATGTCGAAAGCAAGTTTTCCCAAATAGTATTCTTACAACTAACCATGAATAATTGAAATTAGATTTAATTTATATATAACACAATAAATCAAACCTAATTATATAAATAAGATTATTTTAGGAGCATAGGAAAATTGGAGTTATTTAAAACCTTGAAAAAAGACTAGAGAATTAGGGTATTAAATGCAACATTTAACTTTTCACAATTCTAGACCTAATTGCTAGAAACATACAATGAAATTTAGGTCCAAATAATAAGTAAAATTAGACCCATAAAATCGAATGATTTTTGTATCACTCCTTTAATGGTATAACTCAAACCATAGTAAAATGGTTTTGGGAACCATCAGATACCAAAATATTGATTTGATGAACATTTCATATGCTTTTGAGATTCAAAAACTACCTTGATTTTCCAATATTCATTGTGAATCGCTAAGAACTAAATCTCCTTCCAAACTAAAATAGGTTTTTGCAAAATCTTTTGTTTGAGTAATGCAACTCTCAAATGGATAATAGAGGTTTCCTTATCTACATGATAAATTCTCCTTTCATACCGATAAAGTTGATCACATTTCATAATGATAGCGCCTTTAAAAATTGAGGCACTTCAAGTGTGGATGGAATACATCATAGTCCTCCTTCAATTGAAAACATACAATTATGCCTTGGTGGTTGCTTCTTATCTAGATGCTGAGAATATTTCTTAAATAAGGCATTTTGAGTGGTGGTAAAATGATGTCATACTATCTAATTACAAAATTATGATCATGTACTCCATTCAACCTAAGCGCAAGTGTATTGGGGGTTATTCGTAGGTAATTATGGAACTTAATCATTCTGTCATGGCCTTAGAATCTGTGTGAGGGTACAATACTTATTACCCCTGAAATGTGACACAATATAATGGTCAAGTACTCCACCTCCACCCCAATAAAGCACATTTTGAAATTTGGGTTGACATAACAATGATGATGTTCTAGAGGTCAACTTAGCAGGGTAATCCAGAATGTGTAGTAGTGTGGTTCTGGTCCATATCTTGCTTTAAATTTTGATGTAAAAAATATCAGAGGACAAACTTCGACAATACCATAATAGGGGTGATAAAACAGTGTTCGTCAAACTCTGGAAAGGTATAGGTTGTCAATTTGTGAGGCTAAAATCCATCGCCAAGAAACTCATAGTGACCCTCATGGGTTCAATAAAATTTTGAACAATTATGTATATCACAAGGAAACATGATTGGGATTTTATGGTAACTACAGAGAAGATAAATACCTTATGTAAATATAGACTAAATTTGAACCATACAACTCAATCTTGCACACATTGTTGATTATAGGACCATAGGACAATGTACTCAGATTTGACTAAGTGTATTTGTTGAATTGATCTATAAGAATGGGCACATACTTACCATGTACTCATCCTTCTTGTGCACCATTACACATTGGTAGAATTTATACATGCACTTTAGATTATGGGTAATAGTTGCTATCTAACATCTTGTGTACCATCTTTAAATGGTATGCTCTTTTGGACCCATGTGGGTACATGTAAGAGTACTGGATTTTGGTCCCACTACCTGAAAGTTACTAGAAGTAGCGCAAGTGATGATGTTCTAATTCTTTGATGGTCATACCCTTCTTAACGTCACTCTCTTTTGAAATTCTACCCGCATGCTTAGTCAAGAATTGCGTTACGAATCATGGCAGTGTCCAGATGTTTTTGTTGTAACCTTCTTCACATGGAAAATGGTTCTTCTGGGGGATCCGCCCTTTATTCCTACAAAATTTTACAACATTTGGCATTCTTTCAGAGTGGCTATTTTATATCACATCTAGAAATCTAGAAATGTTGTTATTTTTAATAAAGAGAGAGTGGATAGAATTTTTACTATTTATAACAAGCTTACTGTCATCTCCAATGTTTTGCTTCAGATCCAGGTACAAGTGGAGAAAGTCTGCATAGAATTTAAACACTTGTAAACTCTGCTAGACCATTGGGGGAGTTCCCATTGTGTTGTTAGTCACATCCCGCCTGATTCCCCTCATTGTTGCTCCCACTCACAAGGTCGTTGCTCATCCCATGGGTGGCACAACTTCAACCGAGGTCTAGCTTGTGGGGGGCATAGTGCATCTCCTCATGGGTGGGTCTCTCCACCTCTATCTTGGACTCTGCCTACTTCTAGGGTTTTTGTCAGCTGGGCTCTGGTAGTGGTGGCTCTAGGAGGCAGGCACCCGACTAGTCAAATTTTTTGTGGCTTTCTCTTGCTATCTATCCCTCCCAGAGGGGAAATGAGGAGGAATAATAGTAGACTGATGGTTGGAAGTAGCCTAATGACACCTCTGATACTACTCTTGGTGGTTGGGGTGACCGTACAAAGAGCCCACTACTGCCGCCACCTTCCTCCATGTTTGTTGTTGATGCCTAGCTATATGTTTGGAGTTTCTCTGGTTCTCAGGTTTTCTGTTTTAAGCTTTTTTGATTGAAAATGCATCTGTTGACATGACACTTTGCTACTCGTAGCCTTTATGGCTACTTTGATCTTGCTTATGGGGTGTGATATTTTCCACCCAATTTTGTATGATTAGTATTATACTTCATTATTAATATATGGTTATGATTTTAAATAAAAAATAAAAATTCACTGGATAATATTCTTCTCTCATATCCTCCAAAAAGTGTCCCATATTTTTATGGATCCTATATTGATAGTTACATACTATTATCATCATCTTGAAGGTAGTGTGATACCCACTTTTTTGGCATGTAGAGAAGATTTCAATAGTGTGGATGTTATTTTTTTATTCTCATGAAATTTATTGATAGTGAAATATAAATTTGGTTGGTTAAGCCATTTATTTGAATCATTTTCATTAATTTTTCCTTCAAACTAAGGAATGCCAAAGGATCCTAAATAATTTACTTAATATGGGTTCATTTACAGAGGTGGGTATAATTATAGGGAAAAATCATGAGATAATATACATAAATTGCACCATCATCTCCTTCCTCTATGTCTCAAGGGATTCATCAGGTAATTATTTTAAGGAATATCCCATTTCCTCTTGTGTTTCTTGAGGTTTTTTGAAGTGATAAGGAAGGTAATCTAAACAATCATGAATCTCAATAATTTTTTGCATTATATTCTAACCTCGTACATGTGATGTGATATGCAAGATTGGATTGAATTTTATTTGATACCAGTAATTTGGATTAATTACAATCTGATGGACAACCCACTAATGATGGTGTTTAATGTATTATAACTATCAATTTGAAATGATATATTTTTAGAAATAACATGAATTTATTACAATTATGAATGTATATAAATTGGAAAACTACATAAGAGTGATGTATGCCTAGAGATCTATCTCTTTATTCAAAACAAGTTACTCTATAGCTATGAAATGGAGAAGTTGAAAAACTAATAAATATAGAACATGAATGGTTCCAAATGGGATTTGAAAGGTAATCCTACATGCATACCATATGTATCCACCTTAGCAGTGGATTTGAATAGACAAAAGTGAAAAAACCAAATTTTATCCCATTATTATTGGTACTCTTTTTCGGGGTCATATCTCTTATTAGTGTGTGAACTTGAAAAAATTCATTATAACCATGAATATACTTGTATTAACCATAATTAACTTTAATTAAGTTTTTATAAATGATACTACATTAACTAATCTTATAAATACACTCAAATTTATGCTACAAATCAGATAAAAGAAACATACAACACTACAATAATGATGGCTAACTAATACATGCAATTTGGAATGTAAACGAGATGGAAATAAGAACTTATCTTATTTATGAAGTTTTTAGAGTGTGTCAATGAGTGATCTATGTAGGAAAAAAATTGAGAAACATGTCAAATTAATTATTATGGATCTGGATATCTATGTTTAAGACCATATAAAATGGGTAGGAACACACAATACAATATAAACTAAGTTGTAAAGTCTTGTACCTGTAGGAAACAAGGATCTATATAGGTATTGTTCATTATGTGTCATTTTTTGTTTCTCTTGGGTATCTTCAAATTCTCACAAAACCCTAGATTTCAAACCTAAACCTACAAAACAAATCCTAGCTATCCAATAACACACTCAAGAAATCATTAGCTCTAAAAATAAAGATATAAATTCTTGGTGGTCACCTCGTATGTGAGTCACCGAGCATTGCACTACATTTCATATTCAATGTAATTCTCCCAGTGATTTTTGTTGATGTGCATACAACTAACCTAGGGAAAATTTTAAAGAACCCTCCTAAAAACATTTTTTATAGAAATCATGGAAAATATGGTCAGAACTAGATTCAATGGGTTGGAAAATAACCTAAAATCAGCATTCATGGAATTGGCGAAATAAAATATATTTTTTGAATGAAATTGTAGATGGAGTGGAAAATGAAGGATAATTCATTGACATGAAGGAAATTTCTTACACAAAACACATTTTATGTCCAAATGGAGGTCTGTCACGTGTTCTGATGACTATCATTATGCCTCACCTAACCGCAGACCTGAAACTTTATTGAATTGGTTCATTTCGTAGGCTTAGATTCCACGAAATGAATTTTCCTTGAGGATGCCCGAAATCCTGCCACATGTTCGCCTAATATTCAATTCTAGGCATTGGGGATCCTATTGTATACCTTTACGCTCAAGTTCCCAGAATGGGTGAGACTTGGATATTCCTCATGCATTGAGGCTTATCAAAAGTTTTAGTGGATTCCTAGGTAGTTAGCAGAGTCTTTTAAATTTGGTGGGTCTTCTAAAGGTTTAGTGGATTACAATCTAGATCTATGTGTGTGTGTCTATATATGGTGAATTTAATAACATTTTAAAAAAAAATCTAAAAATATCGATGAATGAGACAAAATGAACAAAAAGGTTCAATAGATTTCTCGGCGATCCAAGAATTTTTTAAAACCTCGACCAATCTATCATGCGGCGATTCAATAAAAAATATATGTTGGGATTTGAGATCCATTGGTTATTCACATGGGAGACATTATTATTTGTGGAATATTTGTGTGAAATGTGGTATCTTCCATGGTCATAAAAATAGCAAAATTCATATTCCATAATTCCTACTTTTAGCCAAATTACGAATATTCACTACTAAAATTTTCACTGAACTAACCCTTAACCTATTTTTGCCCTTGTGGCTTAACATTGATAGCAAATTATGTTACTTCATCCTAATATAAACCATTGTGTACAGATGAAAAATTCAAACTTATTCCCTTCTATGTTGTGTATATAATATGCAAATGTGTCTTTTTCTTCTTTAGCTCAGTAGATGGTAGATAGATAGGTTCCTTCTAGGTAGTAAATGCTTACATTATATGTGTATATATAGGAGTTCTTAACTTGAATTTTGAACCTTAGTGGTAGGAAAGGATGCCCTAGAACATAATAAAGGTACCATAAAAAGAGTAATGAGCCAACTTAGAAGATAAAAATTGGAGAAAAACAAAGGGGTCTAGGACCATACAACTAGGTCAGAACAATATGTATTGTCCCAATCCATCCATACATTTTTTAACCAACACAAGATTGGATAGAATTGAATAAGGATATGACTAAGGATGCCTATAACCTGACACAAAGTCATGAAAATAGGGTGAAACGTTGGCATAAGATCATGCAAACCAAACAATCATGGAAGAAGAAAAGCTAATCCCACTGAGATCTAGATTGAAGGTTCAAAACTCATGTATATGCAAGGGTAATAAAATACATGATGTAATAATGATTTTTGGTGTCTACATTTCTCCCCCTTTATGTTAAGTTATTGAATGAAATTTATTAGTGTAAACAAGGAGAAAGTACATACCTAATGAAGTGTGTTAAAGAAAGAACAACTACATGAGCATGGCTGAGAGGAAGTAACCATGTGCATGGTGAATAACACGAGTCATTCAACTAAACCATGCAGAGACAAGGGAAATGTGTGTCATCAATGTTAAATTGAGATATTTCAATTGCAAGAATAATTGTCTGGAAATATGGGGAATTATGTTTTGTTAGTTTATAAAGGTGGGGCTGATCAAATCCCCAATAAGGTGCTTGATTTTGTAATAATGTGGGGATTGGGTGTCTTAACACAAAGGGAAAGTGTCATAGGGATTTCTAGACACCCACTATAACACTTCCCAATAATGGGATCACACCATTGCAGTTGGATCTAGGTCCTGGATATACAGAAACCCCTATAAGGTGAAAGAGAAACAATGTTTCATTTTCCTCATATGTTTATAGGGGGTGTAATATTGTAATAATGGTGCTTTTGGTGAGTTTGGAATACTTGATTATTTTTCTCCCTACATTGTACCAAATACAGTGGTATTTTTCATTTGTGACTATGCATGTTCAGTGTATAGTACAATTTTGTGTTTAGGAGTAACTCTTGGGTGATATAATTGGATTTAATTAGTGTAGTGATGAGGAAAAATAATGGCCTTACGTAGTCATTCTTTCTTAGTTTATGTATAATCTACACAAAGAAAGGTGACCTTATATGACCAATATTTTTTATTTTTATTTTTTACTTGGGAATGAAAGAGAATACACCATGTATGGTCAACCTATAGATTTTCCCCCTTTGGTGAAAGAGAGAGTGTGAAATAGTATCACTTAAGAATATGGTGAAAATATGAAACTATGTTTGAGAATGTGCAATGGAGAGGAGAGAGTTTTGGGTCATGCAAATAGAGATGTTGGATACAACGATTAATAGAGTATTTTGAATCAGTTATTGAACAAGAGAGGTGGATGCAAATTTGGTATAGAAAAAAGGGTACCATCATAAAAGGCGCGCTATAGAGTGTAGTGATTTATTAATGTGGAAGATTGCATAAGCGTGATTGTGATGCCATAAATAATTTGTAAATATAATGAGTGGGGCCCTAGAAATGGATTGGATAGTTGTGAGGTTGTAGTTGTATTAGGGTAGGTAGTGGGTTTAGGGTACCTTATGCCCCAGGTAAATTGTTTCTCTATAAAGTAAAATGAAAAATTAAAATGTAATTGTCATTGTTTGATTGTTATTAAGTGTGATAAGAGATATAAGATTGAAAAAATGCCACGAGCAAAAGATCCCATGTGTTCACAATTATAGAGAGTGTGAAATGACATTTAGGCGTAGATGACCCATGAGTTGGTAAGTGTAATTAATACATGTTTTTTTGGTGTAAATTGTATAGTTATTTTACAAATTTTGGAAATTAAATTTATCATGGAGTGATGAAACGGGATTGAATGGTCCATTTTTAACCTTGGGTTGGTACCATAAAGAACTATATGGTACTGGTAAGGAACCATATGGTTTTGACTAGGAATCATATGATTTTGACATGAGAGGTAGAATGAGAGACTCGATGCCATAATATGTTTATATGTATGAGGTTTGGATAAATTACTTAGGTTTGATGGATGTATGATGATGTTTTATGCCATTTATTTGGACTAGTACAATGTCAGTTGTGTTTATAGTTACGAAGAGATATCCATGCATGAGAGATCCACAGAGGGTGCCATATGATAATAATGTTTGCATTGGGTCTAGATGATGCAGGTTGGGACATTTTGGATAGAAATATTTTACAACATGTGGATAGATTAGGTGTTCTACCCCAAATATGTATTTTATCATAGCATTTTGTGAGTAATGTGATGCAGATACATGCATTAATTTAGCTTTAAACAGGGGGAGATGACGGTGACATTGGATGATGTGTATCATATTTTTAGTTACTAATTATAAGGGAGAAAGTACAATTATTTCCCCCAGACATTCCCTACTATATGAGATAGGCACCTATATTTTAGGTAGGAATTGGGGCTATTGGAGAGCCTATAATTAGGTTGAGTAATGTGGTGACTTCTGGTGTTCCACAACTGTAGAAATTTATTTGTTTGTTATCGGCCTCATTCATAGTAGTGGGTGGTGGAGGGGTGTTGATATCATACATGATGTGGTGGATGTGTCATGTAATAGAGGATCATGGGACCCAATATGTATGGGGTTATTATGTATGATATCACTTGTACATGGATCTCTAAAGGTTCACATTAGAGAACCATTTTTATGGTGTAGAAACTATTTATTTATTACATGTGTGGGCCTATGAGCACATTGTTGTTATTTATCTGATAGGTAGGTCATGCCTCAATGGGAGCCATCTAGATATTTTTGAATTAAGGTGGGTGATGCGAGTGCAGTGGAGATTTGATATAATGTCCTATATATTCATGTTGGATAGTTTGACACTGCATAACATTATTTGGAGGCCATGAAAGTATTTGAGAGGGTGGGTCATAGGATTCTATAGAGATGCAACTAATTCATTGCACCATGTGGTTAAAGGATTGATTTTTCCACCAATGAAAATTTTTCAGTACATGAGCATATGAAACAATAGTTTTGGATCACATAGGTGGTGCATTCAACACTATATCCATGAATGAGGTTCTACACATTTAGCTTATGGAGAGGTGGTGCAACCAAGGCCACCCCCATCTAAGCTATTGTCCCCCACTAATGGTTGAGGTACATCTAGTAGTTAAATTGAGTGATCATGATGATGTAGGATTCATTACATCATTCACATAGTGGTGTGTAAAGACTAGATGGGTTTTATTATTTTCTATTGTATTTGATTAATGTTACACCTAAAGGAGTATATAGTGTAGGGATTCCTCCACCCACAGTTTGATGAGTTGATGGAGGGTAAAATACCCATAGTGGATATGTTGTGGGTAGCAACAACTTTTCGTAATGTTAGTATTATGTGATGTTTGAGATTTTATTAAGTGATAGATAGATTTTTTTACTTTTTAATATTGATATAGTTATGTTGGTGATTTCAGGTGTGTTGGCGAGAAATTTTTTGGGTGGACAAACTGGTGGTTATCTTTCCAACGCTCTAGGATTCTAAGTCCCTTTACTTAACCGGTACAGCTACCATACATGCATGTGCGAGTAAATTGTGAGTTTTATCCTAGTGGCTTTTTGTTTGGGGATTCAACAGGGGAACTCTAATGACCCTGCGGAAAATGCTCGTAAGTATCTGTAAGGGAATAATTTTCTTCAAAGGTGAGAAAGGGGGAGTGAGAATATTTAGAGAGGAAAAACTAATGTTACAAGTAGAGAATCAGAGACTTGCACACACTAGCTAGAAGTTTCAAAACATGCACTTGTATTTCAAAAGAAAACAAATTTGTAAAACAACAAGACCGAATAGAGCTTAATGAACACAAAGTACCAGTAAACTATTCAATCAAAGAGGCTAAAATTCCTTCTTCCTTTATAGAAGTTCAAGAAAAATTTGTACATAGTGTGGGAAGTAGAAGACATTTTTTAGTGGGATAAATGGAAGAAACTTGATATCTCTTGCTCTCTTCAAAAGGATATCTCTCTCATGAATTCACAAAAAAAAGCTCCAACATCTAAGAATTTTTAGAAGACTAAATTCCAAGGTCCTTCAAATGAGGAGCTTGTTACAATTTATAGAAGAAGAGGAAAATCTTCATCTTCCTGGTGACTTTTCAAATACCTTAATATGACTTAAGACTGTTCATATTCCACTTTAAACATTTAATTACCTTTTATAATAGCAAGGTGACTTCAAGTTACATTATATTTCTAAAGTCACTTAGTTCATATTAAAAAATGCAAACCCTCAATGCAAAAATATAACATTGAGGAGAGAGAGTGTTGTATGAGAAGAAAAGAGAGAGAGAACGAAGAGGAAGAAGAAGAAGAAGAATTATGCTAAAGGATGAGCTGCTATGGTGGACTTGGCTCTGCTCTCTAACTGTTGACCACTTTGTGATCTTGAGAAGGCTTCTATCTTTCCAAGATCTTGTTTGAAATGAGCTACCGTTGCTTCTACTTTGTCGGCATGAGGGATGCGAATGCAGCTCAAGGTTTCAGTTCATCCATCGGTCACATTGTTGATGTTCTTGCACTTCCTAAACCATGATGAATACTTTTCCTGTGATAAGTGCAATGGAGTCTCAGATCTCTGAGAAGAATTCGAGAGTATCCTTAGTGAATGAAAATGGGTTACCCACCCCTTTCTTGACATATTATTTGAAAGGGTTTGATCAACTCATCAGTAGTTATATGTTCACTCATTACAGGTACTCCAAGTTTCTGAACTTTCTAATTTATACTATCTTGTAGCTTGTATGCTTATTCTTCTTTCTCCTCTAGCTCTATGAAGGCCCATTTGATTGCTTCAAATCTGATTGCCAAGGCCCTTTCCCATACACATGTCAAGTAATCTATAGGATTTTCAAAAAATTTCATGTTGATCAATGCATGGCAATGGGTGTTTTTCATCTCACTCACTACTGGTCCCAGAGGTTCCTAGTAATCTCTTTCTTTCCCCACATCCTCTTTGAGTGCTCACATTCTATTGGTTGTGGCGAACATGTACGCAAATATCTTGACTTCCTCTTAGAGCATTGACTTCCCTTTTTCAGATATTGAGTCAATCCATTCATTATTTGCTCGCCCATGCATCATGAGTTCATGCATTCTTTGGATGGATTCTCGATCGAAGCTACTGATGGGAACCTATTTCTTGATGGGAATTTTTGTAGTACGTGGTTCCACTAGGTGTTGCATATAAGCTGCAAGAGTTTGTACTTATTCCTTTAGTACCTCAATCTTCTCTTTATATTCTTTGTTCCTTGCCACCATGCGAGTAGAAGACTGTTAATATATATGCAAGTCTCCCTCACGAGTAGCTGGTCCCAATTGGATCATACTCATCTCATAGTTGGATGGTGTCATCTTGTTGAGTAGATTGATTACTTTTGGCTGAGCTACTTTGATGTACTGATTACCAGTCTCCTCATTGTAGAATCGTGATGTTGTCTATGTGATCTTACTTGACCTTTTTCCTTTAGCTAATGAGACAATTGTTGATAGATCAGGGGCCACTACTTGTTGCACAGTGTGAGTGTTAGGGGTGACCATTTCCCACATCCATGGAAAAATATGATCATATTCAGGCTCAATGATGGGTACACAAACCATTCTTTGTTCTGAAGGAGGGGGCAAGTCTTGAATTAGAGGGGTGTTGGTGTCAACAAGAGGTGAGACCTCTTGTAATGGTTCAAAGACTGGATCATGAACCATGTATTCATCATTTGCATGAGCATTTGCTATTGGATTTTCTTTTTACATCACTGTAATCATGTCTTCCTCATGTGGTGATGTCAATGAACCTTCTCCTTACCTAACTTTCTCAGGTTTCTTCTCATGAGGAGAAGCTTCTGATTCCATGACCTTCCTTTTTGAGCTCGCTCCAGAGTGTTTAGAGTTGGAAGTCACCTCTCCTAATTTTGAGTATGAATGATGTGAATCTTGCTTCTGGATTAGAAAAATTCCTTGTGGCTAAATGATCACAGTCATCTTCTTCTAAAACCAATTCCTCGTTCTCCTCACCAACATTTTCAGTCCGCTCCAATATATCTCGTGATTCACGAACATACCAGTTGATTTGGGGTATTGGGGACATCTTGACTACTGCATACTCAGTATCATACATCTTTGTCCCATCATCATGTAATATGTCTTTGTACCAAGAGAACTTGAATTTCCTCATCTCACCAATTTTTATCCTCATGTGGTCCTTTTCACTTACTTTGAACTCGTCAATATAGTTTGTCTAGTAGTCCTCAACTTGTGTCTCATTATGTAATTCTAGGACATAAAACGAGTCAAGATCTTCTTAGATGTCAAAGTTGGGGTCTAATGATGTAGGAATGCAAATTCAGGTGTGTAAAAGTGGCCTCCAGGTGAGATGCGTCATTATAGCTTTTACACGTGAACTCCTCTAGAGATATAGGGAATGAAATTAGTTTTCTTTCTCTTACTTCTGAGCTTGCTTTTTACCTAAGTGATATGCCTGCAGAGTTCAAACAATACAATCTAGTCACTGAGGTACTTAGGCAGTTTCAGCAGAGCTTGGTTTAAAGCCAGTGACTCATATGTAGGAGAAACTTGAGAATTGTATGAAGTATGATCCATATTCCTTAATCAGGTATGCCAATTTTAGTGATATCATAGCTTCAAGATCCCCTTCTAAGCTTCGAACCACGTATGTGGTGAACACATTGTTCACATGGGTTAAATGCCTATTGCTCTCTTTCATTACCAATAGTGGAAGTTTCTCAAATACAGGTACCTTAAAAGTAATGTTCTGTGTGAGATCCAATCCCTTGAATGATCTTGAGCTTGCAAGGAGATAAACTAGGTAAGAATTCATGTAGAACTTCTTTGTCATCGGAATTTGGAGCAGTTGTAGATGGAGATTATTTTTGATGATCTTCCCCCATTCAATTCTTTGTTTCCTTTCTATCAATGTCAGGATGAAAAGGCCCATCAAGTCCTGGAAATATCTTGTGCTTGCTTCACCCATAACTCTATTGAGGAGAGTGATGACATCAGAATACCCTTCTTAGAACTCACACCTTGGTAAATTCTTCGGCATCCTATAAGGATTTCTTCCCATTTTCAACCATGAGCCGAGTTCTACTCCTTGGACATATGAATACATTGTTTCCCAATCATGCATGACTCTTTCCTTTGAGATGACGACCATCTTGGGGGATGTCTATATCTACAGAGAGATTGAAATGGTCCTAGGTCTGATGACCGTAATTGTTGTATCATTTTCAACTCAAATGGTTCATGTCTCATGCTCATAGTGGAAAGAGTAGCGCTAGGACTATCTCGAGACTCTGCACAAACATTGGGTGTCTTGCAGCAGCGAACAAGCCACTTGTGAATATTTGGTGTTCAATCCTCTTTCAGTCCTTGGAGGCCATGTGAGTCTTAAGGTTGTTTAGATCCATGTACAAGACATCATTATCTTCCACGTCATACTTGTAGATGAAGGGCTTTGTCGGATTCTGACCCATCCACTTCGGCTTTATGTCTCCCTTAGAAAAAGCAACTTAGTATTTTTAGTAACTGTGAAAAATCAAGTCCCTGGAACTTATACTGAGTGTTGTGACCTTGATTCCACTTTCTCCATGTGTTTCCTCATTCCTTCCAGATCAACTTTCTATTTTTAGAAGGTTCTCATGGGCCCACTTTCTATTTTTAGTAAGTACCCAAAATGCTCGTTCTGGTGAATTCTTAGTTGTAGTTCACCCCTAATGTCTTCACCTCCTTCCTAGGTCATTTTTTCAATGAATTTCCAAAAATAGCAATCCCTATGTAGTATACTTGCTATTTTTAGAAAGTTGGATTATGGAGGTTAGATTGACAAAAAAAAAATTGATACGGGTTCTTTCCCAATATCGCTCCTCTGAAATTTCAGCCCTTCCCACATTTTAGTCCAGGAGATTTTAAAGTTTCAATTTTCAGACCTGGTAGTGCCTCTGGATGTGGCAGCCATTAATGGACCTCAAAATTGTAGGTCTAGTTTTCTCCTCCATTTACAAATAAAATTATATTTTTATGTGGGTTTTTTCTTCTGGTGCTTCATGTGTGATCTTACTACAATATGGCAACTGGTTTGATGGGAAATCCCACTTCTTTCTTCATTGAGTTGGAAAGTAGATTTCTTCATATTGGATGCTCTATCACACGAGAGGAGAGTTTGAGGTTATTGTAGTCATTTTTACTCCCATCACAAAAGGAAGGAATCCCATGTGCACCGGCCTATCACCCAATGAAAGTTGAGTGCTCACCCAAGGCACGCACGGGTACCGAGCCCTCTCTTTTATGTGAGTTTAATGGGAAACATCATCTATGATTAGTGTAAGAGTTTTTATGAAGGAGGTTGAAACATATAAGAACCATAGGGCTCAAAACGGCCTCTAGATCCTTACAGTCACTTCAGATTGAGTGTTTTAACAGGATCCAGAACATGCATTAAGATAGAAAGAATTATACAATCATTCATTCATAGCATGAAATGAAGGAGAACTCATAAGAGAGAAATATGCATTAGAACCATTGATATTCCCATGTATATATTATATCGGTAACCTCATTACATTCATTGATTCATTACAGAGTGTCATAGAGAGTAGACTGCAGTCATGCATATCACTGGACTTGTGTAACTAAGCTATCAAAAGAAAAAAATTACAACTCCATGCCCAAGACATTCTCTCTTAAATGCAATTATCCACTAACAGAGTCTTCGCAACAATCTCTACAGAGCTCCACTCACTATACTATGAATCCCGAACTCACTCTAACCTGCTATATCTCAAATCCTAGTGTATCTTATTTTATTCCCCAGGAACTTGTATTTATAATTCTCCTACACTACCAACTCACCTTCCAGTGACCTCAAATTTGGTGCCAAGTGTCTAATGTGGTCCTTCATGCGAGCATGCTTCTGTAGGGCCCGAGATTTCCACTTAATCTCATGATGTTCTTCTAGAACATTCCCAAGGGCATGCCCCCTATCGGGGCCAACCTATCACCAAGATGGCATATTATCCATACATGTAACCAATCATGCTTTTCACGTGTTCTACCCTGGGCGCTCAAATTGACTAAGTCCCGAACCTCCTTTCACACATTGCACATGCTATGTGCTTCCTTAAACCTTTCTCTTACACGCTTTTGCCTTGTACGCCTTTTCATAATTGGGACCTTGTGCACCTAAGCACCTTCATACTTGGCCAATATTCCAGGGGTCCAACATCACCCCAAACTATGCCTATTCTTCATCCTCATAAACACTTTACTTGACCAAGATGCATGTTTTTTGGGGAATCAAATGAATATTCTTACACTTTACAAAGAATAAGGAATGAAATAATTGGGGAAAGAATAAAGAATGGGGGGAGAGCATCAATTTAACAAGCTATCGCCCTGTGCCTTCTGGCAGAGGTTGCCCACCAGGGTGCTCAATTCATCAAAACTCAAGCCAATTCCCTAGGTGCCCAAAGTGTCCATGATCTGTTCCATTTCTTTTCCCCAGGTCCTTGAGTTTATCCATCCTCCTAGTAATCTGGGGGTATAGTTCCTTTATCTGGGCCTTAATTGAGCTCCTTAAAGCCTCAATTGCCTTTGATTTATTCTCTACTTTGGCCAGAACCTTGTCCCTCTCCGCTTTGTTCCCTTTGTTCTTTTCTTGGAACTCTTTTAAATCTACTTCAAGTGTGGCGACCAAGGAGCTTGCCACCTTATCCATGTCTCTGCATGTATCACACGTGGCCTCCACAGATTAGGCAATGACCTTAACCTCCAAGAGTACTTGGCTATACTTGGCAATGAGTGCTACCAATTTCAATTTCTCCTCCTCTTTAAAGCGTGTGGCCACTTCTTCTACAGATTCCAGGGCCAAGAGTCATCTCTCCATAGTGAGGATGCGCGTTAGATCTTCTAGACTCTCCAGGAGGGATGAGTACTTCTGTGTGGATGGTGTTAAGTCTAGGTGCTTCAAAAGGATGACGCCTTTGATAGACTCCATTTTCTTGTACACCTCCTACACCCTTTACCTTCTCTTCCTTTAACTCATGCCTTAACTATGTGTTGATCAGTTCTTCCTGTTTCAAGCTCTTTTCCTTTTCCACCAATTCTTTTTCCTTCTTCCCTAACTTCCCCTCCAACACTTTGATCCTATCATTACGTGTGAATAATCTAGCCTCGGTCTCAACCGTGACCTTGTTAAGTGCATTGTAGGCTTGCTCATCCGAGAGCTCCTAAGCATTCACTAAGGATTGACCCCCTTAGATTATGGCAATGTTATAAGTGTCCCCTGACAGACTTTGAAGTTTGGCTCATCAATTTGGGACTCAAATGCCCAAGAGATCATCTTCTTGGTTCTGGGGTATGTACCATCCTTTTCAAAAGACCCCATGGCTAGGAGCATTTCTATGGGTACAGTGCTTTGGAATCACGTGCGTAACACCTTCTTTGTGTCATCAACATAGCCCATTACTTGTCTCTATTTTGCATCAAGAGTTCTTCTACCCGAGTGCACATATTTGGGGAAGCTTACTATCAGAGCAGGGCCTCATAGGCTATCATGCTCTTTTTCGATGTTCTCCTTCCCTTCCTTTAGCACTATGTCTGTGTTGCACTCTAACACTTGGTCTACCAAGAATTCAAGCATTTTATATGCTTCTCTCCACCACCTTAGTGATCTGCTCCTTCGTAAAACTTATGGCTCCATGCTTTTCCCTAGAAACCTCCTAATCCCCCTTCAAGTCTTTGGTGTCTTCCTCATCATGTGTGCCCTTACACTGTGCAAAGATGAACTCCTACTTCCCATATCCACTCTCCTCTTCTGAGTCATAGAAACTAAACACATATGGCTCCTGGTCTTTCTCTATCTCTTCTTCCTTGCCAACATCTTCCTTACTCTCATCTTCTCTTTCTCCCAAGTATTTTTCCAATCTGTCAGTCACGTCTGAGTCAACTTCCTTATCTGCCCTCTACTTTTTCCTGAGAGGTGGCTCTTGATTAGGGGATTCGGCCTTATCTTCTTCCTTAGGAGACCCTTCCTTGGTGATGGGTTTGCCTAGGTGCCTCTACCTTTGGCATCTTTTCCTTCAACGGAGAATTCTTTCTCTGTATGTAGGTGTTTGGCTTAGTGCTTGTTGTTGGCATGCTCACTGTCTGAGCTGTCAGCACACTTGGTGCTTTTTCCTCTCTTCCCCTCTTCTTGGACATGGGCTTCTTCCTCTCCAAGGGATCCTTAGGTATGGAGACTTCACTTTCTAGATACATGCCCTTCTCAAACTTCGGCCTTATATGAAGGTACACATGTGTTGCGGCTCCTCCAGCGATGGGTAGTGTTACCGGGCCTAGTCATCTAGATCTCATGCGACACGTACTTTTCCATGTATGCATGCTTACGGCTGGGGTAATTCAGCTTCTTTCTCATCTCCCTATGTTCCTAGTCTAGACCACCTAGCTCCAACCTTAGCTTCTTTGACTCTTTAAACCTATTCACTCCCGCTTGGAAGTATTGGGCAATGAACGCAAAGGGAAGCTTGCACTAAGGGATCTATGATTATTCTATTAGCTTGAACCTACCCAAGCGAAAATATTGATAAACCACGAATTTGGCCTCCCCCTCGGTGGCTGCTGGGAGTTGTTCAAGGATTCTCCACTTTGCCCCGAATGCGTTTCTTAGGCGTGTGTACCATTTCTCCAGCCACGCCTTGTGGGGTGTTGTCATTGTATCACAAACATACTTTTCAAACCTCTTTGTGAGTGAAGGATCCTCAGTGGGGTACTCCCATACAAATTTTTCCAGTGCATCAGGCACCCCAATGTTTATGAATACAATGGTGAGTAAGATGTTGCCAAAGAGGATCTTGTCCCCTTCCTTCACGCACTTAAAGATTTCTTCTGTGATGTATATGGATAGGTTATATATGGTGCCTTTTGTAATCTTCCTGCAGAATTGTAACCAAGGTTTGTTGACCTGTGTCCACCTCTCCTAGCCATTCATCTTAGTCACCAGATGCGTGACCATTTTCACCATGGGGTCCTTGATGTCTGAAATGTCGTAATATAATGACACCTTTTTGTAGGCATACTCGGTGATGGTCTCTTGAATAGCCTCCTTGTCACCAAGATCATCTTCCAAGCTATCTCCCTCACATATGAGGCCTGTGAATTGTGAAATAAGTTGGGGAGTCACACACATCTTATGCCCTGCAAAGTGGAAGTAATCTTTGTGCACCCGCGACATCAACCATTGGTATAGGTGCTTTGGTATTCCAAAATAGGGCAACTCATAGAGTTACAGAAGCCCTTCCTTCTCCATTTTGACCTTAACGTCATCATTATATATTAGTAAACCCTCTGGTGTTCATTTTCTGGTGGGGCACACTAATTCCAACACCATTTATTTTTCTATTGTGTTTTTTTGGTGATTATAGTCACGCACTTCATCACCCCACCTAGGTATTGCATCTCTGCATACCATTCTTCATTTGTGTTTACTTCGGGTTCTTGTTGTTTGGCCTTGGCCTTGCCCTTTCCTTTTTTACGTGTCATGGTCAAGGTCTTTGTATCACTCCTACTCTCTCCTTATTACTCTGTCTTACTTCTTCCAATCCTTCAATCTCAAATCCATGATACAACTCTTCTGAACCCGTGCCCTAGTTTTTCGAACCCTAGCTAGGATTAAATCTTCACAAAAAAATGCCTCTTCAATTCTTTCCACACTCGTGTAACCCCTTCTGGTTCACAAAATAAAACTGGCTACTCACTCTTTAATCCCAAAAATCTTCCTTCACTCAATTGAATCTGAAAACCCTAGTTTATAGAACTTGCTTATATCTCAAACTCCTCTATTTCACAAAGTAAGAATGAGAGTGCCCCGACAGTTTACTTATAGTTTTTCTATTTTCTGAACATTAAATTCTACTTCACCTATCACCGTACTTTGTTCATTTAATGTGGATTTTTCAAACAAAGCTCATCTTCAACACCTTCACTTATGCACCCATCCTGTGTGAAAACTCCTCCAACCTTCTTGCAACCAATCCAACCTGACAGGAGACTCTTGCACACACGTAACCCGCGCCAAAGGCACTTCTTCTATCTTGATTATTGCTCTCACCTACCTCGTGTCACTTAAATTCACTTTTTCCTCCTTAGTACGTGGGATTTACAAGTAGCTTTACCCTGGCACCAAACGTTCTTCCATCTTTCTTTGTATACCTCTTTCAACTGGGCCATTCAACAAGGATTTTCAACACAACTTCCTTAGTACTTTAATCACACGCTCCTTTAAATTTTTCCACCCCACACTTAAAATGATGCACGGTCCTCTGTGCAGTCAAAAATTCTCCAAAAATAGCAATAAGGTTACCAGCGTGCAAGGCGTAAAACAAAACAACAACATGAAAGGGAAACACAAGAAAGGGAAAATGCATAAAGGAAACTTCTAAACCAACTAGAAAAGCTGCCTTATTTACAAACATCTCGAAGACTTATTTATAGTAGGGCTTCAGCCTACTCCCATTGAAGTATCCAGGTGATTTCGTCCCATCTAGCGCTTGTAACTGGCATGCGCCCGAATCAAGTATGTACGAGATTGTGTAAGGACCCAACTAATGGACTTTCAACTTCCCTAGATGGTGCAAAAACTTGGAATCATATAGTAACACCATTTTCCCAACCTCAAACTTCTCGTTTCTAATGTGGTGATCATGCCAAGCCTTTTACCTTACCTTTTTCCATTGTTTGGCTCCATTGGGCAAGTGATCATCTCTCATCTAGTTTTATTAACTCATCAATCCTTTCTTCCAGTGCTTGTTCATCGGCTAACCCTCCTGCATGCGCTATTCGCAAATAAGGCAACATAAATTCAATCGGTAACACAACTTTCGTGCTAAACACCAATTGAAAAGGTGTGACTTTGTTCATCCTTTTATGCGTTGTCCTGTAAGCCCATAATACTGTCGATACTTTGTCATCCCAATCTTGTCTTCCAAAATCACAAATTTTGGTCAAGGTATGACTTAGTATCTTGTTAAATGCTTTCGCGGTTCCATTTTCTTGTGGGTGATAGGGCATAGTCTTGTGATGAACCACCACGAACTCTGATAATAGGATCCTCATAGTCTCATTCATAAAATATGTACCCCTATCACTGCTTAAACACAACAGGCATCCATACCTCATGATAATGTTCTCCCATAAGAACCTTATCACTATTGCTACCGTGTAATCTTTAGTTGGGGCTGCCTCTACCTACCTTGTGAGATAATCCATGCAAGTGATGACATAACGTGACCCAGTCCTACACGCTGCTAGTGCAATAGGTCCTACGAAGTCTATCACCCACTTTTCAAAAGGCTCCGTGCTAGGAATAGGGCGCAAAGGCATCTCATCTCTCCTTCCCAGTTTGCCAATGCACTGACAATGGTCACACACTTTACAATAGTCTCTACAATCTCTGTAAAAAATTTCCCACCACAAACTTGCCATTAATATCTTACACGCGGTGGCATCACCTACATAATGCCCACCCACACTTCCTTTGTGTGCTTCCTTCATGATGGCCAGGCGCTCATTCTCTAAGGCACATCTGCGTAAAACTTCATCACATCCCAACTTGTATAAGTCTCCACTAATTAACATGTAGGGCACAGTGTGTATGGCCAACTGCTTCTTTTCTAATGTCTTCATTCCTTCTGGTGCCACACCTTCCTTTAAAAATATTGCAATCTCTTCCAAATCTGAGGGTGTGTACCGCAACCTAAATAGTTTCACATCTGGCATTACTTCCTCAATACTCTACGCGTCCTCCCCTGAATCAATTCTTGACAGATGATTAGGCCCATAGTTGCGTTTTCCAAGATTCACTACAACGGTGAATTCAAACTCTTGAAACAACAACACCCATAGACATATGCACTCTTTCAGAACATGCTTGTTCACTAAATATTTTAATGTCATGTGGTCGGTGTAAAACACAAAGGGTGTTGCCAGCAGATATTGTCTAAACTTGAAGAGCACATAGATAATTGACAATGCCTCACATTCAGTTATGGTATAATTTTTCTCTGCTGGTGTCAGCTTCCTACTTGCAAAACACAGAGGGTGATCAATAATCCCTTCACCTAACTATGCAAGCACTACTCCAATTGTGGTCCCTGAGGCATCGACATGGACATGGAAGGGCTTATCCCAAAGAGGGAAAATGTAAAATAGGTGCGGTGATAAGCCTATCCTTTAATGTATCAAATTCCCTTTGCTGCACCTCTCCCCAATGGAAGGAACTTTTATGTCTAAGTAGATCCTCTAAAGGCGCTGCGATCTTGGCATATCCCTTGATGAATTTTCTTTAATAGCCCATATGCCCAAGTAATCCATAGCACTGCACTCTAGCTATTAGGCTCCCTTAACCCCACAATAACTGCAACCTTAGCAGAGATCTACCAACAAGCCCTCCTTACATATGATATGCCCCAATAAAGTCCCAAAGGGTGTAGCAAACACACATTTCTTAATGTTGAGGGATATCCTCAAATATGCCTACACCTCTCAAACATTAACCGCAAATTGTCACCATGGTCTTTAACCAGACCATATACTGTCCAAATCATCTAATTAGACCTGAAGAAACTTATGGATGAAGTTTTGGAATGCTTACAACACTATGTGATGAAAAAGACAGCTAGCACATTCTTCAACCCAAAGGGTGTGACCTTATATGCCAAACTTCCCCACTCATTGGCAAAAGTTGTCTTCTCCTTTTCTTCCTTTTCAATCTAGACTTGGTGGTACCCTGAAAATCCATTTGTAAAGGAATAGATTTTACACCCAGTGACTCCTTCCAAAATTTCTTCAGTGAAGGGGGTTGGAAATGGATCAATGACACAAACTGCATTCAATTCCCTATAATCCACACAAATTCTAATCCACCCATCCTTCTTGATGTTGATTACCAATGAAGCTTATCCACTCCAATTCTTCAACTGCCTCAATGATCCCAGAAGCTATCATTTTCTTTATCTCCTCCTTGACCTTCACGCGTAAGTTGGGATTCATCTGGTAGGGGCCTTTTTGTAGCCAGGTCGTTCACCACCCTTCAGTTTTATCTTCATCTCTCCCAAGGAGTGGTGAATTCCTTTGAGCTCATGGTACCCGCATGGGAATTTTTTTAAATCCTCAAATTTTCATGCAACATATCAATGATCTTTGATACTTCCTTCTCTGTCTAGTAATCCCCAATAATAGCTTCCTTAGGTTCTTATCCTGAACTGATGTTAACTCTCTTCATTTTTAAAGGCTCATGGTAGGTGCACGTGCGAGTATGTGAACTTTCCACTACCTCACGCGTCCCCACAAAATGGCTAACATCCAAGCTTTCTGATTCCTCTCCATCAATCACATACACCAACTTTCCCTTCTCCTTTTCCAAACACATGCGTTCAAGTTGGAACTCTTCTACTTCCTCTTCTTCAAAATGTGCCTCCAATCCTGGTTCACCTAGTAATTCTAGCAGTCTATCTTCCGTCCTAGCACTATCCCCCATCGTAAGGTGCTTGATACTTTGCAAGGCCTTATCAACCAATGGCTTGGTACTCTGATATTCGTAGGTTTGAATAAGGTCAACCGCAAGCTCTTTCCAATTCCTTGTCTAGTGTCGTGTCTCCAAATGAATGTACCATGCGTGCGTAACCCTGCAGTGTAAAATACAACTTGTGCACCCAAAGGATGGTGGAAAAGCTTCCATGCCTTCCCTCCAGACCCATTCACACTCCTGGATATGGAAAGAGGTGGGCTCCTTCCCTTGGTACTCCTTGATGATGGTGGGTATATTACTCCTGGAAAATCTACCAGAGAGAGCAATTATTACCTCCCACCACTCTAAAAGGCTCTCTTGATGTGTGGCCCACCACTGAGCTGCTGTGCCAAGCAAGACATAACTTAACATCCCCCTTCGTTCCTTTCCATCCTTCCACTGAGCTTCCACCTCCTGCAGAAATATCTCAAGGAAGGCTCCTCTTGAATACTTGCACAGTTCTTTTCCTCCAAGGTGCCTAACCGTGGGCGCCTTAGTCACCTTGGTCACTGACCCTCTCAACTACCATCCCATTAATTCGTAAGTTCCATATGCCCAATTGTCACATGCCAAACTGGTGGTATCACTCACTGACCAAGCATCTTCAAAATGGATAACCCCGTTAGTAGGGTGTATCATCTCAGGGTCTCTGATTGAGTGCACATAAATCCTGTCTAGAACTTCCTCTCCCAATGGTTCAATATATGGTGTCAAATTCCCATCAGCCAAGGGTATAATGACCCATTCCTCCTTGTCCTTAAAACTGATGTACCCTTTTTTGAACCAAAGGTCCACATTATTCTTATAACACCAAGGGCGCCCAAGCAATGCTGGGAAATTTTCCGCCTCGGTGAGCGCCAAGACTTCGATGTCCCGAGTAAACTTGGATCCCTTGATAGTAATAACTGCATCCTTTAAGACACTAATGGGAATTTCCTTAGTCTTGTTTACCATATACAACACATTCGAAGATGGTTGTAATGCAATTCTTCCCATCTGATGCCATGCATCCAAAGTCAGAACATTAACCTCCACGCCTATTTCAATGAGGCTATTGATGAGGATTTATCCATCTACAATTGCATTTGATGTAATCTCCTTGTCATAGTCAAGGTTGTGATGGGGAAGGTTCACGTGCAAGACTTGTCTCTCACACTCTTTTTCAACGTGTGGTACCTTCTCTCTCAACCAGGATCCTAGCAAGGGAATGATATTCTCCTACCTTAGCATTTTACACACCTCCTTGACCTCATCCAAATCATCCTTTTGTACCTCAACCCTCCTTCCTTGTTCCTCTCTCCTAGATTTCTCCTTTAGACATTGGATCTCCCCTTATAAGCTCTAACTAACATCCATGGTGTCCTGATATATCTCCTTTTGATGTGTGGGGTCTGGATACTTTCCATGAATGACCTCCTCCCTTGAAACCAAGGTTTTCTATCTTTTTACCTCTCTTGTGCGCATGGATTATGCCCTTGTTGTTACCAAGACAAGCTCTAAACCTTCATCTTGTGTTACGCGGGGCATCCACTATATGTCTGGCTTCTTAATATTGGCCATTGCAGTGCCCTTGTCCTTTTGGTGCTATTGATTCATATGCTTAAATAATTTCAGGCACTCCTCATACTTATGCTTCTTTCCGCACCATGAGCACTGCAACAAGTCTAGGCACTCACATTTTTAATGTTTTATAGATCCACAATTGAGACATGTTCCGTGTGGGAAATCACTCCTTCCTCTACGGTTACCTCGACCACAGAATCCTCCTCGAAAACCTTTTCTATGCGCACCTCCTTCTACGTGCTTCTCATAACGGTGATTATTATCATTAGAACCACTGGTAACATTGGTTTGGCACACCCCATGATCAACGGCCTCATGGATATGATCGATGAGCCTACAGTCCTTAATATCATGGGTTGTAGAGGTGTAAATTTTGCAATAACAAGACACATTCTTCTTGATCACGTGTTGTAGAAAGTGACATCTACTTGCATCATGGTCCCCATGAAAAATTTCATAATCTACTATCATAGAAAATACCGTCCTCCAAGGGAAATTATCCTTAACGTGTCCCTCTATTTCACAATCTGTGCACCATAAACCACTTCGAGTCTCATGGGCTGAGTTCGCAGATAATTTTTCCAACTAATTTTCCATAGCAGCAATCTGAGCCTCTAAGAATGGGATAACACCGGTATCACTACTACCAATAGCTTTGGCACGCAGGGAAACTTCCAATGCTTTGCGCGGGTCTGTAAAAGTTTTATGAGACAAGGCCCTTCTAAAAGGGGTCATCAATCCTCTAACAAACCACTGCACATACTGAGAAGGATGAATATCATATGATAATTTAGACAAGAGAGTTTTAAAATGTGCATCATACTCCTGTACACTCTCTTTCATTCCTTGCTGAATCTCCTTCAGAGTTCTCATGCTCTTCTGCTCAAACTCAGGAATGTGGAACTCTGCCAAGACTGCATTCTTTAAATAAATGTATTCCACCACTGTTTGATCAGGGTCATACTTCCTATACCATCTATGTGTGCACCCTTGCAACATGGTTGCAAACTGACTAGCCTTCCGTTCAGGGGTTGTGATACCCTTCACGCGCCATAGCAGTTCAAACTTGTGAATATGTTCCCCAGCATCCTCAATACCCCTATAATCTAGTAAATGCAGAGACATTTCAAAGAATACTTGAGGTGGTGTTTGGGGTTCTTGTCCCTCTGATCCAGAGCCTTGGTTCCCTCTAGTGTTTCCTCCACCACATGATCTACTAGGTCCACTAATTCATGTGCCTCCAGAGCCACTAGATCCACCAAAACCACTAGGTCTAATAGGGCATGTAGGAGTTGTGCCAAGTGCCCCCACGGTCCCACTAAATTTTACGCCAATAGTTTTTGATGGCGCTCTGCTACCACTACTATGTCCCGTGCCACTCCCTGATTCAAGACCAAAAGCTTGTACACTTGCTCCTTGTCCAAAGACTCCTCCAAATACTGGAATATGTGCAGCCATAGAAGAAGGAACTATAAAATTATACCTTCTAGGCATGGATCTATCTCTTCCACTGATATTAACTGGGTCAATAATACTTCTTCCTAGTTCGGGAAAACCAAGCGCCAGGGTTCGGTCACTGGGTGGGTTTAGATATGCACCAATGACTCTCCTTTATCTGTGTGACGAAATCTCACTAGAAGCCGAAGGAGTAGCACAAACTGCTCAGGTTCCACGTCTTCCACATGAACCTCAACTCCTTCCCATAACATCTATCTCCATAGATCCATCACACTAGTAGCCTCGCGTTGTCTAGCAATCTCCCTTTCATGTGCTTCACTATACTTGAGTTTTCTCTCTTCCCTCTCCTTCTCTATCATGATATCTGCCATCTTCCTCCACCCAAGCTCCCTTACCCAGCACGCAGAAAGGTCTAGCTAGCCATTGGGAATGCCTCTAAACTCATGGTAACCATCAATATCTTCATAGCTATAAGAATAACACGTAGAAATGTTCCTCTAGGTTCTCACAGAAATTCAAACTTAGCAACCTTTGGACAAGAGTACGTAGAAATTGATAATAATGGTATAGCTTTGATACCAAATGATAGAATAGAATAAGATTGCAATGACCAAAGAGGGACGAAAGCCTCAAAAATATTATTGATCATGAAATCAGATTCCATAACAACGCAAGAGCTGTAATATTTATAGATATTAGACAGCCTCATGTGGATAGACATGACACCCTAGCAGACACCAACTACGAGATGATAAGACCCATCTCACATGCACATGTAATTACTACTAATACCAATATTAAATGTTATCCAACATAACAATATTGAATGCAAGTCACTAGACTAGATTGCACATGTTGCACATTATTAAATAAAAGACAATGCAATAAAATGCAATAAATATGCCTATGCTAAATTATGCTAACATTCCCCCCCTTAATTTTGCATAGTTTCCAATGAAGTGGAGAGGAATTCTCTGAACAATGTGAATTTTTCACGTGTAAGTGACTTAGTGAAAACATCTGCCTTCTGTTCAGCTGTAGGATAGAAATGGAGTTGTATGTTGTGCTTCAAGACATTCTCGTGTATGAAATGAACCTGTACTTCAATATGCTTTGTTCTCTCATGAAATACTGGATTGCAAACAAGCTTTAGAACTCCTTCATTATCAACATATACTGGAGTAGATTTCTGTGGTGGTAGACCAATTCCTTCCAGTATTCGGCGTAGCCATATTGCTTCACAAACAGCTTCACCTATAGCTCGATACTCTGCTTCTGTAGAAGAGCGAGAAACAAAGTTTTGTTTTTTGCTTCCCCATGATATCAGTCTAGATCCCATAAAAAATATGAAGCCTAATGTTGACTTCCTATCATCCATGTTTTCTGCATGATCTGAATCTGAATATCCTGTCAAGAAGAAGTTGTCATTCTTCTTGTACTCTAGACCAAGGTCAACTGAACCCTTTAGATATCTCAGTATTCTCTTTGCTGCTTTCCAATGACATATTTTTGGTTCTTGCATGAAGCGTGATAAATAGCTGACTGCAAAGCTAATATCTGGTCTAGTATATGTCAGGTAAATGAGAATCCCGATCAACTGCCGATAGAGAGTTACATTCACCAGTGGTGATGGATCGGAACGAGATAACTGAAGTCTCGCTTCCATAGGTGTAGCAATAAGAGTGCAGTCCATCATCCTAAATTTCTCGAGCGTTGTCTTGGTGTATTTCAACTGCGACACAAAGAAATGATTCTCTTTTTTCCATACTTCCAACCCAAGACAATAGTTCATGAGCCCGAGATCTGTCATGTCGAACGATCGATTAAAATCCTTCTTTGTTGCATCGATCATCTTCACAAAACTTCCTGTAATGACTAGATCGTCGACATAAACAACCATAATGACAATATCCTCCCCTTTCTTTTTGAGGTATAGATTAGGGTCATAAGGATTCCTTTCGAATCCATGACTTATGAGATGCTCATCAATTTTGATGTACCATGCCCGGGGTGCCTGTTTTAGGCCATATAGAGATTTTATGAGTCTGCATACCATCATCTCTTTTCCTGGTATTACATAACCCTCTGGCTGAGTCATATAGACTTCTTCTTACAAATCTCCATTAAGAAAGGCACTTTTCACATCCATTTGGTGGACTTTTCAACCAAATTGTGCAGCTAGAGCAAAGATCATCCTGATTGTCTTGATCTTGGCTGTGGGATCAAATGTCTCCTCATAATCAATGCCTTCTTGTTGTGCATACCCCTTTGCTACGAGCCTTGCTTTATACTTGTCAATAGTCCCATCTGCATCCAATGGGTTTCTTCCCTGGTGGAAGGTCGACAAGTTGCCATGTGTTGTTCTTCATCACTGACTGATACTTCGAATCCATGGCATCTTTCCAAGCTTTTGATTGTAGGACTTCCTAAACTGTAGATGGCTCAACTGTTTCAATAACTCTACTCATTAGGGCATAATTGACCTCTTCACGAGCTTGACTGCGAGTTCTAGGTCTAGGATTGGATGATGTGCTAGGTGCTTCATCCAAATTTACATCTCTTATTAATTGAGTATACCATTTAGGTAACTTATTAGTTTTTCCATTGGATTGTGGTGGATCCAAGTTTTCACCATCATCCAATTCATCACTGTCATCTTCAGTGAGAACATCAAATTCTGTCTTCACAAGAGGTGTATTATGCATGTTTGTTGAGTCGTTGAGTGGAGCATCTACTTTTTTCTTCTCAAAGAACTCAACATCCCTACTTGTGTATACTTTCTTTACTTTCAGATCCCATAATCTGTACCCAAGTGCTTCTTCACTGTATCCAATGAATATCAGTTTCTCAGCTTTCATATCCAACTTGTTCCTATTCTTCTTGGGTATGTGCATGCTAGCTTTACACCAAAATACTCTTAGGTGTGCAATTGATGGTTTCCAATTTGACCATGCTTCTTGAGGTGTCACTCCTTCAAGAGCTACTGTGGGCACTCTGTTCAACAAATAGATTGCATTTCTTGTAGCTTCTGCCCAAAATGTCTTTGTTAAACCTGAGTCGTCAATCATACATCGCACCATTTCCATGATAGTACGATTCCTTCTCTCAACTATACCATTCTGTTGTGGTGTGTGAGTAGGAGGAATTTGTCTACGAATCCCATGAGCTTCTAGGTAAGTCTTGAACTCATTGCTTATGAATTCCCCCCCTTGATCTAAGCGGAGAGTTTTGATCTGCAATTTTTTTTCAAGATCTCTCTCCTTTTTTTATTTTAAGATCTCTTTTTTTTTCACAAATCTTTTTTTTTTTTAGATCTGTAATTTTTTCCAAAATCTTTCTCCTTTTTTTTAAAGATCTCCAAATCTGAAATATTCCACCAATATGTTAGATCAAATGGCTATGCCAATGACTAATAAAAAAAAATTTACCTTCCAAATAAGTGGATAGGTCAAATTTTAGTTAATGGATGCTTGGAGGAATGGAGGCTGCGGGATGCTTCAATGGCTCTCCTTTGATGCAGATCTTCTTCTCCAATGGATCCTCTCTAATAGTGCTCCTCTTCAACCTTGCTTGGATAGAACCCACTCTGATACCAAAATGATAATAATGGTATAGCTCTGATACCAAATGATAATAATGGTATAGCTTTGATACCAAATGATAGAATAGAATAAGATTGCAATGACCAAAGAGGGACGGAAGCCTCACAAATATTATTGATCATGAAATGAGATTCCATAATAATGAAAGAGCTGTAATATTTATAGATATTAGATAGCCTCATGTGGATAGACATGACACCCTAGCAGACACCAACTACGAGATGATAAGACCCATCTCACATGCACATGTAATTACTACTAATACCAATATTGAATGTTATCCAACATAACAATATTGAATGCAAGTCACTAGACTAGATTGCACATGTTACACATTATTAAATAAAATACAATGCAATAAAATGCAATAAATATGCCTATGCTAAATTATGCTAATAGAAATGGCGTACTCCAGAGTGTAACTAGTCAGTACTCCTCTCCACCAATGATCTATAACATGGGTCCATGTCAGATCTACATCCTGCAACCTCTGGTAGTCTTCTTTGTTCCACATATGTGATCCATAATGCCAACTTGATCTAGATGCATAGGCTAAAATCCATTCATATAGTTCTACTGGGAAGCAACAGAAGAAGGTCTTGTACAGATCATGGTAAAGGTTCTCTTCTACCCATCTACGTGCATTAAACTCAGGTCTAGTGCTAAATCTCTGAGAAAATTCACCCTCTATGCTCTTGAACCATGATTCAACATTTTCCAATGTTAACTGCTCTGTTATTACTCACTACATAGATCATGATGTATGCTAAATCCCACTACAACTTTGAAAAGAGGTCCCGGTAATGGAATCAAGATGTATTCATTTTTACTCCCATCACAAAAGGAAGGAATCCCATGCATGCTGGCCTATCACCCAATGAAAGCTGAGCACTCACCCGAGGCATGCGTAGGTACCAAGCCTCTCTTTTATGTGAGTTTAATGGGAAACATCATCTATGATTAGTGTAAGAGTTTTCATGAGGTAGGGTGAAACATACAAGAACCATAGGGCTCAGAATGGCCTCTAGATTCTTGTAGTCACTTCAGACCAAGTGTTTTAATAGGATCCAGAACATACAAAATGAAAGAAATAATTATATAAGCATTCATTCATAGCATGAAAAGAAAGATAACTTATAAGAGAGAAAATATGCATTAGAACCATTGATATTCCCATATATATTATATCGGTAACCTCATTACATTCATTGATTCATTACAGAGTGTCCTAGAGAGTAGACCGTAGTCATACATATTATTGGACTTGTGTAACTAATCTATCAAAAAAAATTACAACTCCGTGCCCAAGACATTCTCTCCTGGATGCAATTATCCATTAGCGGAATCCTCGCAGCATCTCTGCAGAGCTCCGCTCACTCTATATATCAATTCCCGCTCTCTCTAACCTACTATATCTCAAACATGTATATCTTTTACTCCACAGGAACTTGTATTTATAATTATCCTACACTACCAACTCACCTTCCAATGCCCTCAAATCTGGTGCCAAGTGTCGAATGTGGTCCTTCATGCGAGCATGCTTCTCCAGGCCTGAGCTTTCCACTTTATCTCATGATGTTCTTCTAGAAGATTCTAAGGCATGCCCTTATCAGGGCCAACCTCTCACTAGGTTGGCATCTTATCCACATGCAACTGATCATTCTTTTCATGTGTTCTTCCTTGGGTGCTCAAATTGACTAAGTCCCTCACCTCCTTTCGTGTGTCGTGCGTGCTACGTGCTTCCTTAGACCTTTCTCTTGCACACTTTTGCCTTGTGTGCCTTTTCATAACTAGGACCTTGTGTGCCTAAGCGCCTTCATACTTGGCCAATATTCCAGGGGTACAGCAGTTATGTTTGTGATGGTCTTTGATATAGGAACAAACATTAAAATATTATTTTTTTATTCGCGCACTAGTTTGCAAGCTTTGTTCATATTTCTATTTTTTGGCTATGGTGATTGTATTGTTTTCTCCTTTATTGTTCTTTGTTTCTCCTTCTTAGCTTGATGATAATTACTTCTAAGACCTGCATATCACCATGGGAAATTTATTTCACTTCCTTGGTTGATGTGTTCTTAGTTTTTTGCAATGGCGGAGTGATGGAATCAAGTTGCAAAGGAAGGACGAAGTTTGTTTGTGCACAGGAGTGGAAACAACTAGAAGCACTCAGAAGCACTGAGCGGCAATTAGATTTTTTGAATTTTTGAAATTATGAGAGGATAATCTTGGGTGAATTTTTCCATGCTTTATGTCCCTGACCTCAAGGATGTGAGAGACATGAAATTTCACAGTGGTCAAGAGGAGGACACATGGTGGCAATCCGACGGCAAGGAATGAAGGTGGGAAAGTTGTGGTAAAGCACTGGGAGCTTAAAGCAGGTCACATGGAAGTCCAATAGGATTCCCATAGGGGGATGGGATCATTTTTCAATATATTATGTTGCTCACCTCAGGGACATTAGTTTCCACAGTGGTCTTGGAGCTGACACGTGGCAATTGATCTGACGGTAGGGAGTGGATGCTCCAAAAATGCACTTGCAGGCTGAAAGTCAATCACATGGATGTCAAAAAGGATCCCCATTAGGGGCTAGGCTCATTTTTCAAGGTTTTATGTCCCTCACCTTAGGGACATTAGTTTCCACGATGGTCCTAGAGCTGACACGTGGTGCTTAATCCGAGGGCAAGGAATGGATGCTCCAAAAATGCACCTAGGGGCTGAACTGTCAAGTCTACAGGTTACATGACGGTCCAAGAAGTCACATGGGAGATGGGTGCATTTTTCAATGGTTGGTGTACTTGGCCTTAGGAATTTTAGGGACATGAAATCCCACTAGGCTCCTGGTGCTGACACGTATCCTCCCGAAAAATAACTAAGTCTTGAACTACCTTTGAGAGGGTAACTTGGAATGATGATAACTTGATCTCCACATGGAATTGCTTGGTGAAATTTTGTATGATCGTGAGTAAAAATATCATTTTTAATATAATGGTGGGGGTATCATGTCTTGATGCATCCATATGATCCCTGAAAAAGCATATTTTGGATTTGAGACTCCACTTGTGCCTGATAAAAACTGTCTACAAATACTATGCACCAAGGTGTTGTGAAAAATATTATTTCACCATCATGTAGGTCTTAGAATCCTATTTTTGGAGATGTTTTTTTACTTCTAATTCCATCCAGATCTCCTGGAATCTTCTTCTAAATCCTGATAACTATTTTAGGCCTGTGTAATGCCTAGGCTTATGAACCCTGTTTTTACTCAGACTACCCCAAGTCTTTCAAAACATCCCCAAACCTTCCAAAGTAATTTCCATGATGTTTTAAGGTCTTCAATTCACATCCATGTTGAATTTTACCATTTTGTTCCCCTCCAGGGTGGTTGGTCTAGTCCTGGGAAGGTCAGTGATAGCCCTTCCCAATACTGCCAAAAGATAACATCTTTTCAAAACTCCCTAAAATCACCTAGGTGGAATGAATATAATTTCTTAAATCACCTAGGGTACCAATTTGACATTAAATAGGGGGTTACCAAACTGAAAGATTTGACTTGGGGTGCCTAGGAATGACAAAACATGAAAAATTTGACACATGGGTATAGTTTTCGTGCTTGGAAACTTTCAATTTCCCTGTTGCACATTTGCATGAAAATAGTTGGATCTAGCTTGGGGATATGACATGGAATGAGTGAAACGAACACATGACATGGGAATCTAGATTCTCAATCTTAGACCATAGAATTTGTTGACTAGTGCCTTATCCATTGGGCCCTGCAGAGTCATGTACAACTTTTAGAAAGAAATATTGGAAGAAGGAAACACACACACACACAAAACCTTACGAAAAGGAAGCACATGACACAAAAAAAGGGAAAAACACACCTAGAAATCACCTATGGTACAAGGCAGGGGACAACCCACTTTCACTGATGAAATAATTTTAGGTATTTCCCACTGTGACGTAATTCTACCAGTGTTCCATATAAATATGATAGTAAAAAATCATTCTCACCGCAAGCTTCACGAATTTGGAATGGACCAAGCCATAATGAATCAAAATTTCTATGACTTCATTTTGGTTCCCTTTTCTTGTCCCATAGTAGGACAAATTCTCCAACTTTGAATTCTCTCACTTTGACCTTCTTATCAAATATTTTCTTTACTTTCAACTGGTGTTCTTTGATACAGTCCACCACTCAGAGTCTATTTTCTTCTAACTTCTAAAGAAAGAGGATTTTCTTGTCAATGGAATCATTGTACTACCAATCTTCCATTCCCTGTAGTAACTTGACAGATGGCATCTCGATCGTGAGGGGGATTTTTGCTTTGACTCCATACAAAAGTTAGAATTGTGACATACCTATTACCTTTTTAGGAGTGATGTTGTCCATCCACAATGCATTGTACAACTTTTTGTGCCAATTCCTTTAGTTCTCATCTACAAGCTTGTGGATAATGGTCACGATGTTCTTGTTTCTTGATTCGTCCTGTCCATTTCCTTGTGGATAGTATTCAGAAGAATAAGATAGAGAGATTTCGTAGCCATAAAAAAACTTGGTTAACTCCTTTGAAGAAAAATAGGTAGTGTTATCTGCTACAATCTTCTATGGCACTCTGAAACGTACTATGATATTCTCCTTGATGAAGTTGCATACTATTTCAGTATTGGCTTGCTTGGCTAGAATGGCTTCCACCAACTTGGTGAAGTAATTTGTTGCCGTGAGCACATAGGTGTGCTCTCTGCTTGAGTGTGGATTCAAAATTCCAATGAAGTCTATCCCCCACTTTTGAAATGGTTCTTTAATAACAACTGGCCTGAGTGGTAGTTCAACAAGTTGTGGTCTCCCAACAAATTGTTGGCATGCTTCAAATTTGGAAACCCAATCTTGAGTGTCTACAAATATGGTGGGCCAATAATACCTTCCTTGGAGGATCTTGTGTGCAGTGAAAATTGATGAAAAATGTCCACCACATGTTTGGTTGTGGTATGCTTTAAGAAAATTTTATTTTTTCTCTTTATCTACGCACCTAAGGAAGCATCCATCCAGACCTCTCTTGTAATGCACGTGATTCCAGATTACAAAATTTGTTTCCTTCATCTTGAGTGTTCTCCTTTGTTTGTAATAAATATGGGTAGGGATTTCTCTAGAAGTTAAGTAATAGTAAATATCAGTATACCACTCATCAATAGTGGTTACAAAGAGAACTTGTGGATTATTTTCGGGACAAGTTAAGCAAGCACAATTTTCTTCACTATGTTGAGCTTTGAGTGTCTCAACCTTAGCAATCAACCTGCACAAACCATTCCCCCTTACCAAATTGGAGGGTCAAATCTCCAAGTCATATTATTGAGTCTTTGCAACCCAATTTCCTCTTTTAGCTCCAAGATCCTGTTATGTTAAGATGGACTTGATTGCACTACTAGGGACCATCACCACTGTATGAGAGTTGAGGATGTAAAACCTGAAATTTTTTACAACCTTAACCACTACATAGGCATGCTTCTCTAATTATTTGTAGTTTAGTTCATGCTTTTTCAATGGACAACTCATAAAAAAAATAGGTGTTTTCATGCCTTCATCATTTTTTAGAACAAGAACGGTGGAGAGCGTATGTTCTGAAGCATAACAATACATGATGAATTCTTTATTAAAATCTAGAGACACGAGATTCAGAGCCTTAGCAATGGAATTTTTGATCTCTTCAAATTTTTTCCTCCCTTCATTGCTCCATTTGAATTTTTCCCAGGGTTTCATCATGGTGGTGATGTGGTTTTTCAATTCAAAAAACTCATGAACAAAGCGCAAAGAAAATTCACCTTTTCGAAGAACGAATGAACTTGTTTCTTACTTTCAGGTAGAGATAGTGCTTGAATGGCTCATATTTTCTTATGATCAATGTGTGATCCATATTTTTTCACAATGTTCCCCAGTAAATTGCCTTCCGTGACTCCAAAAATGTACTTTTTTGGATTTAGTGATATGCTATGTTGTCTACACCTTGCAAGTAACTATTCCAAGTGATGGATATGATCTCCCCTCTTATTTTAAAATACCGTGAGATCATCGAGATATATGAAAATGTAATGTTTTAAATCTTTGAATGCTAAATCCATTGCACTTTGAAATTTATCACCCACATTTATTAGGCCAAAGTGCATTCTGTGCTAGGAAAAAGTGCCCCAAGGTATTGTGAAGGTTGTCTTGGTGTGATCCTCCTCCATCACTTTGATTTGATTATATCCTGAGAATCCATCAAGTAATGAAATAATTTTAGATCTAGTGACTTCTTGTATAATGTGATCCATTATAAGGAGAGGGTAATTGTCTTTCAATGATGCCTAGTTCAAGTTGCAGAAATCTACACATATTCTTATTTCACCATTCTTCTTCCACACCGGCACAATGTTGGCCACCCATGTTGAATGGTGGATGGGAAAGATGATACTTGCATTGATCATATTCATTACCTCCTCCTTGATGGTATCATCAATCTTCAGGTTATATGGCCTTTTCTTCTTCCTAAATGGCTTAACATCCTGCTTCAAAGGAATTGAGTGATGCATTTCCTTCAGTTTGAAGGATTTGAATTTATCATAAGAGTAGGCAAAAACATTGAAATATTTCTTGAGAAATGAAACAAACCTTCTCCTCTCCTTGTGAGAGCAACATTTTCCAATATTGACCATCCATGGCTCTCCGGGGTGCCGATGTTTTCCTTATCAAAATCAGCTGGGTACCAAAAAGATCATTTTTCTTTCTCTTCAATGAATCTTTTGTGTTTTTCAAAGAGGTCTTCCAAAGAAACTGGGCCTTTGGGAATATTTTTCCCTTTCAATTTGATCACTCCTTCATCATGAATACCTTCAATTCCTTCTTTCTCTTCTTCGGCTACAGCTTCTCAGTGTGGATTATTTCTTCCTTCAAAGAAGATATTATTGAAATTATCCCTTTTTTCAAAAAATGATAGAATCTGCCTATCATCATTAAACACTTGCCAATGATTTGTATTATCCAGTACACTAGGCCTGAATACCATTTCTATGGTCACCTTGTCTTTACCAAAAGAGGGATGAGGTGTCACTAGGGAAGCCAATATTGTAAGAGAATCAGCTTTTCATTCTTTTCCCTTGGGATATATTCAATGTAAAATGCATCAAAAGATTCAATGCAGTCCCATACTATGTTTCTATAATGTCGGAGTCTTGAATTCTTCACCTGATATTGTTGAAGGACTTACTTTACTATCACCACCACATCACCTCGGAATCTCAACTTCTTGATTCCCATATCTTTTACCACACCCATGCCTAATAGGAGAGCTTCATACTTTGTTATGTTATTTGTGTTATCAAATTACAGCTTATAGGCAAATGGGTACAATTCACCAGAGGGAGAATACAACACTACACCCACTCTCGAACTTGCACGGGAATGACTACCATCAAATTCCATCATCCAAACTTGATCTTCTTCCTCCTTCTTAAGAAGGGGCAAGTTCTCATATTTTTTTGATGTGAGGAAGTAATTTCCTAGCCCGCTATCTTGAAAAAGGATGTTTTCCTTTGGATCGTCTGACTTGCATACTATGAACTTCATCTTTCTCACTGGAAGAAACTTCTTCATCTTTCCTTTCACTGGGATAGTTATAGATGACCAGTTCATTTTTATTTCACCACCTAGATCTCTGCAATTTCTTTGGCTCAATAGCATGCTAAAGGAGGCTGCAATGTCCACCACCAGGATGGTTAGAAGCAACTTCTTTTCTAGAAAATCAGCTAATCCTACCTGTGCATCTTTGATTCTTCCTACCACTGGAACTTGTTTGGATTCCATTGAATAATAGGTGTCATTTTCCCAAGTGAAGGTGAGGCCAAGAGAATTTGTAACTTTGACAGGCATCACATTATCTGAGGCTCTGGAATCTATGATACAATTATTTAGCTTGAAGCCTTTAATGAGAAGTGATAGGTAGAAAGGTTTAACCCTATTGGTTTTAGAGGCACTAAAGGCTAGTGTGTTTTGAGAAGGTGGTGTGGATGGTGTGGGAGTAAGCGTTTGGAACTTGGACTAGAGGTTATAGGATTATCGCCATGGGCTTTATTAATGAACCTATCAAATTGGGAAGGATGAGTTCTTAGGTATTCTATTTCTCAGAGATGGACTTTAGTTTTTCTTGCACGTTCCACAAAGTCAAATGGGGTTATGGTGGGTGAGGAAGATGTTCTAGGAATGATGGAAGATTTACATGATGAAGGTTTTGATTTTTTGGGTGTTGAATTATCCTTCAAGGGTGTAGTAACTGACTTGGAAGGAGATGGGGATGTAGGTTTTAATGGAACCTTAGATGTTTATACAGGAACATTATTAAAAGGAGAATTATTCTTAGTAACCTTTGAGCTAGGAGAAGGGTGAGAAGACTTACTTGGTATGGCAGCATGATCCTTGCTAGCCAGTGAGTCTGATTTTTTTTAGCAGACTCCATCGAAGGTGGTAGAGGTGATCCTCTACCAATGATTTTATTTTTTGGGACCTTTGCAGGAGAATCTTCTTTCTTCATCTTGTCCTTTTCCATGGCCATTGAGGATGCAACACCTTTCTTGGACTGTGTGTGAGTGAAAACTGCACATGAGAAACTTGGAGCTTCTTCATCATCAACGTACTCAATTAGGCCATTATGTGTATCACCATTAGTTTCCTTGACCTCAAGATAGTTTTCATAGTCCTCCGCATTTTTTTCTTCAGGTTCTTCAATTTCTGCTTCCTCCTTTGGTTCTTCAGTGTCACAAGCGGCATTCACTGGTGGTGCTTTAAGAGCAAGCTGGCTGGGAGGTGGAGCAATCCTTGGTCTATTGGGAGGATTTTGATTCCTTGGAGTGTTTCGCATTGTGATCTGGGATAGTTTTTTCTTTAAGGCAACCAAGTCATTTACAATTTTTTGGAACATTGGGTCCATGGTGACTGAGCTTGAATTCTAGCCTTTTTTCTTTCCATTTGGGCCTTTCACCTTACCAAATAGGAGTAGATCATCATTGGTCTCTATCGCATGGTCTTGCACTTCCCTCAATGTTCTTGGTTAGGTTATTCTATGGAAGAAACCTACTTTTGACGGAAAGGCACTAATGAGCAATCTCTTCAGATTATTTTCAAGAGGCACCACATCTTCAGGGATTCTTCTTATCACTTTGTTATATCTTGTTGTGTAGTCTCTCATTGACTCGGATATTTCTTTTTTCATTTTTACCAATTGGACCAAGAGTTCCTGACAATATTCCATGGTCTTGAACCTGTGTTCGAAAGCATTTCTTATATCTTCTCAACAAGTGACAGACCTCGGGGGTAGCATGTATAACCATTCAATAACCTTTTCTTAAAGGGACTCCACAAAAATCCGGACTGACACATCTTTTTTCTCAATGACCAATACACCACAAGTGATGATAAATGCTTCTACATGTTTTTCGGGGAGTTGAGAGCCATCCCCTTTGAATTTTGGAAAGTTTTTTCTTGAGCCCCTTGGTTGCTCATGGAGTGGTTGATCAAGAGCAAGTGGACTGGTGTTTCCTCCCCATGGTATGAGGCCTAAGGGCCTCATAATCACAATCACACTCATGATCTACCATTCTATTTCAGTTTCTAGCTTCCAACCTTGCTAAGGCTATAATTTCTGCTACTGCTCTTTTGTCTACCTCGGCTTGAATTCTTTCAATTTCTTCTAGTTGAGATCTTAATTCCTCTTCCTCTCTTTCATCTCTTTCTCTATCTTATTCTTCGATCTATAATTCAGTGAAATCTTCAAGGTTCTCATTTATATATGGAAATTCATTGTCTAAAGGATTGGCAACACTCATTTTCCCAGTGTGACCGGTTACTTGATGAAAAGAAGACCTTGGAATTCTGAGTAGATCTTGTCTTCTTTGAAGCTCTTCAAAAATAGGGTTGGTTTTTCCTCCTTGTCTTTATTTCTGGGTATATATTCTATCTGTAGACTTCGAAATCTATGCTCTTCTTTGTGGTGTTGGAATTTTTCTTCGCCTCTCCAATTCAGCAATGCATTCTTCTTCAAGGTAAGAATTCTCATGGTGATAAAGTAGTGGTTGACACTTTTCTTGTTATGCCAGATAGCTTCTCTCAAATCTAAAGTGATATCCTCTTGGATGTGGAAGAGAAATTCAATCTTTCAACAGGAGGATTTCCTAGAATAGCCATGGTTTGTAGACATGTGGCTCATATAGATATTCAAATTCTAGAAATTTTCCTTTTTTTTTTGAATTTTGATTTTTTTGAATTTTTTTTGGTATTTTTCAAACCTTGTGGTTGTATTCAAGTGAAAATGCTACAAAATATGCCCCATGGTGGGCACCAAAAACTGTTGGCAAGAAAAAAATTTAGGTGGACAAACTAGTGGTTATCTTGCCAATGCTCTGGGAGTCTAAGTCCATCTACTTAACCGGTGCATCTATCGTACGTGATTGTGCAAGTATTTTGTGAGTTTTATCCTGGTGGCCTTTTGGTCGGGGATCCAATAGGGGCACTCCATTGACCCTGCAGTAAATGCTTGCAAGTATCTGCAAGGGAACAATTTTTTCGAAGGTGAGAAAGGGGAGTGAGAATATTTAGAAAGGAGAAACTAATGTTGCAAGTAGAAAATTAGACACTTGCACAGACTAGCCAAAAGTTTCAAAACATGCTTTTGTATTTCAAAAGAAAAAAATATGCAAAACAACAACAAGACCAAATAGAGTGTAATGACCACAAAGTACCAATAAAATCTTCAATCAAAGAGTCTAAAATGTATTATTCCTTTATTGAAGCTCAAGAAGAATTTGTACATAGTGTGGGAAGTAGAAGACATTTTTTAGTGGGAGAAATGGAAGAAACTTGTTATCTCTTGCTCTCTTCACAAGGATATCTCTCTCATAAATTCACAAAAAATAGCTCCAACATCTAAGAATTTTAAGAAGAAAAAATTATGAATCCCTTAAAATTAGGAGCTTGCTATAATTTATAGAAGAAGAGGAAACTCTTCGTCTTCCTCGTGACTTTTCGAATACCTTAATATGACTTAATATTATTCATATTCCACTTTAAATATTTAAGTCCCTTTTTTAAAATAGCAAGGTGACTTAAAGTTACATTATATTCTTATAGTCACTTAAGTCATATTAAAAATTTGAACCCTCATCAAAAAAATAAAACATTGAGGAGAGAGAGTGTTGTATGAGAAGAGAAGAGAGAGAGAAAGAAGAGGAAGAAGAAGAAGAAGAATTATGCTGAAGGATGAGCTACTGCGGTGGAATTGGCTCTGCTCTTTGATTGTTCTCCACTTTGTGAACCTCATAAGGCTTCTATCTTTCCAACATCTTGCTTGAAATGATCTACTATTGTTTTTATTTTGTCAGCATGAGCGATGTGAAAGTAGCTCAAGGTGTCATTCCATCCATCGGTCACACTGTTGATGTCCTTGAACTTCCCAAACCAAGATGAATTATTTTTTGTGATAAGTGTAATGGAGGCTCAGATATCTGAGAAGAATATGAGAGTATCCTTAATGAAGGATAGAGGGTTACCCACCCCTTTCTTGAAATATTCTTCAAAAGGGCTGATCAACTCATTAGCAGTTGTATGTTCGCTCATTACAGGTACTCCAAGTTTTTGAACTTTCTGATTTATACTATCCTATAGCTTGTATGCTTATTATTCTTTCTCCTCAAGCTCTATGAAGGCCCAATTGATTGCTTCAAATCTGATTTCCAAGGCCCTCGCCCATACATGTGTCAAGTCATCTACAAGAGTTTCAAATACCTTCATGTCAATCAACTCTTGATGTTGGGTGTTGCTCATCTCACTCGCTACTGGTCCCGAAGGTTCCTAATAATATCTTTCTTTCCCCATATCCTCTTTGAGTGCTCACATTCTGTTGGTTGTGGTGCACATGTATGAAAAGATCTTGACTTCCTATTAGAGAACTAACTTCCCTTTCTCAGATATTGAGTTGATCCATTCATTATTCACTCGCCCCTGCATTGTGAGCTCCTACATTCTTTTGATGGATTCTGGATCAAAGCTACTGATGGGAGCCACTTTCTCAATAAGAAGTGTTGTAGTGCTTGGTTCCACCAAGTGTTGCACATAAGCTAAAACATTTTGTACTTGTTCCTCTAGTACCTAAATCTTCTCTCTATATTATTTATTCCTTATCACCATGTGAGTAGAAGATTGGTTATATATGTGCAAGTCTCCCTCATGCTAGTCCCAATTGGATCATTCTCATTTCGTAGTCGGCCGGTGTCATCTCATCCAATGGCTTGATTACTTTTAGCCAAGATACTTCAATGTATTGATTACCAATCTCCCCACTATAGAATTGTGATGTTGTATGTGTGATCTTACTTGACATTTTTCCTTTATCTAATGAGACAATCATTGATAGATCAGGGCCCGCTACTTGTTGCATAGTGCGAGTGTCGGGGGTGACCACTTCCTGCATCCATGGAAAAATCTTGTCAAATTTAGGCTCCATGATGGGTACACCAACCGTTATTTGTTTTTAAGGAGAGGGCAAGATTTTAATTAGAGGGGCGTGTGTTTCAACAAGAAGTGAGATCTCTTGCAATGGTTTGAAGACTAGATCATGAACCATGTATACATTGTTCACCTATGCATTTGCTACTTGATTTTCTATTTGCATCACTAAGATCACATATTCCTCCTGTTAGAGTAGGTATTTACCTTAGCTCATGTTCACCTAGGTACTTTATTTACCTTTATTGTATTTATCCTCACCCACTTATGTGTGTGGATATTTCTTTTTATTTATTTAGATATTAGAAGATATTATCTAGTTGTTAGGTATAGTTCTTTCTTTGATCTATGGTATTGACAAGTTCTTTCCTAGATCTATGGTATTGACTACATCCTTGATGTCTAGTTCTCTCATAAATCTATGGACTTTACTAGTTCTTTAATGACTAGTTCCACCCATTAAAATCCTTAGCCCTTGGTCATATGGTATGGTCATATGAGGGCTTAAACTTTGTGATTCCTACTAGTAGGTGTTTAACTTGAGCCCCCTCTAATTTTATTTGTGTAGTAAAGGAAACAACAATTTATTTTGTTTTAGTGGCAACTAAAATAAATAACAGAGCAAAATATTAAAAAGATTGTAACTTTTGATCGGTAACTCGGTTTTGAGTGTTGTTTTTTTACAAAAGTGCTTGTTTTTTGTGCTCTTTCCATTGGAGTTATTTATTTTGAGACTTGCACTATAATTATAAAGTGTTAAATATGGAGGAGTTTTGTAATCAATTGTGGATGTAATTTCGGCTGAGCCCAACATCCTAAATTTTTGGGAGTTGCAGTTTTTACCTATCATGGATTCTGAGAATGATATGCTTTTCTCTGAAGTATGTGGACTTCAAGAGGATATTGTAAAATTTGTGGAAGAAAAAAGATCACTCAAGAAGAAAAATTCTATTCTACAATCACTCATTCACGATAAGGATACAATAATACACTCCCTACAGAACAAACTTGCTAGCCTACAACATCACCATCATATTGTGGACAACCATATCCATGCTCCTAGTCCGCAGTTGTTGCTCTTGTACCCACTAACATTGATCTACCAGTCTTTGAGCCTAAACTTGCTTTTGATGCTTCTAAACCTGTGAGGCTTGTTACTAAATGTTCTTCCACATATGTGCCTATTACAGTACCAAATGTTGTGTATCCTACTTCTGCTCAACTGTATGGCTTTTTTGGGACGCATACCACTGCATTCAGTTCTCGCATGCTCCGTTCTATGGGTCTCACTAGAAAATTCATTGGCAGACATTCATAGGGTATTATTTCTTCTATTCCACATGTGAAGTGATATTCTCATCATGACATTGGTTTTTTAGCAGATACATCATTGGGATCACACATTGACAGAGCTTCTTTTTTTTGTTCACTCGACTCTTTCTGAGGATCCTGAGCAACATGTGAGTTCTACATCTTCACTTAGGCTTGAGAAACGTGAGATTTAAATTGTCAGGCATGATCAACCTGACACACATTCTGATGTTCTTTTGAATGCACCCATTATGCATTTTACACCAAGTCATATGCAGGCATCTTCTTCATCCATCCGTGTTGATTTGGGGTGGATATCTGATCACTCATGGAGGTGACATAGGCATTCGTTGAGAGGAATCTATAGGCGTGGCTCCTCCAACATTTGGCCTCTTGGTCCACTTTCTATACCTTATGCATTGTGATGCTTCTTGTTTTGAGCATTTTTCTCTAGCAGGTGTAGTGTATCTCTCTTATTTGTTGAGATATTTTGTATTTGTATTTTCAACACTTTTGGCATGTTGATAGTATCTCTTGTGGGAGATCTATTCTGGTGAAGTCCAATGTTATTTTTTCAATGTTTGAGTAGTTGATTTTGGGAAAATCATATATATTTGTAACATCACTCCACCCATTCAGCAGTATGGGAGGGTGTGGTGTTGATCTTGCTTCTTCGGGTTTCGTGTCCTTACCTTGTTACCTTGGCTTTTCTTGGATCATGACACTCTAGAGTTTGTGTCCTTTCCTTGTTGCTTTGGTTATTGTTCTTGGATCGTGGCACACCTATTTGCAGCAGTTGGTTGAATTATGTTTGGTGTTTTTTTACACTTTCGACATCACTCCGTTGACAGTCTCCTTGTATGGAGCTATTCTGGTGAAGCCCAGTGATAGTTGTTTTTGAGTTCTATGATTGAGTAGTGGATTCAGACCAAACTTCTTCAGCATTGTACGAGTTTTTTGAGCCGAGCTTCTTGGGATGCCTTGGATCAGGTTTTTACTCTCTTTTACTTTGTTGTTACTGGTTTTGGGTACCTTGTGGTGTCCCTTTTATCCCAGTTATTGTACATGAGTACCTCATTAGGTCTAGTTTTCAGGAGTCATACTGTGGTCATGCCACTTCTATTTTGGCCCCTAGCTTCACTTGAGGGGGGGTGTTAGAGTAGGTATTTACCTTAGCTCATGTTCACCTAGGTGCTTTATTTACCTTTATTGTATTTATCCTCACCCACTTATGTGTGTGGATATTTCTTTTTTATTTATTTAGATATTAGGAGATATTATCTAGTTGTTAGGTATAGTTCTTTCCTTGATCTATGGTATTGACTAGTTCTTTCCTAGATCTATGGTATTGAATAGATCCTTGATGTCTAGTTCTCTCATAAATCTATGGACTTTACTAGTTCTTTAATGACTAGTTTTTTCCATGATTTATGGCTTGATCTACGACCTTGACTAGTTCTTAGATTTTTATTCCTTGCCTATATAAGTAAGGCTCATTCTCATTGTATTGCATTGAGTTACATTATAAGATATGATATTGTTTCTCATTTGTTTGCAAATGTTTTATGTAAAGTTATTCTGGTGAATTACTTTCATCTTATTAATCGTGGTGTTTGATTAGCATCTATGTTTTTGGCTTGGTATGATTTGGTTATCATTCCTTTCACCTCCAATGGTGATGCCAATGAACCTTCTCCTTCCCTAACTTTCTTGGGTGTCTTCTCATGAGGGGAAGCTTCTAATTCCATGACCTTATTTTTTGAGCTCGCTCTGAAGTTTTTAGAGATGGAATTCACCTCTACTACTTTTGAAGATGAATGATGTGAAGCTTACTTCTGGCTTGGAGAAATTCCTTGTGACTAAATGATCATAGTACTCTTCTTTTGAAACCAGTTCCTCGTTCTCCTCACCACCTTTTCAATCCGCTCCAATATATCTCCTCATTCACGAACATGCTAATTGATTTGAGGCATTGGGGACATCTCTACTGCTGCATACTCAGGATCGTACATCTCTGTCCCATAATCATGGAAGATGTCTTCGTACCAAGAGAACTTGAATTTCCTCATCTCATCGATTTTCATCCTCATGTAGTCCTTTTCATGTACTTCAAACTCATCAATACAATTTTCCTAGTAGTCCTTTACTTGCAACTCATGTTGTAATTCTAGGACATAGAACGATTCAGGATTTTCTTAGATGTCAAAGTTTGGCCTGACAATGTAGGAATACAAATTTAGGTGTGCAAAAGCAGCCTCTAGGTGAGATGCATCATTTCAGATTTTGCACATGAAATTTTCTAGAGATATAGGGAATGAAATCAGTTTCTTTCTCCTACTTCTGAGCTTGTTATTTACCTGAGTGATCTTCCTATAGAGTTGTAACAATACAATCTGGCCACTAAGGTACTTGCAGTTTATGCAAATCTTGGTCAAAGCCAGTGACGCGTATGTAGGAGAATGTTGAGAATTGTATGAAGTACGAACCATATTCCTTAATCAGGGAATTCACTTTTGGTGACATCCTAGCTTTAAGATCCCCTTCTAATATTTGGACCATGTACATGGTGAACACATCGTTCATAGCGGGCGAAATTCATGTTTCTATCCTCCATTAACAACTATGGAATTTTCTCAAATGCGGGTACCTTAGAAGTAATTTTCTGCGTGAGATCCAATCCCTTAAATTATCTCAAGCTTGCGAGGAGATAAACTAGGTAAAAAGTTATGTCGAACTTATTTTTCATTATGTGGATGTTATGTTGAACTTCTTTGAAGTTATGTGGATGCTCTGTCACACAAGATGGGAGTTTGAGGTTACATTTGTGATGGTATTAGATAGATGAACAAACATAAACAAATGGTTCGTTGATTTGTGCACTAGTTTACATGCTTTGTTCATATTTCCATTTTTTGGCTATAAAGATTGTATTGTTTTCTCCTTCATTTTTCTTTGTTTCTCCTTCTTAGCTTGATGAGTGTGTGCATGTATAATTTGCTTAATGCTAAATCAAATGAAGCAAGAACTACCACCTAAAATAGTTCTACAATTTAGCTAAAACAAAGCATAAACACCATCATGATAAGAATTAAACAAGGGTTAGATGCTATCATTCATCAATACAAACTTTGAAACTAACAATGCTAAATATCTAAACTCCTCTATTCTCTAACAACAAATAAATGAATGGACCTAAGTAAGCTCCATGGCTATCAAAATAGTTGTCCTTAATGCTCCAAGAACCTAGGAATGGGGGCTAATCAAAGTTGGGCTACAAGACCCTTTTGACACCTCCCATATGACCCAAGCACTTTAAGAAAGAGGCTTAACTCTTCAAGATGATGAACTCTCAAAAGGGAAAGGTGTAAGCTCTTAGTCTCTTTGCTATATGCTTTGCATTTACTCTCTTAGAAAGTTTAGGTGTAAGTAAAAAGGTAGGTGGAGGGATCTTTATATAGCCCAAAGGATAAAGGATTCAACACATTCTCATGAATGTGGGATAAAGGTAAAACATGATTAGGAATGGATAAGGTTGCTTTATTAGAGGTAACCTTACTTTAGAAGAGTTTAATACATGTTTAGCAAGTCATGGGAGTTGGGGGGTATTTTAATTAATCAAAGGTGATTAATTAATAGGTAGGTGTAAGCTTATAGAAGCCAATTAGAAGAATATTAGTGTAATTTAGGCTATTAAAAGGGGATTAAATCAATTAAATATTGATTTATTGGTTAAATGGAAGGGAAAGCTAATTAATTAATAATAATTAATTAGTCTAGGTAGAAGGGGTGATTTATTAACGGAAGGTCATTAATTAGGGTATTTGTTGGATAGGCAACTTAATTAATTAGCTTAGTGTAATTAATTAATGATGATATGAGGGAAAATGAGTGCCTTTGATGATATGTCGTTGATTTGCGAGAAAGGGGATAATTAGCACAATTTAAGTATTTAAATTGCTTGGGCGTAATTATAGGTGTCTACAATGAGAATTCCTTTTGAGACCTGCATATCACCATGGGAAAGGTATTTCATTTCCTTGGTTTATGTTTCCTGATTTTTTTGCAATGGCGGAGTGATGGAAGCAAGTTGCAGAGGAAGGATGAAGTTTGTTTATGCACAAGATTGGAAGTAGTTGGAAGCACTGAGTGGCAGTTAGATTTTTTGAATTTTTGAAATTATGAGAGGAGAATCTTGGGTGCATTTTTTCATGTTTTATTTCCTTGGCCTTAGGGACATGATGTACATCAAATTCGATAGTGGTCAAGAGGATGACACATGGCGGTGATCCGATGAAAGGGAATGAAGGTGAGAAAAGCTACTTTAAAGCACTAGGAGCTAAAAGCAGGTCACATGGATGTTTAAAAGGCTCCCCATAGGGAGATGGGCACATTTTTAAAGGACTGATGTCCCTCACCTTAGGTACATAAGGGACATCAGTTTCCATGGTGGTATTGGAGCCGACACGTGGCACTTGATCCGATGGCAGGGAATGGATGCTCCAAAAATACACATGGGGGCTAAATTGTCAAGTCTTGAGGTCACATGAGGGTCCAAGAGGTCACATGGGGGCTGGGCACATTTTTCAATGGTTTGTGTACCTAGCCTTATGGATTTCAAGGACATGAAATCCTACCAGGCTCCTGGTGCTAACATGCATCCTCCTAAAAAATGACTAAGTCTTGAATTACCTTTGAGAGGGTAACGTGGAATGATGGTAATTTGAGCTCCCGGTGGAATTTATTGGTGAAATTTATTATGATCCTAACTTGAAATTTCATTTTAAACCTAATGGTGGGGGTATCATGTCTTGATTCATCCATACGATCCCTAAAAAATCAGATTTTGGATTTGAGACTCCAGTTGTGCCTAATAAAAAATACTTGCAAATCCTATGTGCCAAGGTTTTGTGAAAAAACTTATTTCACCAACATGTAGGTCTTGGAATCCTATTTTTAGAGATGTTTTTTTAACTTATAATTCTATCTGAAGCTCCCATAATCTTCTTCTAAAGCCCAACATCTATTTTAGGCCTTTGTACTGCCTAGGCTTATGAACCTTGTTTTTACTCAGACTACCCCAGGTCTTTCAAAACTTCCCTAAACCTTCCAAAATCATTTCCATGATTTTTTAATGTCTTTAATTCACCTCCAATTTTAATTTGGATCTTCTTTTCCCCTCCAAGGTCATTGGTCCAATCCTAGGAAGGCCAGTGATAGCCCTTCCCAATACTGCCAAAAGATAACATCTTTTCAGAACTCCCTAAAATCACCTAGGGGGAAGGAATAGAATTTTCTAAATCACCTAGGGGAATAATTTTACATTAAATAGGGGGTTACCACACTGATGAATTTGATTTGGGGTGCCTAGAAATGATAAAACATGAAAATTTTGACACAGGGGGTATAGTTGTCATGCTTGGAAATTTCCAATTTCCCTATTGCAAATTTGCACGACAAGGTGATACCTATTGGAAAACCATTTTGGATGCATTTCTACAAGCATTCCTCTAGAAAATTATAGGGAATGGGGTGACAAGAGATATGCTGGAGAATGTGGATGATATAGTAGGTGGGCATGCATTCTTTTTTATCCAATTATGGTGGTAGCAGCCACGTGTGTAGTGTTATGGAGTGAGTGATATGAGATCTGAGTGAGATATCCTAATAGAAATATTCCCACACTAGGAGTGATTTGGTAAAGTGTTATTTGGTGGAGTCCTAGGCTCATTATTCATAAGTGTTGGCAGATAATGCAACCTTACATGAATTATTGGATCACTATCGAGAGAGATTATAATCAAGATGTCGTGGTGACTCCGAAGGGGACTTAAAATCTTTAAGCTCAGATTCCTAGTGAGAGAAGTGAGTATGATGAGTGAATCCATGAAGATTAAATTATGTATGTATGTATTTATATAGATGGATTTTGGATTCGCACCAAAATTTTGGCTGGTATATTGGTTATATACTTTATAACATAGTTGATGAGATGAATAGATGTATGTGATGAATGTTAGATGCATTTGATTTAGTTTTGATGTGAGTATTTATTATTTGTTATTTTGATGTTCCCATTGGATGATGTATGTCGATTGTTAACATTATTAGGTAATATATGTGACATGTAAGAAAATCTAGAGTAGACATGATTATAGTATTTATGATTTAATCAAGATTGTGTAGAAGGGGAATTTTTTGTGCATTGAGTGATGTGTATGTAGTGATGAGAAATTATGATGGGTGGTATGTTCATAACCTCTACATAAGATCTCAAGATAATATAGGGAGAGGAAACCATTCTTGAAAAAGAAGGAAGCATGATCTTCATATATGCCATAAGGTACTTAGTAAAAAGGGTAGCATTATGTAGTCAAAAAATCACGCACTTACTATTACATATATACTAACAAGCATGTTATTTTATATATTGATCTCATGTAATAAAATTATTCACTAATAACCCATCCCCTATTCCTTTCGTCAGTTAGTCATTCATCATCACCATTTGTTTTACACATTCATCAGTTATTTACATGGTTCTAGTCATCTCTCAGGGAGTATCAGGTGTCACTATTTAGTAATTTGTTGTTTGTAGTCTTTGATTAGGGTGCCTAAGGTAGTACTGAGGTTCCAATGGGTGCCCCAGTTCTTAATTTTAGGTGCCCTGGTCCCCATAACACTTGGGTCTAATTTATTTATTTGAGGTCGGTCTTTGTCATTTTCTCACTCCTTCCCCTAGGTACTATTCAGCATGTCAGGTCATTAGTGTCGAAATTTAAAACAAGAGATCCCTATATAAACATAGCATACTCACTATATTATATGTGGACTATCTATTATCAATAGCTAGTTATTTACTAGGTAAAAAGACTGCATTTGGGCATCATTTACATCTGCATCACACAAGCATAGGGGGAAGGAGTTGTATTCATTCTATTCCATCCACCATTTTCATTTTTACATCTAATTATTATCCCTACTTCTATGTCATTAGTGTTAGGGAACCCTAGACACACAATTGCACACACAAGCACACAAAACTACATGCGATCTAGAATGTAGTGCAACTTGTAGTTATAACTCCACCATTACGAAAACTAAGGTCAGTTTGACCCCTTCATATATATCTTTATTTTTTAGGGATTTGGTGCTTTGTATGGGATTTTGCAGGTGGATCTTCATATCAGATTTACAGTGACATAAGTTAAGATATTATGATAATTATGGGACAAAGATAAAGACATTACAAATACCTAATGATGTTGTTAGATTCAAATCCTGATATTTTTACAAACCAAAGCACCTAGATTACAAAACAGGGCACCTGTAGGCACCCCAGTCCTCTCCCAGATAAACCAGTCTAGCCGAATCTTTAGTTTGCTGCAATTTCTTAGGTAGCACCTTCACATTTTATCTCGTCTGCACATCATCATGTTCAATTCTAGCACACATCAAGGTAATTCTTTTTCAAGTTAGTACCCTTATCCCTCTCATTTTCATTATTTCATTTCATTTAAATATCAAAGTAAAATATTTAGCATCATTATTTCAATTTACATCATTTATTATATTTATGTACCTACTTAGATTGACTTAGAATCTAGATCTAAAATTCATATTTTTTAGTTAATCATTTTGGTGAACCCATCTTTTAGAAAAGCTTTCCCTAGGATCCAATAAAATCCTAATGGATAAATGTATCTCATCTTCTTCACCCATTATGTGTCATTTTAGCGTTAACCCTTTCTATGATGATGTTATCATATCTGAGCTCAAATATCTATATAGTACTCCTGTTACTACAACCGATCATACCAAACAACAACTTTTAGATGGCCAAAATCATATGCCTACTTGTTTTGAAGATTCTCTTATATGAATTAACATTGATGATAATCATGGTGCAGTAGCGGTTGTTGGAAGAGATCACGTGGAAGGTGCGAGTGGAAGAGAGGAGAGTGTCATGGGTAGTGAAGAAGTTATGGAAGGTAGTGGTGGTATGGGTAGTAAGAAGGTCACAAGTGATGGCAGGGGTTGTTTGGATGGCTTGGGTATATTATAGGGTCATGATAAGGGGTTAGCCTATTGAATTCTTAGTTTACTAGTGGAAGAAGGTTGTTTGGCCAAGGTCGAGGGTGAGGGTGATAATGGTGTGGTAGCCGAGGTTGGTGTATGAGGTCTAGTAGGTTAGATCTTCCTTTTAGGCATAGGAATGAGTTTAGTGGTTGTTTGGGAAGATGTGGCTAAATATAATCTGATGGGTGGATTAGTAAGGTTCGATGTCAGCATGACCCCTAAGGTAGTGATGGGTTTAGGTAAGGGAGATGATATAGGCGTGGGTAGGTGTTTGGGTATTGGTGTGTGTTGGGTTGTGGGAAGAGGTGTGTGTTGGGTTATGGGAAATGACAAGGAATGTGTTTTAATAGTGATTGTTGTGTTTGGTTTGGTCGCTTGAAACATTTTTGGATAGATTGTGGAGGTTTTGGTGAATGAAAACTACATTTGGGTTGAAGCAGGAAGTAGAAGACATCCCCAAAGCAAGGCTTTATCAACATAATCCAGGTGATCAACCAAGCGTGAAATTAGTACTGTTGTAAGTGGGGCCAATGTAGATCGAGTAGTAATCCCCGTAAAATATGTTTGAGAAATAGGGAAATGGTTAGCTTTAGACTCTATGGGTAAGAGAGCTAAAAGTAGGTCAACGGGATCTTGGAAGGCCAATGGAGAATGGTCACCTAAATGTAATGGTGTTTCTACAGGATCCTCTATGGGTAAATGAGATGATGGGAAATATGAGGTAGACTCTCTTTGCGATGGTGTAGGGAGTGGACATGTGTCCCCTATGGTTAGGAGAGGTGCTATAGATGACTGCTTGGTAATTTGAGAGGTAAGAGGTGAATTGATAATTATGGGCTCTTTCACGGGTGAAGGAGAAATTGAATGGGGTTTCTCTATGGGTGGAGAAGTAGATGAAATAGGTTCCTCTACAATTAGAGGAGTTTGGGATAGTATTTCATCTATGGAAGAGATAGGGAGTGATTGGGGAGTAACTGGTATGTCATCGAAAATAGCGTGGACCTCACAGAAATTGCTATCATTGGTTGAAGTGTCACCTGTTTGGTTGGAAGATGGGGCATGATTAGGAAATGATTTTTTGAAGATATGTAGGTTTTGGTTTGCTAGTGCATTTGGTTTATCCAATTCTAGATCTCCATTGTCTAACATTTCTTGGACGATATTCTTGAAGGTGATGCAGTTACCATCACTATGACCTTTGACATGATGATAGTTAAAAAATTCATGTTCTTTATACCACGTAGGTGTGGGGTGATCAGGATCAAAATCAGTGTGTGGTTTTATAGGCGGAAGGGTAATGGCACTATCCTTAATAAGTTTTTCAAAAATAGAAGAATATGGTTCCTCTATTTGGTTGTACTTTTGTTATTCTCATCTGAACTAGAAATTTTGGATGGGAGAGAGATTAGAAAAAGGTTTGGCTTGGTTTGATGGGTTATAGGGTCCAGCCTTGAGAACCATGGCATTAGTAGATCCTTTTGACTTTTAATAGTTATGGGTTTCAAAGATGAAGAAGCATCATTCGATTTGAATGCGGTGTTTTTGTTACGTAGCTTAATTTTCTTCTCTTCGATAGCACGATTCTCCAATTTTCATGCCATGGTGAATGCCTCGTCAAAGGTATGGAAGGTCTTCACTTGTAGGGTTGTTGAAATGTGTCTAGCACAATCCTGAGTAAACATATCTATGAGCTCAGTTTGAGGTAATTGAAATCTGAGCTAGTTAATTAGGCTACGTTAATGAATGACAAAGTATGTGATAGACTCATCGTCATAATGTCAAGTGGAATAGAGATCAGTCATGGTGAATTTCTTGACAATGTTGATTAAGAAGTGGTCTAAGAAGGCTTGGGCTACTTGATTAAATGAGTAGATGGAATGTCTAGGTAGACCACTATACCAATCTAATGCATGTCCTGTCAGGGACATCAGGAAATTCCATATGAGTAAAGCGTCATCATGGGCAATCAAGTAACACCCATGTTTGAAGGATCACAAATGTTGCTGCGGGTATTCTTTACTATTGGAGCGGTTGAATTTTGGAATTTCCCAATGTACATGGTATGGTAAAATAGGAATGGATGGATGAATGGGATCATTACATATTTCATCCTAGGTGATAGAATTGCGTGAGCTGGAAACTGATACTTCTAGTGTCTACATCCTTTCCATCATTAATTTGATGAGGTCATTGGTAGATTGTGATAGAAGGGCACCTCTTGTGGTGTACAAGGGCTGGTGTTGAGCATGTGATGTGGGTAGCATTCCAGTGTATGGTGATGCCGAATAGGAAGTTTAAGAATGGGGGACCGATATGGAGGGCATATACCCAAAATTAATGATAGATGAGATAGGGGGTTGTTGATAATGTGTATATGTAGGTGGGATAGTCGAAGTGACTCTAGTAGTGATTGGGGGCAAAGACTTTGGGATAGAGAGGATAAGATTCTCAAATGGGGTAGAGGTCACTAAAACCATGGGTGGTTGTGTTGCAATTTGTATATGTGAGATAATGGGCGTAGGTGTTGTTATGTTCTTGGTGGTCAGTAAAGGAACAACCAATACTACGGGTGTGAATGATGTTGTAGATGTAGTGGTCATAGTGGGTGTGGGGCCTAACCTGCGAAAACCACTGAGGATAAAGCAGGTGAAGGTAATGCCAAACTAGTAAGGGGCTAATTTCGGAGTGGGGAAAAGGGCAAGAGAAATGGATACAGGCATCCCATATATCAACTAACCTGAGGAATCCTGAGTGGATGAGTGGGGAAAGATATAATTGTAAGGCTACAGGATTCTAATCAAGGAGTCGTGTGAACTCCTCATTTCCTATAGAAATGGTGGTAGGTCAGGGTCAGATCCATGGGTGAAAGGATAGAAGGTGATGAGGGACTAGGTGGGAGTGTTTGATGGCTAGCGTGAAATATAAGAGTGTTAATTTGGCTGCGAGTCAACACCATGTGAATAAGTGTTGACCTTGGTAAGACTATATTCTGTAAATGAAACAAATAATAGCAAGGAGGAGAGAAAAATGAGGCTAGGAGGTTGGGAGGGTGAATTTGGTCAAGGTTTGGATTTTAAAAATCAAACACAAACAATGATGATGGTTAGGCTGGACCGGTGATGGTTAATGGGGAAATGATGTCGTTCACAACAACCGATTTCGATTACTGATGGGAAAACACCAGTTTTCAGAAAGTGAAATAGGACTGATGAATGTGGAATGGGGGAAACTGTGTATGACATAAATATCAAAAGAGGGGAATATGATGGTGCATTGATGGCAAAAAATAGAACATAAGGAGTGATGAAGGTTATTCCAGCAGAAAAATAACTAGAAAGATAGAAGCTGACACTGGTTAGGTTTAACCGATGATGGTCAGATGTGAACCAATGATGAGTCATTGGACTGACAACAGTTACTTTGAAATGAGAGACAAATGAAGAAAATGAGATTTGTGAATTAAATTTGGTGAAGAATCAAACTTAGAAATATGAGAATGAGAAGATGGGGTCTTGATGCACTCAGACAAAGTCAGAATACTCCAACTACAATGGTGGAGTGTACAAGGATGAAGTACAATGTAGATTCGTAGTCTCACACCATAAAACATAAGTCAGGAGGAACGCTAAGAAAAAACATGATCCTAAAAGTGATTTTCTTATGTTTGTTTAGCTTATGCTATTTAGAACTGACCATGTGAATTCAAAATAGAATTTTTGGTTGGAAAGGTGTCCTACGTAGAAGGATATATAAAAGTTAAGGTTTCAGGCTATGTTAGTGTGGGGGGTACTCTCTGATAGGTGACAGGAACAAGATAACTAGCTGAGGAGTACCTACCAATCCTCTAATCATGTGATCATTGGCAGGCATTCCCAGGTAAGATGTCATTTAAGAAAATGTGTATATTAGATTTGTGCAGTTTGGCAGAAGAAGAAAGAGAGTGCTTTCTACAGTTCAATTATGTCAACCATCAGCTAGGCATGACTTCAAAATATAGGTTTCCCTCATTTTAATGTGAACTAAAAATGTAGAAAATCAGAATGTAATGCAAGTGTTTTAAAAACCCAAATAAAAATATTATTTTCAATGTAGTAAGTGATGGATAGGAATAGGAATGCTCTTTCACTAATGCAATGCGAAAAGAAAGAAGAATGTGTTCTTTTTAAAGCACCAAAAATATGATTGTTTTTAGACAATAAAGAGAGGAAGAATTATTCCAGAGAAGAAAAATTAATGTGTAAGTTTTTTGAAGGGAAACAAACACACAACTTTCACCTAGGAATGAATAAATGCAATAGAACCCTTGATGGGTCCCACCGGGTATGCCAAAAAAAATTCATCGTTTTCTTTATGTTTTTGAATGTGAAAATAGATAGAGTTGTGGGCTGAGGAGGAATACCTATCATGTTGGTCATGGTTGGAGGTTGATACACGTGTTATGAATTCTTGATTCTGATGCTTGACTGTGAGAGATTCCTTTTGGCTAGGAGGAACTACCTAAAATAGAAAAACAAGACCACAAAAGAAGAGTTAAACAATATATGGCAGTGGAGTGCCTAGTGTGTGCTAGATCCAGGAAGTGTGATACTCTGTAGATGGCTGTCAATCCACTATTTAAAACAACTTAATGTGAGAAATAAACAAATTCCTACTATAGTTGATATGATTTAGGTATCTCATTCAAATACAATAAGAAAATACAATCATAACAGGTTAGGCTATAATCAGATCTGAATGGAGGGGTAATTGTCAAGGTACTGAGACTGGTGAGGATCAGGTTCTAGGTTGCTTAGGTCACTTGGATGAAGGTTCTTAGGTTCTATTATTAGCAAAGGTATTAAACAAAAGAGACCAACGTTGGTCTGGTATAACTGATGATGGTTTAAAAGGGACCGATGACAGTCATGGGTAACCGGCATCAGTAGGGTTGAGGTGAAATAAACTTAATGGGATCTGGTTGTAGAGGTTGATCTGAGGTTAAACAGAGACAAAAGGGGGGTGGAGAGGTCTGTGGGAATCTTAGGTATACTAAGAGATGTGTAACAGTCAGATATAGGTGATTTAATGGTGTGGGTGGAGGAATGGTTGAGTTTACAGGTAGGTAAATGGTAGGGGAATAAGAGTGCAAGTGGAAACTGATAACAGCGGTAGAAGAAACTTAATAGACTGAAGTAGAAATAGATGATGCTGGTTAAAAGTATACTTACTATGGTGCAGGTTCAAATGGTTGGATGGTGATGATGGTTGATAAGAGGAATGATGTTTGGTACCATGCAACAGTGCTTCCCGAAATGTTACTATGAGTGCAATACCTCTGGATCTGTCCTGGTGCTGGCTATGGATGTCTGGAGGTACAAAAAGGCTTTGGTCCTACTTGCATGCAGCTCTCTTCTCTTCTCCTTGATTCTAGAGATGTGTCAACCTCTCCCACAAGGTTCCTAAAGTGAATAAATGGTAACTGACGATGGTTCCTGATTGATCGGTGTCAGTTTTGGGATGACCGGCGTCAGTTAAGGTGGGATTCCCTAGGTTTACTAGAAATGGCAGATCTTGGCAATCACTTGGGCCAAGTTTGTTTTATTCTCATGAATCAAAATGGAATTTTCCCTTCTAATGAGTGGGAATGTGGTTAGAGGAATAATAGGCATGTGCTTTTAGGGTTAAACTAAATCTTATCTCATTAAGGTAAGTGGGACTAAGTCTTAGTTAGTTATGGAAACATGTTATGAATAGGTCTATGGTGAGGTGTCTAGGTGAGGTGGAAATTAGTTTAATTATGATAATTAAATAATAAATATTGTGAGAATAGGTATTAATTTAATTGAAGTAATTGAATTAATATTAATGTGGGGTGAAAGGGGCCATGGTTAGAGGAACATGTTTAAGTTGGTTATTCGACTAGGGGCTAAGGGGAGTGTGACCAAATTTTGGTGTCTACATTTCCCCTTTTTGTCACATAGCTTGTATTGGTAAGTGATGCTGAAAAAAATTATATGTGGGTGTCCCATGTGTGGGTGAAGGTGATCCCCCTCAAACCTAGGAACTGATGAGGTGTAAGATAGAATCAGTGAGTGGTTTGATAAAAAGGTGGATGTGACGAAAATGAAGGTAAGTGGGCCTGAGTGTAGTTGTGAGCATATGGGGTACAGGGGTAAGGGTAAAAGTGGGAAAATAGGTAAATGGGCTAGGGTCAAAGGTAGTGGTAGTCAAACACATGCACATGTTATAAACTATGGCACAGTACCAGGTGGAAGAGCTTGCAAACTCTACATTGTCCAAGGTCGATAGGTTTATCCCAACAAGGTTGAAGTGATTTTGGTATCCAAGGTATAGGATATGGTGTGGAAACACAATGTAGGTCAGGTGTAGGAATGTTTAGGTATGTTCTGGTACACCAAAGGTTGGGTCGGGATAAATGACATGACAATAGGAAAGGTAAGGTCATTAGGAAAAACAACACAGGTAGCAGTGCCACAAGGTATAGCAATCACATGGGTGCAAAGGTCTCTAACAGTGTGTTAGGTCTAGGCATATAGGTCATGGTGCAGGTAGGGCTGAGGTACAGGTAAAATAATAGGTCCCTAAATGTAATTAAGGACAGGTATAGGTAATGTGGTCTGGTAGGTAGGTGGTCAATAAATGTGGGTAAGGTCACAAGGTGGTGGGAAAGGATAATGTTGGGATCAAAATGGGTAAAAGAGGGGACAAGGGGAATGAGAGAGAACCAATGATTATGGAGTGACTGGTCAGTGGGTCAACTTGACAGACATCGGTCATGTCAATTTGGGTATTTAAAAAGAAAAATCTGTATAATATAGATTCATTTGTATTGCTTGGCTTTTGTGAAAATGATAGAGCACCAAAAATTTTGTACCTTTTCAAGAGGAAAGTATGAGGGACTGTACCCAGCTGAGGTGGAGAGATCTGGTTGGTGAGAGGAGCTAGGTAGATGGGTCCATGAGATCGGTGTGGAGAATTTGAGTGGGTGGAGGTGAGGTGACTATTTGGTGATGGCAGAAGTAGGAGAGGGGTCGGGTGGGCCACCAGTGTAGCGGCCAGTCATGCCACCACGCCGATGACACTGAGATGAGGTAAGATCTCATCCTTTCTTCATATTTGTTGTGGGAAAAAGGGGATATGGGTAGGAATGGTTGGGTAGGGGTGATAATTAAAATTTGTGGTTAAAATTGATGTAATGAGGGATGGGAGAGGTCATAGGTAGGGTAAATAGGGGTGGGGAGGGATTTAGGTTAGGTTTGGGTAGGGTAGGAGAAGTTATTAGGTGAATTTGGAGAATTTTTGGGGAGAAAAAATGGGGTTTGTGCAGGTTTGGTCGCAACGACAGTGACCATGACGTCGGTCAAGAATTGGCTGACATCAGTAAGATATAGCCGATATCGGTCAAATAATAGATGACTGATGTTGGTTACTAGTGACCGAGGTCAGTCAGGATTTTAAGGAAAAAGAGGTCAGACAAGGGTTTTAAGGGGTTGGAAACTATGAGGTGTAAATGTAAGTGGGTTGAGGGTAGGTAGGGTAGGTTATAGAGGTTACAGGGAAGGAAAATAGGAAGGAATTATAGGAATGGGTTAGCCAGGTAAGGGGTGTTTTGGAAATGGTTATGGGTTTAACAATGGTGTGATTGTTTGGATGTAGGTGAGAGACTAGCTATGGATGCGGGATAGAGTTCCACCTCTATTGCTAGTGGTGCGGGGAGATGTGACTGATGAGGAGTGGAAGCACGTGACCAACGTGGGTCTGATTGGTATCTGACACTATAGGCATATAGTGTGTGATCCTAGTTTGATGGTCACTCTCATCGATAGATGGGATTCTCACAACCAACATGTTCCATCTTCTGACAGGTGAGATCATAGTCACCTTAGAGGACGTGTACAGGATCCTGAGATTACCGATAGTGGGAGTACAGGTGTACTCCATTTCATCAGAGGCCTCCGAGGAGCTGATGTTGATAGTATTTGGAGAGGGGATGGCCGAGATGAGGTTCCATAGTGTGAGCCTGAGCTATGGAGAGATGTACGTGGCCCATCCCGAGGAGATGCGGTTAGTTGTTTTGATTATGGAGGCAGTGTGTTGTTTTGCACTGCTAGATGTAGAGGGTGGGAGATTCCCATGGGCACTGATGGGATTTCTCCATGATATGATGGAGGATCAGACTTTCTTTTCTTGGGCACCATCCTACCTGGTGTAGTTATATAGGGAGTTATGGGCCTACAGGAGGCTACAGAGGTTCAGCTTGTGTTGCACCTTCCTTCTTCACTGTTGGGCCTATGAGCACATTGTGTGCATGTGGCCAATTGGTTTTCCCCAGCTGGATGCATTTGAGCCAGGTATGGTCTGGGTTGGTTATAGGTGTTGGGTGCCAGTTGGTGGAGTGCACCAAGGGGCTAGGGCTACACATGATGTAGCTCACTATAGGTGGATGTTGGAGGGGTTGTCTAGAGTAGACATTATCTGGAGGCCGTATGTGGTATATCCATCATACATGCACATGGCCGATGAGTTGGATGAGCTATAGCTGCTCAGGTGGATAGAGGGGCGTCATGCAGGGAGCATGAGATGATACTAGTAGATAGAGTCTGGTGGTAGTTTGGGCTACCCCAGGATGTGCCACCACCATTTCCATAGTATAGGAGGGATGACGTGGAGAGACCTATGTCTCCACCCTGACCTACAGTGTCCAATAGGGTAGGAGGAGCAGCTAGTGGACCAACAGATAGATGATGTTCAGCTACATAGATGCATATAGATGGTGGTGGGTAGCCCAGCTACAAGAAGCACCACCCAGACCAGGGCAGCCAGATGTGGCTACCCTCACAGTCTAGAGAGACACATTATAGGGATAGGTGGCCACATTACAGGCCTAGATTACTAGTTTACAGGGGTAGTTGACGGGGTCACAGGAAGAGGTGGCCATGTTATAGGAACAGGTGGTGGCCCTTCAGGCCCAGATCATAGTGTTATAGGGGCAGCACCCACACAGGGTGGAGATGGAGATGGGGGGTAGGTAGTCCACCCTACAGGCATAGGTCACAGGGTTACAGGGCCAGTTGGCCACTGCACAGGCACAAATTGTGGCCCTACAGGCCCAAATCACTACATAGGCCACATGCACACAGGCATAGGTATAGGCACAGGGATAGGGTCCCTTATTATAGGTAGCAGTGGGAAAGGGTCTCGGGAGATAGGTACAGGGGTCGAGACCGATGGACGCCTCCGTAGACCGTACCAATGGCTAGGTTTAGGGATGCCCTGGGTGAGGCACGATACTATCAGGATCAATTGATGTCTGTAGGGATACATGTCCCATCTTATGCTAAGTATAGAGTACAGTAGGCCTCGAGTGAGAGGACCAGGTCCTGCACTCATAGTGTGGAAGAGTACAGGGGGCTGGTGAGTCCCAGAGATAGGAGCAGGGTGAGGCCACTAGTGTATGGAGGCCAGCTCCAGGTGAGGGGCCATCAGAGGTTAGACCGAGGCCTACAGCAGGTGGTGAGGTGGTTGTTGGGTCAAATGGGAGTAGTAGAGGAGGAGTTCAGGGGAGATAGGTTCAGACATCCAATGATGGGTAGATGATTGATATCGTCGTTTTGATGACATTTTTGATATATACCATACTGTGTGCCGATGATGGTGAGGCTATACATGAGAGTTTTTGAGCTTTTTTATATGATACAGCCTACGTGCCAAAGATATTGAGACACTATATTTGAGATATTTGTATGGATTTAGCATCTGAGTATACATTGTATGGACACATATTTTGATGATCTATATATATAGAGATGATGATGTTTATGGTATGATGTTAGACTGATGTATATGATTTCTTGTTATGATTTGTACATGTGATGGAAACTAGGTACTTTAGGCATGGATGGAGTCAGGTTGGTTTAGGCATGGATGGAGTCAGGTTGGTTTAGGCATGGATGGAGTCAGGTTGGTTTAGTCATGGTGGAGTCAAGTTGGTTTAGGCATGGTAGTTTAGGCTCAGGCTGGTTTAGGCATGGTGGAGTCAGGTTGGTTTAGGCATGGTGGAGTCAAGTCATAGGCATGGATGGATTCAAGTCTGGTTTAGGCATGGTGGAGTCAGGTTTGTTTAGGCATGGATGGAGTCAGGTCATAGGCATGGTGGAGTTAATTTTTTGGTGTTGATTTAAGTTCCAAGTTATTGGTAACAAAGGAAACAAATGGTGATGTATATGCATGTTATGGCTTAAATTTCCAAATATTTGCTATGTGTGGAAATATGAAATGATAAATTGGTGAATGTTATGATGATGTGTGGAAAAATGGTTGGTAGTTATGTTTGTTAATTGATGTGTGTTTGGTTTTATTTCCAGTTGTTGGTATAAATGGGAAACCAAGGTAGAATGTGAAATAGGAAAATGGGGGGAAATTGGTTAGGGTAAAGAGTGGCTGAGCTAACCTCCAAGGGCCCCATGCCCTTGGAGTGCTTGCCTACATAGTCCAATGAAAAGGGACCTCAGGCCGATGTAGTTCTCCCTTAGACTAGGGAAGAATATGATGAGGTGGAGAGATAGGTTGGTAGGTTGTAAGCATGATCGAGTCTAGGTAAATTAGGCATGGTTGAGTCTAGGTAAATTAGGCATGGTTGAGTCGAGGTCAAGTAGGCATAGTGATGTTGGTGAAAGAGGAATTTAGAAAGTGTAGGTGTCGATGGTCTGGTCATGTATAGGAAAATCAATAAGTAATGAAGAATTTGAAATATAAGAGGAGGTAGGGGAGCCACCAAATTGATAAGGATCATAAAGGGTGGACTATACCACATAGAAAGTCTTATTAATGTAAGACCCTAAAGGTATTGCATGATCGATTATTGAAGGGTGAAGGAAGTCACTTAATCACAAAATGTCACATTTGTGGCAAGTCCCTTGAGGTGGTAGGAAATGAGGGTGAAAAAGGTAATAAGGTAAAAATGGTTGGTGCAGTGTAACATGGTACAAAATGGATTGCCCATGTGGCAAGAGACCCAAGATTCAATATAGACAAGTCCATGACAAAAAAGTTGATATTTTTCTATTTTTCTTTGTGACTTTGATAGACTGATCAATGCGGGAAGTCTATATAGGATGAGTATATTATCTCCTTGAGGTCTTTGTGAAGCTGATCGATGTGGGAAGCTTCAGAATATTTTATTTTATTTTTGCAAGAATAGTCTTTTCTTAGACTATATGTAGTATGGAGAGATTTTGTATAGCTGTCCTTTGAGGGAGTAGTCTATTTATAGCATGGCGAATTAGAGAGAGATAGATGTCCTTTTTGAGGGAGTCATTTTTTTTACTAGAATTTTGACTCAAGGAGTTGAATCCCATTTGGAAGTTTATTTTTGGACTTTTAAATCATGGACAAGACTATAGAGAAAATTTGGGTCATTGGTGTAGGAGGTGAAACTGGAGCATTCAGAGGGTAATGATGATGGAGGAGTATCAGGTGATGAACGACCATGGGATTCTATCTTTGGAAAATATGAAAAGTATCCATGAGAATCATGCCATGAGTAGAGCTGTGGTACTCATATTGAAGATAAGGCTGAAAGGTGATAGGTAATCACATGATTCTTGTTTAGTCGTTAGGGAAAATGGGAAATAAGAGGTGCAAATGGTGCTCAAGGGACGAGCATGAAATGGGTAAAAATGTGATATAGGAATTGACGTCAACAATAGAATGGTCAAAGATGCAAGGCATTGAGGGGCTCAGGTTCAGGTTTACCTACGAGTGAAGATAAATGATAAGCACCTGATCCATAGGTGTGAGTCACGATATATGGTCCAAGCCAATTAGGAGCAAATTTTCCCCGTTTACTTTTTTCTTCTTTGGTTACATGTTGATTTTCTTTCAAGACGAGGTCACCGACCTGAAAGGTTCATTCGTGGACACATTTTTCATAGGCATGTTTGATACGTTTTTGGTAGATTTGGAGATGGTCAAGAGCATTGAGATGACATTCATCTAATAACTCAAGTTACGCAAAACGATCTTGGTGAAATTCATCATTGTTGAGCATGTCTTGTAGTGAGATGCAGAGAGAGATGGAATCTGGACTTCTAGAGGCAAGACCGCCTCGGTACCATAGACCAGAGAGAAAGGTGTGGCTGTAGTCTGAAGTGTGAATACTAGTGTGGTAAGCCCACAAGGCAAAAGGAATGTGTGTATGCCAATCCTTCCCAGTATCGTTAACTACTTTCATAAGAATTTTGTTCAAGGTTTTATTGGTTGATTCTACTTGGCCATTTTCTTGTGGGTAATAAGGTGATGAGAAGCTGAGTTGAATGCCAAAAGCATCACAAATATTTCGTAGGGTTTTGTTTTTGAATTGCTTTCTGTTATCTGTGATGAGGTGGTGAGGAACACCAAAGTGACAAATGATGTGATGGTTGATGAATTCACATATTTTCTTGGCTTTTGTAGAAATGAGGGGGATGGATTCTACCCATTTAGTGTAATATTCAGTAGTGGTTATGATCCATTGATGGCATTGTGAAGAATGGGGATTGATCTCACTAACAAGATCCAAGCCCCATTGAGAAAAGGGCTAAAGGTCTCATGCTACCTATAAGGCATGACTACGTGTGTGATGAAGATTAGCATGTTGCTGGCATTTTACACAACATTTGACATAATCGCAACAGTCATGGTTTAGGGTTGGCCAATAATAGCCAAGGCAGAAGAATGTGTTTTACGATAGCTAAACCACTAAAGTGGCCTCCATAAATTCCATCGTGAACTTCCTTGATGGTGTAGGGAATTTCAGAACTTGTAAGGCATCGTAAGAGAATACCATCGAAGTTGCGCTTATAAAGGAGACCACCCATGATGACATAATGAGAGACATTTTTAAGAAAGTACATGTTGTCCATTACGAGTGAGATCTATGCAAGTAGAATGGAAAGGGAAAGATAGTCTACAAATTACTTGTACCAAAGGTCATGAGGGTCAAGTGCAATGGTTCCGATAGAGTAGACCTCATGAGGTAAATAAGAGGGTGATTGTAGCCTTTGTATTGTGACAAATATTTTAGATTTGGTAGGCGAAGTGGGTATCTGAGAAGCCAAGCATGCCATGGTATCTGTACAAACTTATTGGTAGAATGTGGGGTGGTTTGAAGTTCGTAACGGTCAAAGGTGGTAAAAAGTATGTCTATGTGATGCTTATACTTTTGAAGTATCTCATTATGACACTGGTATATACCATTGACTTAGTTTACGACCAGCTGGGAATCACCAAAGATATTGATTGACTTAACATCTAAGGCATAAGCAGCCTGGAGACCCAATATGAGTGCTTCGTATTCAGAAATATTGTTTGTACAATCAAAATCAAGCTTGAAAGACAAAGACATAAGTTCACCATCAAGAGGAATGAGGATAACACCAGCCCCACCCCCACGCTGACACTTGGAGCCATCGAAGAAGAGTGTCATTTGGTAAGTGGGTTCGTCTAAGGAGAGGGTAGCTATGGATTCATCTAGGAAATCGAAAAGTTAGAGGGTTGATTCCTAGAAAGGGGTGCATCTGCTAGTTGGTCAGCAATAGCTTGGCCCTTGATGGAATTTTGATGAATAAATTTGAGGTTGAGGTCGGAAAGAAGCATAATCCAATGTGTGACACGTTGATGTTGATAGGGTTTGGCATACATATAGTGTAAGGGGTCAGTATTAGTAATAAAAAAGGTTTTTTGGTTGAGTAGGTAATGGCAGAGTTTGGTGGCAGTGAAAACTAAGGCTAAGAAGAGTTTTTTGGCATGGGTATATCTAGTTTCATAGTCCAGAAGGGTATGGACTTATGTAATAAACTACTTTCTCTTTGTGTTTCTCATCACGATGAGTGAGCATGGCACCTAAAGAATGGTCAGTGGTAGAAATATATAGGTAAAAGGGTTGGTCATCCTTAGGAGGAATGAGCACTGGTGGTTGAAGAAGGTATTGTTTTAAGGCTTCAAAGGCTTTATGGCATTCATCATCCCATTTGAATGAAATGTCCTTCTTGAGAAGATGATGGAATGGTTGATAGTAGTCGAAAAGCTGCGAGATAAAATGACGAATGGATTACAACTTTCCTTTTAGGATTTCGAAGTTGATAGATATTAGTAGGTAGAGGAATTTCTAGAATAGCCTTTACTTTAGTAGGATCGATTTCTATACCATGCAAAGAAATGATGAAACCAAGGAGTTTTCCTGAAAGTATCGTAAAGACACACTTCTTTGGTTGAAGATAGACACAATACTTGATGAGGTGGTCAAAGATGACCTTAAGGATGGTCAGGTGCTCGAATCGATGTTTGGATTTGGCAAGAAGATCATCTACGTAATCTTCCAATATGCGATGGATGATGTCATGGAAGATGTAATTCATGGCTCACTTGGTAAGTAGCACCAATGTTTTTAAGGACAAAAGGCATGACTCGATAGTAGAAGGTTTTCCCAAGGGGTGATGAAGACAGTCTTGTGTTGATCTTCTTGGAGCAAGTAATATTTGATTATAGCCTGAAGAAACCGTCCATGAGTGATAGCATATCATGGTCAGCAGTGAGATCAACTAGTTGGTAAATGCCTGGTAGGGGAAAATCATCTTTGGGACAAGCTAGGTTGAGATCATGGAAGTCTGTAAAAATGCATAGAGCCCCCCTGTCGCCTTTAGTGATAGGAACGATGTTATAAATCCATTGGGGATAATCTAATGGTTAGGATGAAGGAAACTGAGAGAAGGCATTGAAGCTCTTCTTTCACTAGAAGAGCAATGCGGGGATGCATTTTTCGTAGCTTTTGTTTGATGGGTTTGGCATCAGTAATGGTTACGATATTGTGGACCATGATTTTATGCGTCAATGTCAGGCATATCGACATAGGACCAGGAAAAAGCATTGTTATGGTCTCAAAGGAAAGAGGTGAAAGATTCCTTCTCAAGTAGCATCTAAATATTGACATATCTTTAGAATGTGCGGGTCATCTTGAGTGTTAATTTTGATTTCAATGGTCAATTTATTCAACATGGTTTGCATCTCAAAAGGTAACAGACCAATTAATATAAGAATCTTCCGCACCCAGGCAAGTGAGGATGGACTCATTGTCTTGAAATTGAATGACATTAATAGAAGTTGTATCGTCATCATCATGTCAGCATATAGGAATTGGAGAGAAGATGGAGCCTTGCCATCACATTGATAGGTCAAAGGTCCCAGAGAAATTATGTTTATGAAAAAAAAAATTAGGAGGAATAGATTCGGGATCTATGGACTTCGTGGGTGAAGATGGTTTATCTTCCTCAATGAGGTCGACACGAGCCTTCTTGGGAGGTAGTGTGGCAAATCCAATGCCACTATGATCATTGTGTTTATGGGTGGTATAGGAAATGATAGTATGGCAGCCCTATTCATAAAAACCGAAGCCAAATCCTTTCCATGCGCAATGGTGAAGGAAAGTGTGAGTGAAGCAATGGTTAGTAAGGGAGTGTAAGTCAGATGAAAATGGTCATGTTTGGGATGGAGGTTCAGGTTTATAAGTGGAAATATCAATTCCCTCATACATTATATTAGTGTTAATAAGGGGAGGACCACAAGGAAAAACCTATCCTACGCAGTAATCATAACTATGGTGTTGATGCAGGTTCCCATACTCTTGTCGAGTAAGGAACATGTTAATATTGTATAGGTGGTATTCCCCCAAAGTGAGGCATTGAAAAACCCCTTCTAAGGGATCAATATTCAATATGTGGGTAGCGGGGATAGATGACTCATTAGATGATTGGGAAGCAGGTGATTCAGTTGTAGAGGCTGCGGTGGCAGTAGGAATAGCAGGTTTAGATGTGGGAGAGGCAATGGTAGGCTTAGTGGATGGGATTTTTGGTGAAGGTGAAGGGGCGGTAGTTACAGATGTCTTGACTAGTACAAGTACATCGTTGGGCTAGTATAGCATGTTACAGGTCTTAAAAGGTGATGGGTCAGCTGGGATGGTGTAGTTATGTCCTTCGTGTTCAAATTTGAGGTGGTAGTGGTTGAAATTGAAAGGGACACAACCCATGGCATGGATCTAAGGTTAGACAAGCAACAAATTATATTGGTACTCCCTTTCTAGGACATAGAATAGTTTCGGGGACAGTGAGGGGTACCTATGCAAACATAGAGAATGAGGGGGGGGGGGGTCGGTAACCCGGGGTTAGTTAGAGGTCCTGGAATCATTGAAGGAGCCAACCAGAAATGGGTTACAATGCATGTAATTGGTAGGTTGTGCATTTTTTGTATGCATTTGTGTTTTTTTTTTTTTGGGCGGATATGATGTTAATACTAGCCACCACCATCGATCAAACTGTGTATGTGTATATATCGATATAGATGAGATGAAAAAGAGTGGGATCGAGATCATCAGACTGGAAGGGGAGTGATCTCTCATCTGAAAAGCTAAGGGTGGGAATACTTGAGTGAGTAGGTGGAGTTTGTAGAGAGGGGTAATGCGGAGGCTCATGGGCGTGGGGTTAATCTGGTAAGGTTATAAAAACCTCACCAGATAAGGACCTCCAGAGGGCTTGACGAGTGACTCAAAGGTTTGGATGAGGTCATATAAAGACATTTTGACGGGAGGATTGGGACAATTGTTTTTTTTTCTTTTATAGCATTCTACGATGTGGGACCCCATCAGGAAAACAGGATACGTAGGACCGATTGGTTTGAAATTTGAGTGTGGGTGTAAATGGTTATGTTTGGGAACAGGGTTGGTTAAGGGGCTAGTCTCTTTTTCCTTGATTTTTTCTCCTGAGCATGAGGGTAGTGTGAATCATGTTGATGTTTTGAATTTTAGGGGGGTGTATAAAGGGTTGCAGGGTGGAGATAAGTGGTCACTAATAGGTAAGGTAATAGAAGAAGATTTTGGAGATTGGAAAAGGCGGAATGGGGGTCCTCATCAAAAGGATCACGTTGTCAAAATTTGTTCGGGAGGAGGAATAATTGGATAAGAGTGGTTTTTTTTTTAAAGCCGTACAATTCTCTACATTGTGTCCGACACACCCATGGTAGGCAAAAATTTTGCTTCATCAAACCCTTTTGGGTTGTGGGTCTTTGAGCGGTTGTAAGTCTAAGAGGTGGGTAATGTGAGACAAGGTTTTGCGGAGATTGGTTAAAATCTTGGTGTAGGACCAGTTAAAGGAATCGCCAATGGGAGGTTGGAGTGTGGGTTTGGGGTACAAAGTGTGACTGATCATGAAGGAAGATGCTTTACAGGAGGTCTTGTAGGCATCTGTTTGGGTAAAGGTGTGGTAAAAGAGTTGGCAAAGGAAGGTTTGGTTGGTTTGACTACCTTATTGAAGGGTAGCAGAATCTTAGGTTTGGGTTTTGCACTGCCTTGGTAAGGTTGACACAGTGTAGCAAGATGTAGAAGAAAATCAAATAAATTATATTGGTACTCCCTTTCTAGGACATAGAATAGTTTCGGGACAGTGAGGGTACCTATGCAAACATAGAGAATGACGGTACCCAGGGTAGAGGTCCTGGCATCATTGAAGGAGCACAACATAACTGGGTTACAATGCATGTAATTGGTAGGTATGTGCATTTTTTGTATGCATGGGAGGATATGATGTTAATACTAGCACCACCATCGATCATAACGTGTTGTATGTGTATATTATCGATATAGATGGAGATGAAAAAGAGTGGGATCGAGATCATCAGACTGGAAGGGGAGTGATCTCTCATCTGAAAAGCTAAGGGTGGGAATACTTGAGTGAGTAGGTGGAGTTTGTAGAGAGGGGTAATGCGGAGGCTCATGGGCGTGGGGTTAATCTGGTAAGGTTATAAAAACCTCACCAGATAAGGACCTCCAGAGGGCTTGACGAGTGACTCAAAGGTTTGGATGAGGTCATATAAAGACATTTTGACGGGAGGATTGGGACAATTGTTTTTTTTTCTTTTATAGCATTCTACGATGTGGGACCCCATCAGGAAAACAGGATACGTAGGACCGATTGGTTTGAAATTTGAGTGTGGGTGTAAATGGTTATGTTTGGGAACAGGGTTGGTTAAGGGGCTAGTCTCTTTTTCCTTGATTTTTTCTCCTGAGCATGAGGGTAGTGTGAATCATGTTGATGTTTTGAATTTTAGGGGGGTGTATAAAGGGTTGCAGGGTGGAGATAAGTGGTCACTAATAGGTAAGGTAATAGAAGAAGATTTTGGGAGATTGGAAAAGGCGGAATGGGGTCCTCATCAAAAAGATCATCATTGTCAAAATTTTCTTCGGGAGGACATAATTGGATAAGAGTGGTTTTTAAAGCCTTACAGTTCTCTACATTGTGTCCTGACACACCATGGTAGGCACAAATTTTAGCTTCATCAAACCCTTTTGGTTTGGGTTTGAGCGGGTTGTAAGGTCTAAGAGGTGGTAATGTGATGACAGAGGTTTTGAGGAGATTGGTTAAAATCTTGGTGTAGGATCCCGTTAAAGGATCGCAATGGGAGGTGAGTGTGGGTTTGGGTACAAGTGTGACTGATCATGAAGGAAGATGCTTTACAGGAGGTCTTGTAGGCATCTGTTTGGGTAAAGGTGTGGTAAAAGAGTTGGCAAAGGAAGGTTTGGTTGGTTTGACTACCTTATTGGAGGGTAGCAGATTCTTAGATTTAGGTTTTACCTTCTTAGGGTAAAGGTGACATGGGATGTAAAATATGTAGAAGGGAAAGTCAGATCGTGGAAGAGGACGGGTTACCCACAGGGGATAACCGATGTTATGGTGGAGGTAGTTAGTAGAGGTATCGGGTAGAAGTTGTGGGTGGAAGAGAGGAGAGTGTCATGGGTAGTGAAGAAGTTATGGAAGGTAGTGGATGGAATAGGTTGTAAGAAGGTCATGGGTGACAGTGGGGGTTGTGTGGATTACTTGGGTATATTGGAGGGTTGTGATGAGGAGGTGGGCTGTTACATTCTTGGTTTATTCAGTGGAAGAAGGTTGTTTGGCCAGGGTTGAGGGGTGAGGTCCTAGGATGGATGGAAGGGGTGAAGGTGACAATGGTGTGGTAGGTGAGGTTAGTGTATGAGGCCTAGAAGGTTTGGATCTTCCTTTTAGGCATAGGAATGAGTTTAGTGTTGGTTTGGGAAGATGTGGCTAAATCTAATTTGATGGGTGGATGAGTAAGGTTTGATGTCGGCATGACCCCTAAGGTAGTGATGGGTTTAGGTAAGGGAGATGATATAGGCGTGGGTAGGTGTTTGGGTATAGGTGTGTGTTGGGTTGTGGGAAATGAAATGACATAGAAGGTGTTCCAATAGTCATGGTTGTGTTTGGTTTGGTCACTTGAAACACTTTTGGATAGATTGTGGAGGTGTCATGTGAGTGACAATCTACATTTGGGTTGAAGCAAGAAGTAGAAGACATCCCCAAAGTAAGGCTCTATCAACATAATCCAAGGATGATTGAACCAAGTGTGAAAATGGTATGCTACAAGTAGGGCTGATGTGGATCGAGTAGTAATCCCCATAAAATATGTTTGAGAAATAGGGAAATGGTTAGCTTTAAATATTCTGTGGGTAAGAGAGCCAAAAGCAGGTCAGTAAGATCTTGGAAGGCTGATGGAGAATGGTCACCTAAAGGCAATGGTGTTTCTACAAGATCCTCTATGGGTAAAGGAGATGATGGGCCAAGACGAGGTAGACTCTCCTTGCAATGGTGTAGGGAGTGGACATGTGTCCCCTATGAGTAGGATAGAGTGCTAATGACAAGTCGCTCGGTAATTTGAGAGGCAAGAGGTAGAGTGCTACTTATGGGATCTTTCACGGGTGAAGGAGAAAATGAAGGGGTTCCGTCTATGGGTGGAGGAGTAGATGAAATAGGTTCCTGTGTAGGTAGGGGAGTTTGGGCTAGGATTTCATCTATGGAAGAGACAGGGAGACGATTGGGGAGCAACTGGCATGTCATCGAAAAATAGCGTGGACCTCACGGACATTGCTATCATTGGTTGAAGTGTCACCAGTTTGGTTGGAAGATGGGGCATGATTAGGGAATGGTTTTTTGAAGATATGTAGGTTTTGGTCTTGGCTGGTGCATTTAGGGTTATCCAAGACTAGATCTCTATTGTCTAACATTTCTTGGATGATATTCTTGAAGGTGATGTAGTTATCATGTCGCTATGACCTTTAACATAATGATAGTTGCAAAAATCATGTTATTTATACCACGTGGGTGTGGGTCGATCAGGATCAAAACCAGTGTGTGGTTTTATAGGTGGAAGGGTAATGGCACCAGCCTTAACAATTTTTTCCAAAATAGAAGAATATGGTTCCCCTATTGGGGTGTACTTTCGTTGTTCTCGTCTAAACTAGAAATTTTGGATGAGAGAGAGATTAGAAGAAGGTTTGGATTGGTTTGATGGGTGAGAGGGTCCAGCCTTGAGAACCACAGTGCGTTGGAAGATCCTTTGAGATTTTGAATAGTTGTTTTGGGGTTTCAAAGATGAAGATGCATAAATTCGATTTGAATGCAAGTGTTTTTGTTACGTAGCTGAATTTTATTTCTCTTCGATAGCACGAATCTCCAATTTTTGTGCCATGGTGAATGCCTCGTCAAAAGGTGCAGAAGTTTCTGCACCTGTAGGGTTGGTGAAATGTGTCTAGCGTGCAAGCCCAAGTAAACATCTCTATGAGCTTCAGTTTAAGGTAATTGAAATGTGAGCTAGTTAATTAGGCTATGCCAGTGAGTGACAAAGTCTATGTGATAGACTCATCATCATACTGTCAAGTGGAATAGAGATCAGTCATGGTGACTTTCTTAACAATGTCGATTGAGAAGTGATCTAAGAAGGCTTGCAGCTACTTGATTAAATGAGTAGATGGAATGTCTGGGTAGCCCACTATACCAGTCTAATGTAGGTCCTATTAGGGACATTGGGAAGGTCTAGTAGGAGTAAAGTGTCATCATGGGAAATCAGGTAACACCCATGTTTGAAGGACCACAAATGTTGTTGTCGGGTCTTCTTTACTATTGAAGCAGTTGAATTTTTCCATTTCCCAATGTACAGGGTATGGGTGAATAGGAATGGATGGATGAATGGGCTCATTACAGATTTCATTTTAGGTGAGAGAATTACATGAGCTGGAAACTAATGCTTCTAGTGTCTGCATCCTTTCCATCATTAATTTGATGAGGTCATTGGTAGGTTGTGATAGAAGGGCACCTCCTATGGTGTAAGAGGGCTGGTGTTGAACATGTGATGTGGGTGGCATTCAGTGTATGGTGATGTAGAATAGGAAGGTTGAGAATGGGGGACCAGACATGGAGGGCATAAACCCAAAATGAATGACATGGACGAGATAGGGGTTGTTGATAATATGTATATGTAGGTGGGGCAGTAGAAGTGACTCTAGTAGTGATTAGGGGCAGAGACTACGGGATGGAGAGGATAAGATTTTGGAATGGGGTAGGGGTCACCGACACCATGGGTGGTTGTGTTGAAATTGGTATATGTGAGATAATGGGCACATGATGGGGTTATGCTCTGGGTGGTCAATGAAGGAACAACAAATACTACGGGTGTGAGTGATGTTGCAGATGCAATAGTCATAGTGGGTGTGGGGCCTAGCTGAAAAACCACTGAGGGATAAAGTAGGTAAAGGTAACGTCCAAACTAGTAGGGGATGATGCAGGAGTGGGGAAAAGGGCAAGAGAGATGGATACGGGCATGCCATATATCAACTAACTTGAGGAATCCTGAGTGGATGAGTGGGAAAGATAGAATTGTAAGGCTACGTAGGATTCTGATCGAGGAGTCCATGTGAACTCCTCATTGCTTATAGTAATGGTGGTAGGTGGGGTTAGATTCATGGGTGACAGGATAGAAGGTGGTGAGGGACTAGGTGGGAGTGGTTGACAGCTGACATGGAATATAAGAGCATTAGTTTGGCTGTGAGTCAACACCATGTGAATAAGTGTTGACCTGGTAAGACTGTATTCTGTAAATGACATAGAAAATAGTGAGGATAGAGAAAAATGAGGCTAGGAGAGGGTGAATTCAGTCAAGGTTTGGATTTTGAAAACAAAACACAGACACTGACGATGGTCAGGCTAACCGGTGATGGTTAATGGGGAAACTGATGTTGGTCACAGCATCTGATGCCGGTTACTGTGGAAAAACACCATTTCAAAAAGTGAAACAGGACTAATGAATGTGTAATGGGGAAATTGTGTATGAAAGAAATATCAACCGAGGGGAATATGATGGTTCCCTGAGGGCCAAAAACATAACAAAAGGAGTGATGAAGGCTATTCCAGGAAAAATAACTAGAAATCCAGAAGCTGACACTGGTTAGGTTTAACCAACGACAGTCAAATGTGAACCAATGATTGTCGCTGGGCTGACACTGGTTACTATGAAATGAAAGAGCAATGAAGAAAGTAGGCTTTTTGAATTAAATTTGGTGAAGAATCAAACTCAGAAATCTGAGAATGAGAAGATGGGGCCCTGGTGCACTGAAAAAAATTCAGAATACTCCAACTACGATGGTGGAGTGTGCAAGGAAGAAGAACAATGTAGATTCATAGTCTCACACCTCAAACCACAAGTCAAGAGGAATGCTAAGAAAAAAAATGATCCTAAAAGTGATTTTCTTATGTTTCTTTAGTTTATGTTATTTAGAACTGACCATGTGAATTCAGAATAAAATTTTTGGTTGGGAAGGCATCCTATGAAGAAGGATATCTAAAAGGTGAGGTTTCAGGTTATGTTATGGTGGGGGGTGCTCTCTGATAGGTGACTGGACAGAGATAACTAGCTGGGGAGTACTTGCCAATCCTCTGATTGTGTGATCATTGACAGGCGTTCCCAGGTAAGATGTCATTTAAGAAAATGTGTATATTAAGATTTGTGTAGTTTGGTAGAAGAAGAAAGAGAGTGCTTTCTATAGTTCAATTGTGTCAACCATCAGCTGGGCATGACTTCTAGCATATAGGTTGCCCTCATTTTAATGTGAACTAAAAAGTGCAACAAATTAGAATGCAATGAAATTGTTTTAAAAACCAAAATCAAAATATTATTTTTGATGTAGCAAGTGATGAATAGGAAGAGGAATGCTCTTTCACTAATGCAATGCAAAAAGAAAGAAGAATGTGTTCTTTTTAAAGCACCAAAAACATGATTGCTTTTAGAAAATAAAGAGAGGAAGAATGATTCAAGAGAAGAAAAATTAATGTGTAAGCTTTTTGAAGGGAAACAAACACACAACTTTCACCTAGGAATGAATAAATGCAATAGAACCCCTGATGGGTCCCACCGGGTGTGCCAAAATGTTTCACCATTTTCTTTACGTTTTTGACGAAATAGATAGAGTTATGGGATGAGGAGGAATACCTGTCATGTTGGTCAGTTGGAGGTTGATATGCACGTTCTGAATTCTCAATCTGATGTTGACTGTGAGAGCTTCCTTTTGGCTAGGAGGAACTACCTGAAATAGAAAACAAGACCACAAAAGAAGAATTAAACAATATATGGTAGTGGACTACCTAGCATGTGCTAGATCTAGGAAGTGTGATACTCCCTCAGATGGCTATCAATCCACTATTTAAAACAACTTAATGCGAGAAATAAACAAATTCCTACTATAGTTGATATGATTTAGGTATCTCATTCAAATACAATAAGAAAATCTAATCATAACAGGCTAGGCTATAATCAGATCTGAATGGAGGGGTAATCATCAAGGTACTGGGACTGGTCAGGGTCAGGTTCTAGGTTGCTTAGGTCACTCGGATGAAGGTTCTTAGGTTCTATTATTAGCAAAGGTATTAAACATAGAGACCGATGTCAGTCTGGTATAACCAATGGGTTTACCAAGGGACAGATCAGGGGTAACTAGACGTCGGTAGGGTCGGGGTGAAAGAAACTTAATGGGATCTGGGATCTGGTTGTAGAGGTTGATCTGAGGTTAAACAAAGATAAAAGGGTGGTGGAGAGGTCTTGTGGGAATCTTAGGTATACTCATAGATGTGTAATAGTCAGATATAGGTGATTTAATGGTGTGGGTGGAGGAATGGTTGAGTTTATAGGAAGGTAAATGGTAGGGGAATGAGAGTGCAAGTGGAAATTGATAACAATGGTAGAAGAACTTAATAGACTGAAGTAGAAATAGATGATGCTGGTTAAAAGTATACTTACTATGGTTTAGGTTCAAATGGTTGGATGGTGATGACAGTTGATTAGAGGAATGATGTTTGGTATCGCGACAGTGCTTCTCATAATGTTACTGTGAGTGCAATACCTCTAAATCTGTCCTGGTGCTGGCTATAGATGTCTAGAGGTATGAAAAGGATCTGGTCCCACTTGCATGCATCCCTCTTCTCTTCTCCTTGATTCCAGGATGTGCCAACCTCTCCCACAAGGTTCCTAAAGTGAATAAATGGTAACCAATGACGGTTCCTGATTGACCGGTGTCAGTTTCGGGATGACCGGCGTTGGTTAAGTTGGGATTCCCTAGGTTTACTAAAAATGGCATATCTTGGAAATCACTTGGGCCAAGTTTGTTTTATTCTCATGGATCAAAATGGAAGTTTCCCTTCTAATGAGTGGGAATGTGGTTAGAGGAATAATAGGCATGTGCTTTTAGGGTTAAACTAAATCTTAGCTCATTAAGGTAAGTGGGACTAAGTCTTAGTTAGTTATGGAAACATGCTATGAATAGGTCTATGGTGAGGTGTCTAAGTGAGGTGGAAATTAGTTTAATTAGGATAATTAAATAATAAATATTGTGAGAATAGGTATTAATTTAATTGAAGTAATTGAATTAATATTAATGTGGGGTGAAAGAGGTCAATGGTTAGAGGAACATGTTTAAGTTGGTTATTTGACTAGGGGCTAAGGGGAGTGTGACCAAATTTTGGTGTCTACATATAGCTTCCTTGGAACCTACTCCTAGTGTTCCCTTAACATCATAATATTCCTTGTCACCTCTTGATATTTCTATGATTACCAATAATGGAAAACTACAACCACTTAATACATTATTGTCATCTTCCACCATTCCTTCATAGGGTATCATCTCTCTCATGCATGCAGTAGGTCAGATCCAATCTCAGGTTCACTCCCTCACTTTATAAAATAGGTATTATTATGCTTCTATTAACAAACACATTATTACATGGTAACCATGTCCCTAACAAGATTCATAACTCTGGCATTTCCTCAATATTTTATCATGCCTAATTTCACATGTTTTGATGGTACTGGTCACCCCTCGTGCTCATCTTCTACATTACTGCATGTTTATGGCCTCTCATTCTAATGATATATTGTTACTTAAGACCTTTTGATACAGTCTTGTTGATGAGGAATTACATTGGTACACTCATCTTTCCTTGGGTCCATTAGCACTTTCTATGAAATGGAGGACATTTTCCTACATCACTTCATCATTAATAATGGCCCTAGAGTCACTTATGATTGCATACCTGTAACAACCTTGAATTTCAAAACCTAATTTAGTAGAATTGTTTTTTATTTGTTTAACAACATATAGACATTCCTTTGCATTACACAACAAATTACTAGCTTCAGCTAGTTAATACAGCAAGTCTTATTATCTTTACAGTAAATAGACATTTCCCTGCATAATTAAATCAGATAACTAGATAAGGCTAGCTCATGCATCATGTCATAATTAATTAATCCATCCTATAACATTGTGATAAACCTTGTGCAAGCTGTAAGGGTTAATATATCCCTGATCTCCACGATCACCCTTAACATTCATTAGAATGTTCATACTTAGCCTCGCTTGGTTTTATTGCTCTGTGGTAGTGAGAACATGTGACTGATCCTCCAGTGTCTACCTAGAGTTTCACTTAGTAAACTCCATCCTGCATCCTACACTTTGGGATTTGAGGAATCACAGTGATTAGACAATTTACCTAACAAGCACATTACTTTGGCCAAAGTTTTCAAGTTGTACTATTTATGCTTAGTATAAATGAGTGCACAACTTGTATAAACTTGTCTTCCCATCACCTCACAAATGTCTCATCATAGTTATCTAGATTCATTATTCTTAGTCCATTAATTTAATGAATTATAGTTCACATTTAACTACCTAGGTTAGAAGGATAAGTCGCGAAGTGATTATCACCTTACTGCCCCCTTTCATACATTCTAACATTTTGATAGATAAAGTGTATTAAAACCTTAGTCAATATTCCTGATAGGTCCTACTAGACTAATTTAATCGCAACAAGCTTAACTTTTTTTACCCTCCTAGTTAAGGAATTATTGACATCTTTAGGACTGTCCCTTTCTCCTTTATTTATTCTAGGCTAGGTAATTTGCTTAAGTTGTACCTCTTACTCCATAAGGTAATTAACCTCTTGGTTATGATCCTATTTCTTAGGTGTAGTAATTTACCATACAATATTAAGTTCACCATTCTTTACTTTAGAGTTCTTTCCTTTAAAATTGAACTTGACTTTCAACTATAATGTTCAAGATGTGTGCCCCCTTATTTATTATTCCCAAAAATCAATTGAGGCAGATTTATATCTTGGCATGGTTATCAATAGAAAATATCATAGCCATTATTAAGTATAGATGGATTAATATCACTCCTTGTTTGAGGCTAATTCACTAGCTTGATTAGACCTCCATACCCTTAGGATTTATTATAGAGCCAATAAATTTATAGTTATGGAATGCACTATTTCAGTTCATATCTTGATTACATTACTTTGAAGTTTACTTCCCGTTATGAGATTTAGGAAAATACCAAGACAATTACTCATATTCAGCATTCTTACTTAAGAGACAAGAATAATATTTTTGCAAGTTAGACCATTTAGAAACAACCTTTAAACTCATTTTTGAACCATATGTTTTGACCCAATTTATCTTGATACAGAAGTAGATTTATACACTTTCTTATAGCACATCTTAGTATCCTAGCTCCTCCAGATTGATTCATGAAATGTAGGTTTTAATAACCATAGATTCTTTGAAGGGATTCATTTAATCATCTCAAGGTCCTCCCATCATATTGTGTTAGATCATAACCTGAAATGTTATAAATTTATAGAAAGATTTCTTAATAAATAACTCCATTTTTAGTTCATAACTATTATCATTAGAAGCACAAAATATTTAATTGAAAGTTTCCTTATCTTGACATATCAATCGTTTCGTTTGCTAACCACTCATGGACATAAATAATACATTCACAATTGCTACCATGAATTTGGTACAAATCCATTCTTCACTTTATTAATACTTAACAACTTACGTCCACTAAGGAAAATTACAAGAATGTTTTTCCAAGGCAAATACATATATCCAACAGTACATTTACAATTGGATCCAAGATTCGTATTACAACATTCAATCAATGCAAACTTCCTCAAGCTGGAGTGAAACGATCCAACCAACCTTATTTAACCTGTGACACTGTAAGTTTGAGGGGTATCAGTTCAATGAAATGGCAAGAGTAATCCTACTTACTACTCTAAGTTTTGACTCTTAATTAAGATTGGTCTATTAAACTAACTTATTCACCTCGTAGTAGCAATGTTTCCACAGTAGTTAGGGAACTATAATTCCTCCCATAATCCCAAATATGGTGAGAGAAGAGACGCGGAAATATATGTGTAGTGCCCCCTGAAGGTACACTCTGCATATGTTTCTTCCACCTCTTTAATCGCTAGTTATGTTATTGATGGGGGGAACACCGGTTTCCGAACTATGTCAGATCCATTTCTATTGCACACACAACAACATTCCAATCAAATAATTTAACATGTAAGGATCACGGAAATAAAATATAGTTGTATCAAACACTGTTTCAGTTTAGTTTCTCATAACATAAAATTCAAACATATATATTTTCACCCGAAAAAATGGCTAAGTATGGATTTCTGGAAAAAAAAAATTCACCAGAGTTTCCCCTTGTATTTTTCACTTTTAAAATTTTCCAGCAATACAAATTAAATCATGTAGGTACACGAATGAAATAAATTCTTAAAAATAAAAGGTGTGGATCAAGTGATCCAACCCTCTTAGATGGAAAATATCAGGATATGAAAGGAAAATGAAATCTATCTAAACAAAGGAAATATATATATATATATATATATATATATATATATATATATATATATATATATATATATATCTAGTTGATTTTATCAGCATGATTTTACCTTTGCTGCATGCTTATTTCATAATTATTTGTTCCTACAAGAGAGTTACCAGCTTGACTGGTCTTATTAGCAATAATTTCATTTTCTTTCACTTCACAACCAACAACGATTTGAGTTACATGCAACATTTAGAAGTGAAGTAAATCATTCCAACCAACTCCTTCAAAATTTTCAACCGTCAGTAATACATCATCCAAGAATATCACATTTTATTGAATTAAAATGTTTCAACACTAATCAAAGAGCAACACTCGGCAAGAGATAACAATCCCAAGTCAATTTTTACTTCCAACAATTAAATAAATTACCAAAATTGATATCATTCATAATCATCACTAATTTTTTTGCAAAAATCTCAAAAATAGAATTCCCACTTCAGATATTTCATTTCTAGCAATTAAATAATTTACCCAAATCAATTTCATTCATAGCCAACACTTTTTTTTGTAAAAATATCAAAGATAGAATACCCAAATCGATTTTTTCATTTCCAGCAGTTAAATAATTACCAAAATCAATTTCATTCACATAAAACACCGAAAAAAACAAAGATAGAATACCCAAATTGATTTTTATTTTTTTTAAATTTTACCAAAACCAATTTCATTCATAGCCAGCATTTTGTTTTTTTCCAAAATATCAAAGATAGAATACCCAAATTGATTTTTCATTTTTAGCAGTTAAATAATTTACCAAAATTGATTTCATTCATAGCCAACACTTTTTTATTGCATAAATCTCAAAGATAGAATACCCAAATCAATTTTTTTATTTTCACCAATTAAATAATTTACCAAAAACAATTTCATTCACATACATCACTTATGTTTTTGCAAAAATATCAAAGATAGAATACCCAAATCGATTTTTCATTTCCAGCAGTTAAATAATTTACCAAAATCGATTTCATTCACAACTAGCACTTATTTTTTGCAAAAATCTCAAAGATAGAATACCCAAATCAATTTTTATTTTCAGCAGTTAAATAATTTACCAAAATAGATTTCATCCACAGCCAACACTTATTTTCTTACAAAAATATCAAATATAGAATACCCACTACCAACAAAAGTATGCAGTCAAACAAATTCAGACAAGGAACTACGTTCCTACAATTTTCTTCACATTGCAACAACAAAGAAAAAATGAGAAAGAAGGGATACCCATAAAATTAGAAATAAAAAAAAGGGGAGCAAGGAAGAAAACCCTTGTCTGCAATTTAGTTTTCTTTTGTTTGATTTTCCTCTAAACCAGCTGAAAAACCCTAGCCAATTTTTTCTGGGTGCATAAACTCCAACTTCTCCAACCCAATCACACTTCCACAATGCACACTTCAATTGAAATAAAAGGATTCTGAATAAAAATGCCTTCACCCTCACGTACAGGAAAATTTTTGCAGAGTGTTTCGAAGATGAAAGCTCTCTCATAAGGTCAAATGCCAAATAAATTCCTAAACCCATCTTTTTCTTGTTTTCTCACCAATCTCCAAAAAAATCCTAATTCATATTTATTCTCCTTACCCACCATCTACCAATTGGATGGAGAGAAGTCTCATTCCTTCGTGGGTGGGGACTCTGTTTTCTTTACTTTTTAAATAAAAATTTGCATATTCAAACAATAGTCTAAGTCTCCCCAAATATGTGTGGGTAGGAATTTTGTTAATATAACATTACTTTTCATAAATTAAATTAAATCTCCCTCATCCATGGGAATGTCCACTATGGTGGATATATTATAATCATTTAAATTTTGACCACACTGTGGTATTTAATGTCATTTACAACATGATCTCCAAAACAAATTATATACATATACTGCATCCATTGCATTCACTTCATCCATCTCATCAATCACATTCACGTTATCCACCGCATCATGCTACTCATTCGCATTGGCTTCAATAGCAATCTGCTCTCACACATCCCACCATAAATCCATATGACATTTAGTTTCAGTTCATACACTCATGGTTCTTCCATCCCACATGCTTCCATTGCTTTGCACTGCCTTGGTCTTTGGTATGTGATTACTATCAACTTACCTCCTAATGAGACACTTGTGTTCTTATGGTTCTTACACGAATATTGAGATATTTTTTTCTAAGAACCTCTCATCATGTGTTTCATCATCTCATCTAGCGCATACAATCATTTCTCGATGACACACTCTTTCTTACAAGGCTCACTCTTGACTACTGATGGGTCTTAAATCAATGAGTCCATTCATCCACACACTTGGGGGTATCGTTCATTTCCCCCCCTAATTTCATCATATTAACATTCTATAATCACATCCTCTCATCATTTAACATAACATGTTACTTTTCTTTGACAATTATACATCATCGATTTTTACATTCTATTCTACTATCATCACTATATTAACTATGTGTTACAAATTAAACCTTTCATCTATCACATTACATTCATTATTTACCATCATTCACCATACACATATTATCTACCATTACCAACATTATAATGTGAATCTACACTAATCAAATAATACACCACACATACACTAAACATTGAATCATACATTATCCAACACATTGCAACACATATCTACAATAACGCAAAATTATCATATATCGCAAACATGCATCCATACATATATATCAAATACAATCATCATTAAAAAACATGTCTCATCACTGGGGAAAAACTCCCCTACATAGTATTCCATAGTATAAATCAGACCTCATCTCAGGTACTATGTGAGCCCTAGAACTAGATTCCTCTCCACCAATGTGACGTCATTTTTCATGGCCTTGATATCTCTTGACCTACCTTCGTAGCAAGGTAATGTTTGTATCCTACTCCATAACACTAGTACTGCACATCTACATATCGCACAAAACACATCTTGTGCCAAAGGACCACCACCTACCACCTCTCAAGCTTGTTGAGTCTCCTCGCTTGCCTCGTCCCTCTCGTCTAGAAACATAGTACATGTCACCACTACTATGGCTACTGAATCAAATAAATGGACATGCTCACCCATGATATCATCCACATGCTCAATTATACCTCTTCAAAGCACATCAGTTGGAGCATTTTGCATCAATGTGTGGATAGATGTATCAACAATCAACAAACAATAGACATCACCTATAAAACACAAATTACAAAACCCGTTAGACAAAAATATATAACAATATTAGGCATACAAAAAAGTATGTAACTACACCCATACTTACGCTTTGCTACAACTATTATTATAGGGTCAAGGGCATGTGCTTCCCCCTCTCCTCCTACTGTAGGTGGTAATCTCTCCGGACTTGCAAAAAATGGGAAAAAAAAATACCCACCGATGAGCTACCCACCATGTGTGGTATTCCTCGATGCCACCCAAATCATATGAGTCTAGAAGCTCTATCATCGTGTCTACCTCATCTAGCCCCGGTGGTACTAACTACTCTCTTGTGGGCCCTAGACAAACTCCATCCCTCCTAGGTGCTCTAATAGTTCTCAACCATATATGTGGCTCTGGGGACATGTCCCGAGCCATGCCAAACTATTGTGATACTCTTTCTACTTGGAAAATCTCAACATCGTCCTTCGAATACACCACAACTCTACCGCTGATGTAGCCTAGAATTCACTGCAAATAACCCAAGGCACACTGGCACATCACTTAGCCACAACTAAGTGCTCACCCAAAGTGCACAAAGATACCAGGTCCCTCTTCAGATTTGCTTGTCCAAAACGATAGCATGATTTCATATGTATATATCCATATTTATAACAATTAATCAAGTAAAGCATAGTACATGAACCAGATCTAGAACTAAACCATATGAAATATTGACTAAAATGATTATAATTATTTTTACCATGTAAGAACCATATTCAGTCACATCTAACACCAATATCTAGCCAATATGATCCATTATATTAAATACTGTAAAACATAGAAGCTTCATACATCATAGTAATGTCATCATGAGTCATGCATGCTAAGAAATCCACAACATAACTCTAGAGTAATTGGTACTATCTAAACATTACAAATTAATACATATATATAGGTATGGGGACTTTCCCTTCACCATCCATGCACCTTCAAAAATAGGCTACATGCTAATAATATCCATGCACCTTTATAAGGGAATACAAAATATGCAAGTACTAATAATAGATCTTCTATTAGTTAACTCCTAGAATAGATCCTATTATTAGACTAAGAATCTGCATGGCGCTTGAACTGATGAAAAATCCAAAATATCCTTACGTGAACTATAATTCTTCCACAATGATTGTACGTGATCAGCACTCTATGTCCAAAAATAGCCCAGATCTACAAAAGTGGCTACAATTTCATGTGTACACTTGTCTTAGGTGCATGTGTATGTTCTAGTATAGTTATGTGTCCTTCTACGTGTCATGTGTCTCATGCGCCCAATCCTCATGTGCATTCATAATTGAACTATATTTTATCTGCTCAACATTACCCCACACTAAATGCATTGTCCACCCTCGATAATGGGTAATCTTAACTCATCTCTCCAAAGTAAATAACAATGAAGGAAAGAATGGAGATTTTTTCAAACAAAAGAAAGAGATATCATTTCAGCACTCTCCTTCTGCAATAGGTAGTATTAATTCTGGATACTCATTCTTAACTTCTACCTCCAATGTCCTACTCAATTTCTTAAGGCCTCACCTATTTTTGTATAGAGATATTTGTAACTATAGTGTCTAACTCATCTTGAGTTGTGTTCTCTTTTTTGTTCTACAAGATTCTACAAATATTTTCCATACTAGAAATCATGCCCTTCCATATAGTCCATCTTCCCTAGTAATCTAGTTGTCCTATCTCCTTCAACCTGTTATCATGTGGTTCTTGGGCACTTGTAATCACTTTTCACTTCTCACACACCAAAACAAGTCTCTCCACATGCCCAAGTGTTTCATTCTTCATGGGTTTGAGGACTTCATTATCTTCTGCAATTGTTCTCATCCTAACGATTACATCTGGAGTAGTGCACATGTTCAAGGTCCGATTTTCCTTTTTCAATTCATATCTCAAGGCTTATAGTAACGACTAATAACTTGAAATTTTTCTAGAAATGGTGTATTTTACCCTTGTTGCTTCCTCAGTAGGTTCTTTTGGTTGCGGGCATACTCACAGGCCCTTCCTCTATGACCAGTTTTACAAGTTTTCATATATAGTGCATTACAGATGGAAATTTTTATGGAACTTGAGTGGCCTTACCTTAAATATAATTACCAATCTCCTCATTCATACCAATCAATTCTTCCTGTCTTTTTATTCAACAAAGCATCCAACTCCTCCTTGTTATCATTTCTCCTATGGTTGTAATAGCTGACTTTTCTTCGACAAACATGGGAATCCCAATCACGGCCCATGATCACTTCCTCTTGGGTATTGCATTTCTGAAAAATTATTTTTAGGAGCGTCCTCTATCCCAATTTTGACCTTCTTTTGTCATGCTTCTCCCTCATGGCTGCTCTCGGTGCTCTCTTGGGTGCCATTTCAATCAGAAAATATGTGTTCTATTACCTCCCTTGAGATCTATAACTCAGTTCCTTATGCCCTAGCTCGAACTCAAACCATAGCCGTCAATCTTGACTCTCATGCATGCCTTCACCTTGCTCAAACACTTCAAAAAAATGGAGTGTAATTAGTTCCTCATGTGTAGATATCTGACCAAACCCAACCATTTTGTAGCTCTCCACTCTTCACAACCATCTTTAGCTAGCTCACTCAAAAAACAACTCTCTCAATAGATTGGTAATCACAAAGGTAACAATGGCCTCACAACCCTTCCTTATATATATTTTATAAAGTTACAATGCATTTATTTCTCCTGTCACCTACCACCGATCCTAGCATTAATTCATTGGTCATCAAATTTTCCAATGTTGCTCATCTCTGCGCCACAATCATAACCTTCGGGTACATGCCTTCTACTTCTAGGTCACAGACCTCCTTCCGCGTGCCCATCATACACCGAATTATTTCTCCATTGTGCCTTATTCTAAGTAGTTTCCTACTACTGCAGTCTACCTTGTGTTATACTATGCATCCATTTTTCCATATCTGTGTTCTTTATTTTAGAAGTAATTTTTTCTATATGCACCCTTCCAAAAATTACCCTGCATAAAAGTTTCCTTATGCATATCCATCTTCAAATGACAATCAACTATATTCAACTTGGTAACGAACCATGTATATAAAACAGCCGACGCTAAGGGTATGCATGGTCCTCTACACATGAAAAATACTTAAATTTTAATCATCTTCTGGTGCGAAAGCACTGCTTATTACACAAAAGACTGAGCTAAATTGACAAAGCAATAGCAACAATGCAAGGAAACACATATAAAGTAAATACATTAAGTGAAACCTAATCTAAGTCGCAATACTGCCTTATTACAAACACTAAGAATACTTATTTATATTAGGGCTTCAACCTACTCACATTGAAGTAACCGGGAAAACCGTGTTCCATCCATCACCTCTAACTAGAAAGTGCCTGAATCAATTATATAAGTGATAACATACAGTCCCAACCAATGCACCTTTAAGCTTTCCAAGGATGGACACAAAATACTTTGGATCATAGAGAAGTACCATTTTCGCAACCTCAAGCTTCTTGTCCTTGATGTGTACTTTCATTCCATGCCTTATGTCCTGGCTTTTTCTTGCTTCAAACTCCAACTTGTTATGGCACACCTTTCATCTAGCTACATAAACTTGTCAATCCATTCTTCCAATGCTTTCTCATCATCCAGACCTCCTAGGTGCACATAATACGCAAAGAAGGGTAACATGAATTCCATTAGGAGAACTACCTCTGTGTGCCAAACATCTAGTTGAAATGGTGTTGCTTTATTCAACCTCTTGTAGGTTTTCCTGTATGCCCAAAGTACCGTAGAAACCTTTTCATCCAAATCATCTTCTTTCCAACATCAGAAATCTTTGTCCAAAGTATGGCTCAATATCTTGTTAAATTCCTCAGCAGTTCCATTTTCCTGAAGGTGACAAGGGGTTTTCCTATGGTGTGTAACCATAAATTCATCCAACAATATTTTGATAGTCTCATTAAGGAAATGAGTACCCCTATCACTTGGTCAAACTTAAAAGGGCATCCATACCTGCTAATAATATTTTCTAAAATAAACCTTGTTATTGTAGTTGATTGTGTAACCCTTTGTAGGTGTCACTTCTTCCCACCTTGTAATATAATCTGTACAATTTATAATATAGTACGATCCTATCCTAGGCACACAGCTGGGGAAATAGGGCCCATAAATTCAATTTCCCACTTCTCAAAATGTTCTATGCAAAAGTAATAGGTCTCAAAGGTATTTCATCTCATTGCCTAGAATTTCCAAGGTGATGACAATGATCATAGGCCTTACAATATGATTTTTAATCCTTGTACAATGTTTCCCACCATAGACCAACTAGAAGAATCTTATGTGCGGTGGCATCCCCTACATAGTGTCAACTTGTAATATCACCATGATCCTCTACCATAATTGCTTCGCACTCATGCTCAAGCACACACCGGCGTAAAACGTCATCACAACCTAACTTTAATAAGTCTCCACTGATCAACATATAAGGTGTGGTGCGAATATCAAGTTGTTTCTTTTCTAAAGCTTCATTCCTTCAGGGACCACACTTATGCATAAAAATACAACAATATCCTCCAAGTCCGAGGGCACACGGTTTAACTTGAATAAGTGTCCATCTAGCATTGTGTCCTCAATGCTCTATGCATCCTATCCTGATTGAATCCTTGATAAATGGTCAAGACCAAAATTTCTCTTACTTGACTTAACCACCACTGTAAAATTGAATTCTTGAAACAACAGTTCTCATTGGCATATGCACCCCTGTAAAATAGATTTTTTCACCAAGTACTTTAATACCATGTGGTTTGTATAAAAGATGAAAGGTGTAGCTAGAAAATACTGTCAAAACTTATGGAGCGCATAGATCATAGATAAGGCCTCGTGCTCTGTCATTGTATAATTATGTACTACTGGAGTTAAATTTCTGCTTGTAAAATAAAATAAGATGATCAACAATCCCTTCTCCAGGATGAGCTAATACGACACCAATGGCCATACCAGAGGTGTCTACATGAACATGAAAAGGGCTTGGACCATGAAGGAAAGTGTAAAATAGGTGTTTTTGTAAGCCTTTCCTTCAGTGTGTCAAATGCATGTTGTTATGCCTCACCCCAAATATAATTTTCCTTTTCCCCTAAGTAATTCTTCCAAGGGCATGGCAATCTTGACGTATCCCTTGATAAATTTTCTATAATAACTAGTTTTCCCCAAGAATCCATGCACCTCACTTTGGCTAGTAGGATCTTCTAAGCCCAAAATAACAACTACATTAGCAAGATCAAATAGCAAGCCTTCTTTACATATGATATGTCCCAGAAAAATTCTAAAGGGTGTGGAAAATATACACTTCTTAATGTTCAAAGAGATGCTCAACTTTCAGCACCTCTCGAACATCAGCCACAGATTATCACGATGATCTTTCATGAGCCCATAGACTGTCCAATCATCTAGATACACCTACAAGAACTTGTGAATAAAATCGTGGAACACCTCATACCACTATGTGCATGAAAATATTGACAGGTGCACATTCTTTAAGCCAAAGGGAATAACCATGTATACAAAACTTCACTCACTCGGTGGTGAAATTTGTCTTCTCTTGTTCATCTTCATACTATCTTTACCTAATGATATCCAGAGAATCCATCAGTGAAGGAGTATATTTCACACCCTACAACACCTTCCAATATTTCCTCAGTAAATGGTGTGGGAAAGGGATCAATCACACATACAACATTTAACTCCTTATAATCCACACAAATCATTGATTCTACCATCTTTATTGATATTGATCACCATAGGGCTCACCCCTTATGACTTTTCAATTGGAACAATGAATTCTAGAAATTAACATTTTTTCAATTTTTTTCTTTTACCTTGATGCACAAGTTTGGATTCATCCTGTAAGGCCTCTTCCAAAGTGAGTTGTACACCTTCCTTCAACTTTATCTTCATCACTCATAATTATTCATGCACACCTTTCAGCTCATGATAGCCTTTAGGGAACAAGTCCTAAAATTCATGCAGCAATAGCTCAATGATTTTAGCAACTTCAGAGTCAGACTAGTAATCTCCAATAATGGCCTCCTTAGGTTTCAACATCCATTCCAATGTTCACTTTCTTGGTCTTCATAGGCTCATGGTAGGCACGCAGCCTTCTCATCTACATTGTCCAAGACTTCACACATACCCTCTGTGTGCTCATTTTCCAGGTTCCCTACCTCTTCATCACCAACCATGTAGATCATCTTACCCTTTTCTCTTTCTAGGTAGGCATGCCCAAGATGCTCTTCATCTGTTTTCTTCCTCTTCAAATTGCACCACCAGGTTTGATTCTCCTAACAACTCCTGAAGTAACTCTTTATCCTTTGCATTGTACTCCCATAGTTAAGTGCTTCATATCCTACAATGTCTCATTCATCGGAGGTTTAGAAGAAAATTTAATCAAAGGTCTGATTCATACCTTCAGTGAGTTCCTACCAATTTCTAGTTGCCCTATTCAACTCTACATAGACATACCATACACACGCATAGCCTTGCAAGGTGAAATAAAACTTGTGCACCCATAACGAAGGTGGTAAAGCTTCCTTCCCCATTGTCTAAAGTCTGTCACACTATTAAACATGGTGCTAAACATGATCATTACCATGAAATTCACAGATATGATTAGGTGCATTGCTTCTTAGAAATTGAGTAGATAAAGCAATCCTTACTTCTCTCCACTCCAAAATATTATCTCTATGAACCATCCACCAGCACGTTGTCATCCCACACAAAGTATATACTAACATGTTACTTATTTCCACCTGACATTCCCATTGAACTTTCATAGCAAGCATGAATATTTTTGGGTTGCTCCTCACCTTTATATTTTGGTACCTGATTGTTTTCCAAGTTCCTGATACTACGTGGATTACTGACAGACACAGGAATTTCGTACTTCACACCCAACCATTTCATAAGTGTCGTGCACCAAATTATCACATGCAACACTTGTAGTATCACTCATTAATTTTTCATCATCCCATTGGAAAACTCCTTTTTATGGTTTAAGCACTTCCGGATCTTGAATGGTGCGCACATAAATTATGTTCAAGTCTTAATCACTTAAGGGCTCACATAAGTAATATATTTCCCATATGTCAAAGGTATGATGACATGCTCTTCTTTGTTCTCAAAGTTGATATACCCCTTATTGAAGTGCAGGTCATCATTATATGCATAACACCAAGGGAACCCAAGTACTGCGGGAAAATTGTCTACTTCTGCAAGCGCTAAGACCTCAAATTCCCCAGTGAACTTGGCCTCTTGTATAGTAATGGATGCACCTTTTAAAACTATAATGGGTATTGCCTTAGTCTGATTTTCCATGAGCAACACATTAGAAGGTGGCCGTAATGGAGGTCTTCCTATCTAAACCCATGCATCCAAAGTGAGTACATTCACTTTCATGCCTGTGTCAATCAATATGTTACTCAAAAGCTAACCATCAACAACAACATTTAGATTAATCTCATTTTCATGATCCAAACAGTGTGGAGGAAGATTATCATGTAGAAGTTGTCTCTCATGCTCAACCCCATTTCTTCAGAGTGTTTCCCTTCAACCAAATCCCCAACAAAGGAATAATATTCTCTTGGTGCAACATTTTACAAAATTATTTCAAATTATCAACATCTGTCTGATGGAGATCAACTGCTTTCTTTTGTTCCAACTTTTGTGATTGTTCCTTCAAACACTGTATTTCACCTTGTAAATTATGAATTACCTCAATGGTTTTTTGATAAACCTCCTTCTAATGTATATGGTCTAGATACTTGGTATGTAGGACTTCCTCCTTAGTAATGGTAGGCTTATGTTACATATTTTCCCTGGCATGCACTACCTCAATGCGTGTAGTAATCTTCACAAGTACCAACACAGGATATGGTGCTAAATTTAGCATCCATTGGTCTTCCATGGTGCATTGTACTCTAACCATTTATATGCCCTTATTTTTCCATTTGGATTTCTTTCTTAAGTGTTCATACATATCTAGGCATTCTTCATAACTATGATACTTTCCGCAAAAAGAACACACAATATCTTGTGGACATTCACACCTATAGTGATCAAGAGATCCACATGTATAATAAGTCCCACAAGGGAAATCACTCCTTCTACCCCTGCGACCTTGTCCCTTTGAATCCTCCTCTGTAACCATGACCTCTACCACGACCACCATCGAAATGCCCCTCATTGTGATCATAGTCATGATGTTTTCCCTTTTCCTTGGAATTATTTGCAGCACCATTTTTTTGTACGCCCAATATCAATGTAATCATGGATCTGATCGATCAATCTATAATCTTCAGTATTATGAGTCGAGGACTTACAAAACTTACAATAACTAGGACATATTATTTCTTATTGCGCATTGAAATAATGGGTACTGGATTGAACTGTGATCCAAGTAATTATATCTTGCAATCTAGTAACAAGGAATGCACTGATTTCTAAAGGAAACTATCCTTAGTATGCCCCTCTACTTCGTAATTTCTACACCAAATCCCATTAGGCATATTATGTGCTAAATTAGTAGATAATTTCTCCAAATATTTCGTCATTGTTACAATTTGAGCTTCCAAGAATGGGCTCACTTCTGTGTACACACTTCTTACCACCTCAACATATAGGGTTGCCTCAATTTCCTCACATGGATCTATATAAGTCTTGTGAGAAAGTGCTATTCTAAAAGGCATGATCAGTCCTCTAATGAACCACTGTGCATGTTGGCTTGCATGGATGTCATAAGATAACTTAGACAAGAAATTCATGAACCAAGCATCATATTCCTGAACACTTTCAGTAGTGCCCCTGCTTAATGTATTTAAGAAAATTTATGCTTTTCTTCTCGAACTCAGGGATATAAAATGCCTTTAAGAAAGTATATCATAGCATTGTATAGACCACATAATTCTGATCATGATCAAAACTTCCCTGTACCAATTGTGCATGTGTCCCTGTAACATAGTTACAAACTAACTTGCCTTGCACTTTGGAGTTGTAATCCCCTTCATGCACTACAGTATCTTAGACATATGCACATGATCAGATGCATCTTCATTACCTCTATACTCTAGGAGATGGAGAGACATCTCCATGTAAATTTACTGAGGTTTGGTGCAGACTTTGCCCACCAGACCCAGAACATGTATTTCCACTGCCCCCAGATCCTCTAGCACCTGAGCCACCTGATCCTCTTGATCCACCCCCTATAGTAGGTAATGGATTGGAATATGCAATGTGCCCTATGTTTTAATGGTTTTTTATAAACTAATTACCCCACTTTCTATGAAGTTACACTACTTCCAGATTGTGTTGCCAAGGTTTTGTGCACTTATGTTCTGTGCCAATAATGTGCCAGAAAAAGATACCTCCAACAGGTCCTCCAAATAAAGTAGCTGAAAATTGTACCATAGATGAATAAGCTCCCTAATTAACTCTTAAACTTGACTGAAAATTAACTCTATCTACTGTAACCCTACTACTCACACTAGCTTGTTGTTTACCGACTGTCATAGAAACTAGAAAATCAAGCGCAAGGGCTAAGTCACTAGGTAGATTTAGATGCACGTTTGCAGGCCCATGTCATCTCTAGTAGTGCGCGCTCATCTGAGGATGAAGAGGGTTCCCTACCATGATTTACCAAATGGGGGAGATCTAGATGCTATCACTCCACATATTCTATGTGATCTCCAAATCCTTCATGAGCCATCTATCTCCACAACGCCATCCATTCTATAACTTCTCGTTTCTTCTCTAAATCCCTCTCATGTGCCTCATTGAAATTAAGCCACCTTTCTTCCCTTTGTCTTTCTACCATGAGGGTCTACCATCCTTACCCAAACCTACTCCTTCCCCCCATGCATGGTGAGGTTTATTTATCCATTGGCTTCTACTCCAAATCCACAATTACAATCAGGATCTTGATTTCCAGTTGAATATTACACAAATATGATCCTCTGGGTTCATGCAAAAATAGAAGCTCGGCAACCTCAGGAAAAGAGTAAATCAAAAATCCATACTCAATAATAGTAGTTATTCAAAACACCTTTGAACCAAACATCCATAAAGCACATCCAAATCATATCTACATCATACAAGGCCTAGAATTCTTCCTGCGTCCAAAAAAGCGTGTGAAACCTCCAATTCCTCTTAGATGCATAAGCAACTAGCCACTTGTACCATATTTATAGGAAAGATAATTGATTATCCAATTTTGCACACATGGTAAAATTGGACAACGAGGTCTTATTATGATCAAATCAAGACATTGGTCCCCAGGGGACCCAATTCCATTCATCATAGAGATAAAACAATCGAGAAACATGAGAGTAAGCTCTATTACAGAGCTCAATTGCAAAGCTTAACGGGAGCTCAGTCAAGGTGGTTCCAAGGGTTTTAAATTCCACAAATGTAGACTTTGGTGATGAACAAACCATGTCATGATGGTTGAGATGATCTGCAGGTTCCCAAAGACTTGGTTTCTAAGAATGCGAAGATCCACAAGCAATTGAAAATTGGTGGGGGGGCAAAACTTGATAGAAATCCCAACACATGATTTCCACGCGTTGGGAAGATATAGTGACCAAATTTCCATGTGGAAACATTGAGACAGAAAATCAAAACAAGATTTTCACTTTGCGGGGGATCATGAGAAGCATTTTCAAGTGAGAATAATCACTTTACAAGCCAAGGGAGAAGCTCCACAAACCAAACTAATAAAGAGTCTGATTCTATGGCCGAGATTCAGGTGATTTTCTTAGTTACCTTCTGGGTTGACATGACGATTGGTAGGGTGAACGAGTCATGGAGGAACCACAAATTTCAGAGGAGATAGTTTTGGGCCTGTGAATACGAAGCATGGTGGAGTTAGATCACCATGCAAATGAGGGAAATATTCACATAGGTAGGGAAAAGTTTGGTCATTGGATTTTTGAGCTCATGAGACCCGTCATTGGAGAAAAAATAAGAGAAGAAATATCTTGATCATCAACCAAGGTCATGGTTGAAGAGAAGCTTGTTAATGGCAGCAAGTTCAACATTACAGGATGGGTCACTATTAAAGATAAGTTTGGTCAATGCCATTGGCGGTGGATCGATGCATGGATAGCTCAACGTATGTGAGAAGAACTTGGTTGATGGGAAGCTCGATGCGGGGAGGTCATTCAATATGGAACCAAGTCAATTAAGTGACCTCGTAATGGTGAGTTGGTTGGAATCATGACTAAGGAATCTCAATTGAATTTGCAGGCATAGCTCAGTGGACTAGTCACTATTAATCAAAGAACTCACTCAATGGCTCCACCAGAGATCATGGTGGATATATCTCAGTAATGAGCCCCCGAGCGCGCGACACACATGGTGACTCAAGGAGCGTGAAACAGATTAAGCTCAAAAAAACATCATTGAGCTAGTCATGTGTGGGGAATGGCGAGCTATGTGTCTAAATATTTTTTGGATTTTGGGTCGAGTGGTGAAATGGAATCTCAATCTATGAGCCAAGCTCATGAAGGGGCAAGCCAGTGAATTAGACATCATCGATCTAAGCATGCTAATTCTAAAGGTTTGAAGATAGCAGATGGCTTGCACGACTTGGTCGAAGGGGGAATGTAGTCCATTCCAGAGTGGCAAGCTCATCTCTGAGTAGAGGATAGTTCTAAGCTGAATGGTCAGGAATCTTGGACTAGGTACAGTGATAAACGTGGAGGTGAGCATTATGAGATCTTGATGCATGTGGATTTGAGATCGGTGGCTAAATATACGGTGGGCTTGATTCATCAAATATGCAGACAGAGTTTTCTCAATCGATTGGGTTACAAGCACGAGTCGAGAAAGCCCCATGATGGAAGTAACTCGATGTTGGAAGAATTTCATTCAGAACTTTTCAAGTCAAGAATCTCATGCCATGAAGGAGCTCATCAACATATGCGAAGGGGATTGGATGGAGGGGCTTAACACATTTATGGGGGAGACAAAGCTTGGTCATGGCATATAAAGAATGAGATAAATGGAGGATTTTGATGTAAAGCTCGGGCCCAGACAATGCGGTGAAGATAGGAGGAGATTCTACCCAACTTGGTGAGTTGGCTTGGCAATCCACCCACCAAGTTGATATTTTTTTCCCTATCCTCATGGATACCCCCCCCTTTTTCTTCAATGCAAACCGGTTTTAGGGGGTCCCACCTAAAATTATCAAATTATTATTTTTTATTAAAATATTTTAATAGTGATAGTTATTTTTATTATCAAAATATATTTTTTAAATATTCCTTTAATTAAAATAAGAGGATTAAGTCAAAATTAGTCATTAATGACACATAATGAAGGGTTAAGTGGTTCAACTAACTTTGTAATAAATTGTTGACCATCATATACCCTTCATTTTTAGGAAGGAATTTATGACTTCCTCCTTTTCTCTCTCATAGAATTATTCTATAAATGTAAATTGGGAAGCTCATTCCAAGGGGCGTTACCACTAGTTACAAAAGTTAGACATGTGACACAAGTTAGAGATCTTAGAAAAAAGGTGGCCCCAATTATTTTTTCAAAGAATTCCCCTCTTCTTCCCAAAAAAAGTTAGGCTTGTTGGATTGGGGGGACACAAAAAAAAAAAACAAACTTTTTCAAGGGCCTTTGCTTTTCCCAAAGACTCATTTAATGGAAAAAACCATTTCCTTTCTAAAACTTGTAATGATCATTGGTGCCCCCAACCATTTTTTTGAAAAGGCAATATAAAGTGTTAGTTTTTTGTGGGACTAAAATTATTAGGTCTTTTCATCAATCTATCTTAACCTTCTTTTTGTTCCGGTCCTTCATGGGCTTTATAGGTTTTGTTACCAACAAGTTGTGGTGGCCCCAAGTTAACGTTTCCAATGTTAGGTTTCTTTGGGAGTTTCTATTTTGGGCGTATCAAAGTGGTGGGGGGAGTTCTACATGTTAATTTCAGTTTTTTGGTGCTGTTCCCACCCCCTTCTTAGGTTCCATTTTCATCTTCACTACAGGGGACCAAAAAAACGACTTGTTTGTTTCCGGAGGTTTTGGAGGTTTTAATAAAAGTAAAAACCCCCCAACCAATTCTTAGTTTTTGGATTTTTTGTTTTTAAACCTTTCAAAACAAAAGTTTTTTTAACAGTAGGTTTTAAGGTTTGGATTTTTGGGTGTAACAAAATCCCTTCAAAAAAAAAAACCTTTCCCAAAAGTCTTAGCACAATGACCTTTATTTTAGGGGGCTTTCCAACCATTCCCTAGTTAGGTTTTTATTTCTGCAAAATCTCCTCTTCCCCTTAAACTTCCCATTAAATGTGGAAAAGGGGGGGGGGGGCATATGTCTAAAAATAACAAACCGTTTATTTTTACCATAGGGGCGGTTGGTTTTAGTATAAGCATTTTTAATTTGGGAAAGGAGGGAAAAAAAAGGTCAAAGGGGCCTTCTCTAGGGGGTTCAACTCCAAACACCAAGTTCCCATAAAGGCTTGAAGATGTTATATCTATGTTACCCCATTCCCACAAATGGAATTTGGGTCCTGTTTTCCACCATTTTCTGGTTTCATTTGGAGGGTTTTGGTAGTGGTAGTTTTTTTGTTAGTGGAATTTTTGTGATAAAAAACAATTTTTTGGGGGGCATTTTTTTAACCCGTGGGGGAGGGGAAATTTTGGTGTTGTTTCTCTTCCCCCAAACAATTGCATTTTTGACTCAAAAATTACCTAGCACAACTCTATTATTCTCTAGGATTTTAAAATTATCAGTGTGTTAAACTTAGTGAAAAGGGGGGAATTCAAACAAAAAGGAAGCTGTTTCCAAAGTAAGGGAAAAAATTAATCAAGATATTCAAATTTTCTAAATTCCTTTTTTCCTCCTCCAAGGAAGGAAAGGAGAAGGAGGACAATCTCAAACATTTTTTCCAACCCGTTAAAAAAAAACATTCCCAAACCCCACATTAGGTGGTCATTTCAAACACTCCCCTCCTTACGGGGGAGGTTTCCCTCTTTACCTAAAGGATAATTCAAAAACATTTTCTCAACTGTTTTTATGGTTGAGGAAAAAAAACAACCAAGTCTTTTCCCCTGTTCAGCAAAAGGGGGGCCACATCCTCTTTTGTTAGGCCAAAGGGTGGACCCTATACATATTAAGGGGCACTCAAAAAATTTTATCCCTTCTACATTATGGGACAAAAAAAAACTCATGTTTACTTTAGTGGGAAAAAAAAAAACAATATTCTGGAGGTAGCCATCATTTTTGTAGTAAATGATATCATTTGCAGGGGACCCCAAAATGTTTTGCCATGTTTGGGGGGAACTTCTTGTGGTGTGCACTCGGGAAAAATGTTTTTTGTTTGTCCTTTTAGGGAAAAAAAAAAAAAAACAAGATATAAGGTTAGGGGGGCTAGGGAAGGAGGTACCCGGTTAGGGAATGGTCGAGGATGGGTGTGCGCGTTACCGTTAGAGAAAGATACAGGTTTGGGGGACTGCGAAGAAAAAAAAAACTCCTTTGTCCTTTGGAAGGGGACTACGGCAAAAAAATTAAAGGAAACCCAAAAAAGGACACAAAGATTTTGTTAAGTAGACAAAATTTTAAAAAATTAGGGGGAAAAAATTGCTTGGGGCCCAGGGAAAATATAAAAAACTCCTTTCGGGGGAAGGGGGTCAAGTTTCCCCTGGCTTAATATTGGAAAATCAAACAACAAAAACAGACTGCAAAAAAAAGGGGATATCCAGTTAAGGTTTGTTTCGTTGGAAACTGGGGGTAGGGGAACAAAGGGCTTGGGGTTTCCAGTGGTTTTGATTCAGGAGGGGAAAACCGGATTTTTTGCGGTTACTGTTTAAAAAAAACGATGAAACGGGGGGTTTTCTAGGGGATTCGTATTGGTAGCATGGGGTGTTGTCAGGCTGGTTTTTATGGATTTGATGATAAATTTAGGAAAAAAAAAAATGGAGATGGATGAGGGGGTGTAAAAGGAATGGCAGTTGGTTAGAATTTTAACAAAAAATGGCACGTTGGGGTGTGGATTCAGAAAAAACGAATTTAGGAGGGGGACTTAAGATTCAAAAGAAGGCATTAAAGGAAAAATTGGTTATTAAAAACAAGGAGGGGGACATGCAAGATGTGGGGGGAATTACTGATTTTGGGGGGCCCAAAAAGATGGCAAAGGTTGATTCTTCCCTTTTTGCGGTTTAAAAACACTTCTGGTATGTTTCCCCCCCAACTTGTTTCTTGCCGGGTCAAAAGTGAAAGGGATTCTGGGGGAACCTCTTGTTTTCCCCTTCCTAAAATTGCTCTCTTTGTTTGACCCAAAGAAAAAATCCCTCGGACTTTGATTTTCCCAAAAATTGAAAGTCCAAAAGCCGTCTTGTTTTGGGGTTTTTGGGAGTCCATTTACAGGGGGAAAAAAAAAACCGATTGGGCAGTTTGGCGTTTAAAAAAAAAACCGACGGGGGGGTTCGATTTAGAAACCGGCGGGCCGCCATCGGTAAGGAAAAAAAAGTAGGCTTATTTTTTTATAAAAAAATAGCCCCCACCTTCCCTGCTTTTCTCCCGGGAAACGAGATCAGGTTGGCGGGGGCTCGGGGTCAAAAGTGGACTAGAAGGTCGGGGTTTTGGTGCAAGGAAAGGGGTCCATAGGTATGGGTGTTAGGTTGTAGGGACAATTTTTAGGTTTTATTACGGGTTAGTTAGGGGATTAGGGCGAGGTCATTGATGAGGGTTTGGGCAAAAAATGGACGTCTTAAGGTGGAGGTTTTGGAGGTGGATGGGGGGGGATATCAATTACAAAGGGGTAATTAATTCAAATAATTTGTGTAAAAGGTTTAGGTATGGAGTTAAGGTTGCGGGGGAAAATGGGGATAGGGGTCCCCAAACAAAAAGGGGGGTGTTAAGGGGACACGGGGGAATTTGGGTGTTCTACTTAGGGGCCCCTTATTTGGTCGGTTAAGGCTTGTTTATGTTTAAAAAAGCTGAGGCGAAACAATAATATTGGAAAAAAAGTTGGTTTTAATGTTAAGGATATTAGGTAATTTCCCCTCAATCTATCATAGGATTGAGTTTTTTTGGGGAAACGGGAAAGGAAAAAAAATCAGGGTGGATTTTTTGTAGGGGGGTTTGATTAACGGGGTGAAGTGTAGAGAGGAATTGGTAAGGTTGGTTTGGGGTAGGTCCAAAGGGTTAGGTCCAAAGGGAAGGCAGGGGGACGCATTGTTTGTGGAATTTGGCAAGTGATTTGTTTTTTAAGGGGGGGGGGGGGGGGGGGGGAACTTTAGGGTACATGATTTTGACGGAAAGGCCAAACAAGCAAATGGTATAGGAAAAAAAGGGTCGATTAGTTTTAATCCAAAAAAAAAAAACAAGGGTTTGGATTTATTTAATTCCTGGTTTATCCCAAAAGGCCATTAGGAAAGTTTAAGCCTCCCAGGGTGGGTAAAAAAAACAGGTAAGGTACGGGGGGGGAAACGTTTAGGCATGGTCGGAGTAACAAAATGGTTGGTTTTTGTTTGAGATATTTTTTTTAAAAAGCAACGGGCTTCAGGTCTAGGCAAAAAAAAAGTTGGTCGACAAGATCCAGGTTCAAGGGGGGGACCATAAATCCCCCATGCTAAAAAAACATTTGACAAAGGTAGAGCTCGGGATGGAACAAAGGTTAAATGATTGGATGGAATTTAAAAAATAAAAAAAAAACGTGGAGGTGGGGTTATTGTGGCGTTGAAGTGAGACGGTCGTTGGGTCGGGCCCCAGTTTGGCGAGGGTTTAACAGGCCGTGGGTCAGGGGGCCGGAATTGGTTCGGGTTTTGGAGGGGGCCCTTTGGGGTCGGGTTTTCGGGATGGGTTAGGGGAAGGGGGCCTTAGGGTCGGGCTTAGGAGGGTTAGGGTGGAGGGCCTTTGGTCGGGGCCCAAATGGGGTAGGTTTGAGGGCGTGGGTCCAGGGCCGGAAAATAGGGGTTAGGTGTTGGGGCCTTGGGTCGGGCCGAACCGAACGAAATAGGTAGTTTGAGGGCCTTTTTGGGGAAGGCCAAACAGGGTTAGGGGTTTTGGAGGCCTTGGGTTCGGGGCCCAAAGGGTTAGGGGCGGCCAAATGGTTGGGTTGAGGCCTTTGGGGTCGGGGGCCGAAAAAAGGGTAAGGTCGGTTGAGGTGCCTTGGATTCGGGCCAATAGGTAAGGTTGAGGGGCTTGGGGGTCGGGCCGACACGGGGAATAGTAGGGTTGAGGGCCGTGGGGGTTCGGGCCCGAATAGGTAAGGGTTGAAAGGGCATTGGGGTTTTCGGGCTAAAATGGTTTAGGGGTGGGAGGGCCTTGGGGTCGGGCGAAAAATAGGGTAGGGGTCTGAGGCCCTTGGGTTCGGGCCAATAGGTAGGTTTAGGGGCCTTGGGGTGGGCCCAAAATGGGTTAGGGCCGAAGGCCTTGGGGTCGGGGCCCAACAAAATGGGAAAAAAAACAAAATGGTGTTCAGCAAAAGGTGGGTTTTAAGGCCGGATTATTGTGGTTTTAAACTTAAAAAGGGGGCAAAATGGTAAAATAAAGGGAAAAAAATTGGGTTTTTTAAAAAAGGGGGGGGAAAACAAAAAAAAAAAAACCGCTATCGGTTAAAATCTATGACCGGTTTTGGGTTAGATAAACAAAAACGGACGCCGGTTCCTTTAAGGGCCCACGATATTTGGGACCGGTTATCGGTTCTATGTTAAAAAAAAAAACCTAATAAAAAAGGAAAAAAAAAAAATTTTTACCGGGTCGGTCTTTTCCAATTTTCACTTTGGTCAATTTGGGAAAAACCAAAATTAAAGTTGGTCTGGGTTGGAATTAATTTGATTAATTGGGTGTAATTGGGGAAAAAAAGGGATAAAAAGGAGGGAATTGTGATTAAAATAGGGGAAAAATAACCACAAAAAAAATTATTTATATTTACCACACATGGATTAGGTTTATGATAGGGTGGATTTTGAACGGTTTTTCGTTCTTATTCAGGGAATACAGCTGGGGAACCACGAGGTGGTTTTTTTTTTTGTGGCTGCCTGTGTAGGTGTTTCAGGGGGAAAAACGAAGACCACTGCGATCATTAGTTTGCGTTGTGGTGAATGGGGATGAGCGGTATGTTCTGGGGGCCTTGGTTTCATAAAAAGGACCCAAAACCAAAGCCTTTCAGCAACAGGGTCGATTCAAGGGAAAAAAAGTTGGAGGCGGAAAGCAACCGAGATTTTGTCCAGTATTGGAAAAATTTGACATTGGAAAGGGGAAAAAAACCACAACCAAGAGGAGGTGCAGGGGGGGTAAATGAAGATGCGTCAACAAAACAACCCCCCAATATGTTTTAAGGTTTGGGTGCGGCACTTGGGGGTGGGTTTACGTAAAGAGGAGTTACTTCTCCCACGCGGACGGTCGTAGGTTGGGATGGCATTGTTAAATTTTCCATTTACCTCTGCCGGGGTAGGGGGAAAAAAAAAAAGGAACTAAACGTTATATAGGGGGGTTTTTAGGTACTCCCCCAGTGTAAAGGCATTGAAAAACAAAAACATTTCTTTTTACTAAGGGTCAGGAGGGTTTGGGGGATTGTTAGCGCGGAAAAAGGGGAAAAGTTTTGGTTTGTGCGAGGGTTTGGTTTTTCATCAGTTTGAAGGCATTAAGAATGCAGTTGAAGGTGGAAATGGTTGAGGTTCAACATTTGAAAAAGGAGGAGGTTTGGGTGAATTGTTGGTGCCTTGGACTTGGGTAATAAGCCACATCGGTTAGGGCGGTTTATACGGTATAAAAACATATTGCAGGTTTTTTTAAAAAGGGGAGGGAGGATCAGGCTTTTTTACGTGTAGACCTTCCCCTCGGTACTTTTCAAAAAATTTTTTTAGCATCTATGTAATGGTGAGGGAAAAAAAACGGCATTCCCATTGGCCCGGATCCAAGGCCGGGACCCCCAAAAATATATTATTGATGGAACCTCTCCCTCAAAGACATAGAAGAGTTCGGTAGGAGTTAGGGGTCTACAACAAAGTTAAGGATCACAAGTGCCAAGGTAGAGGTAAATAGGTCATTTGAAAATGCACCAGCAAACCATGAGTGGGTTGGCAACCACATGCAAAAAAAAAATATTAGGGGATAATTCAGTTGTTGGAAAAAAGGGCTTTTTGAAAGAGATGATGGTTTTAAGGGCTGGGGCGGGGGGGGGGGGGCCCCCCGTCAAAATTCATAAAAACACACGGAAACGTTTTTCCCGGATTATCCCGGAACATAAGCGGAGTGGGGAAAAGGGGGCAGGGGGGGATCGGGGGGGGGGTCTTCTGTACCAAAGTTCAAAAACCAATTTTTCAATTCTTCGGGAGAAAAAAACTGAAGGCAGGCGGTTGTTGTACGAGAACAAGAAGTGGGTTGGAAGCAGTGGTTTGGGTTTGGTTTTGAAGAGAAGCAAACCGTGAATTTGGGTGTTGGGGAAATGGAAGGGCACAAAACGGCAGGGTTTTCAATTGGGGTTAAAAAAAAAACCCGCTATTTCCCCTTGAAAGGATTTGTCTCAATGAGGAAGCTTGTCGATTGAGATTCAGGGGGAAGGTCTATGGAAATGAGATTCAGTTTACAGTTGTTCAATTGTTTACGGGGCGGATTTGATTTATGAAAGGTTGTTTGATTCATTAGTTCGGTGGGCAAAACTTCCATTAAGAGAAAGGGAATAGGGGGAGGGGGGGGTCCACGACATAAAAACCACTTTCAGGTGGTGGTGCAATCGGGCTGGTTGGGGGAAGGAGGAAAAAGAAGGGGGATGCCGGCAGGTGGTGTTTTGCTTTTCGTTTCCCATGTTTTTTATTACCCTCGGAAGTAGCGACACTCATCATATTAATTATCTCGTAGACCTGAAATGAGGAAAGATGTTGGAATAAATCATGGTTTTAAGAGTTGGGGTTGGAAATAATGATAGATCTTGGTGAGGCGGGGACAGAGTAGAGGAGAGGAATTGAAGCTAAAGGTCTTCCCTTCGTTAAGTTGTCTTTCTTAACCTTTCTATCTGGGGAGTAGAGGTGACTGACGAGGATGGTTTTTAAAAGCTTGACATCCCTCCACATCATTTGTCCTGAGTTGCGGTGTAGGCGCAGATTTAGACTCATCTAACTATAGGTCGAGGTTAGACGGGTCATAAGGTCTAAGTGGGGGGGTTAGCGGAAATGGGTCAAATTCTCAACACATAGCAAGAATTTTGGCATTAAGATCCTTTGAGTGGTCAAAATCGGATGGAGGATGAGGGTATTGGTTGTGCTTGTGGGTTTTGGAATGTTGGGCATGGTTGGTTCGTATAGGTTTTGGTAATGTTTTGGCGCGTGGTTGGAGGGTTCGTAGGGTGGGGGTTAGCCGAGGGGTGTTGAACGTGGTTTTCACTCTAAACGTGGTTTCTTTGGTGCCAGAAGCTTGTTGGATGAGAGGCCGCAAAATGATGTGGTATCAGAAAAAAACACGGGGAGGAAATAGGAGTGACCGAAAACAAATCTGTGAGATGGAATTTGTTTTTTAGGGTGATAGGGACAGGATACACAAGAGTGACGGTTTGGTGCTATACCTGGGATCTCTGTATAGGTGCAGAAGGTGTGTAATTCGGGTGAAGAACACTCAGGAGGTATGAATATGATGTAAGGTGGAGGGATGACGGTCCCAATATGGAAGGTGGGTAGGTGGGGATGGACGATGCGGGTTTTGATTTGTGAGAGAGCACGGATGAGTTTGTACATAGGGGCGGGGGCGGATTTATTTTGGATAAATCAAGCCGCTTAGGTGGGTGTGTTAGAACTGGGATGGGCAAGGTCCCAAGCGTTAGGAAGATTTGGCTCTAAGTTAATAGAAGTGGACGGGGCATTTGGTAGACGGTGAGGGGGGGAAGGTGAGAAACATGGGAATTTTAAGCTTCTGTAAACCACTTCGGGTATATGGTGGAAGGCTCATAACCGTCTTTGCATTTGAAGGAATATGGCGTACTAAAAGTTCCAAAGGATTCGTCTATCTTCTGGAGAATGACAGGTCTTCAGGTTGATGTAAATTTGGTAGGAAGAAGATGGTAGGTTGTGATTCCAGTCCACTGTGGGAGTGATACAGGGGTGGAGATGATGGTACTGTATCAATAGATATTAAAAGGGTTCGACCGGTTGGTTGAAAGATTTAGGCGACGAAGGACTAATAGGCAGGAGGGCATGTTGAGAGGGTCTGTCATGGTTAAAGATTTGGTGATGATGTCGTGCAAGAGATTTCTGTCTAAGGATGTCAAAAGGAGTGGCGGAACCCTCCTCGTTTGCAGCCAAGAGCGGTGGGAGGGAGACGTCTGGGAAATAGTAAATTAGGAACATTTGCTTCGCAGTCTGTAGGGATGTGGGATAAGAAGACTACATGATGGGGAAGAGAGAGTCTGGGCAGTTGAGTTAACTCCTTTATAGGTAAAGGAATGATTTCGCTTTGGCTTGGATGGTGGTAGGTAAAGGATTCGGGCTCCCTGTTGTGAAGGGCTTGATTCAAAATGTTCTCGATAGAGGCTTTTGGCTGGTATCGAAGACTGCATGGGATCTCATGAAACTCTCTCGGCTAAGATATCCTGGTTTGTGTTTACTGTTGGGAGAGTGATTCGGGAATGGCTGTTGAAGATTTCAAATTTCGGTTGGCAGGGGGCGTTTTTAGAATTATCGAGGGCTATATCCCCTGCCATCAACCATTTCCTGCCACTATGTTTTTCAACATATTGCATTTCAGGACTGTGGTCCTTCAACGGTGGAAGTTAAAGAAGTCATTTTCTTTGTACCAGGAAGGTATGGCACGAGTGGAATCAAATCCGGACGGAATATAAGGGTTAACAGGAGGTAAGGTAATGGTCCTGCTTTGACAGTTTTTTTCCAATATCCACACCATATGTCTCCCATAAGGGAGTGTAGTTGAGGTTCCGCTTTATACATTATAAGTGGTTTTTGGTGGGGTATTGACGGGGTTGGGATTTACTCGTCACCGGCGTGGACGCTCATTTGATTAGAAGAAGTGGACGCGTGAGGAAGTGGGGTATTGGTTATATTGGTGAATCTGTATTTTCGGACAGGGAAAAAGTTTTTGTGCGCAACCGCAATTTTCTTCCTCTAAGGTTCGAATTTCTAATTTTCGAGCATAGTTCCTATAAGGGAAAAACACTTCAGTGGCTTCTTGGTTTAGAGGTTAGAACTATAACCACTTGGGACGAGTTAGTGATAAAAGCACTATAAATAGTTTGAAGACAAGAGTGATCACCTATCACTCTTGGAACAACTCACTACCATAAAGAGAGATCCCAAAGAATACATGAGTGATTTCAACTTTTGATTCCATAGGACTTGGAATTAGGATTCTTGCACTCATAAATCCTTCTTCAAATAATGCATTCTTGTACTATTTGTGAGCCTTGAAATAGCGATGTAGCAGTTATGATCCAGGTCCATGGGAGGGACTACACTACCTGATGCCTACGAAGTTTCCATAAGAGTAGAGAATTTCTTGATTCAGGATGGAAAGATAGCTCCATGACTGCCAATGTCATTGTCTCTAGATCTTACAAACACTTATCCTACCATTGCTCCTATTCCAACAGCTTCCAAGAAACCAGTTCAGTCTACCCCCACCCCTTCAAATGATCTATTTGAAGTCAAGTCACTACTGTAAACTTTTGGGAACAAGCTCATTGCACTCAAGAGGCAAAATTTCAATATAATCGTCCATACCAGCCACAAAATCAGTACAGTATCAGGCTAACCATCCTCCTTTTCAAGGGAACAATCAGCCTCAAAATAAAATTGCAAGTCAAGCTGCGAATGTCATGCCTTTGAACTTTCGAGGAACCCTCTTGTTGCTAGCTCTTCTAGAGCCCTTGTACCTGATCAAAAATAATCTAGTTCAAGACTACGAATGGTGTTATCCTTTTTCTCAACCCTACAATCAAAATATTTTCCCCAATGGAGTTCTTAGCTAGGCCCTTATGTTTCAAAGCATATCTGCCCCTCCAGAGCCAACAAAAAAATCATCTACCCAGGAAATAGCAGATCAACCGTAGGCACCTGAAGGAAACCACTTTGCTAAATTGGCAAGAAAATATTTTTGCTGGTTGAATACAGATTCCTCATCAATGGTAGAAAACACTCATTCCAAAAAGAGAGCAATGGAATCTCAACCTTCCAAATCTGATCAAACATCCACTTCACAACCTCAGCCACAAGTGGCGATTGATAAATAATGCTGGAAAGAAACCACCAAAAACACATGACTAGCCAAGCTACAAGGAAAGAAGGTTCTTCAGGCATCACGGATACCCAACAAGTACTTTCTAAAAGAGGATTCTAACACCCAAAGAAATGTCAGAAAAGTAGGAGCAATTCCCTTCAGTATTTTAGAAAAAATGAAGAAGACCAACCTGAAGTGTTACTATGTGGGACGCACTCTCAATTCCTTCTCAAAGAAACTTGTTGCAAGAGGCTCTGAAAATAGTTTTGGTACAACCGATAGATCATCGGGTCGTGGAGATAGTAACTGCTATGAGTTTTTGTCAACCAGAAGGGAAAAGTATTCCTAAGGCAAACAAACCACCACCATTATATATTTCCCTGATCATTGGTGATCATTTGGTACATAATTGCATGATCAATTATGGTGTCAGTAGCTCAGTCATGCCCAAGAAAATTGTACAGATGTTAGGCATACAATATGCGCCAGTTCTAGAGGAGTTATTCAGTTGGATGGTAACAACAGTTAAAACTATTGGAGTTATCAAAGGAATCCAACTTACCATCCATGCATGTCCCAGTTTGTTGTTCACCCAAGACATATCAATCATTGATATTCTTCCTCTCTTTTCCATCTTCCTATCACGAGATTTCACTGCCAAGATGGGTGGTTACCTGTCACATGATTGGTCACATATGATTCTTAGGACTCGATACGGAACTAAAGTGACTATAAGGGCAGAAATAATTTTCCATAATCATGTGGATCCCTACACTACTAGTCCTATAAATGGGAATTATACCATACGTGATCTTGACGAAGAAGATGTTGATCATGAACCAACCACTCTTGTGGAAGAAGTTTTCATGATATTATGCTAGATGAAGTAAGTGCAGATCATCAGTATGATCCCTACATTGATGTATTAGTAAGAGGAAGAAGTTGGTTTTCTGCTTTTGGAGGAGACGGGATTAGGTACATACTACATTCATGAAGAAGGTATGATCATACCACAACTTGTCAAAACAAAAAACAATTATGAAGGACTTGGAAATTGATTCTTCAATGGCTCAAGGAGTAAGAATGGATCTAGTGTTGGTGTTATGTTAATTTCTCCAGAAGGAGATAAGTACTTCTCATCTTTTGGTTGCAATTCAGTTTCACTAATAATGTTGTGGAATACGAGGCCCTTGTGCAAGGAATTCAGCTAGCCCAAAAGAAGGGAATCAAATCCCTCACTATTTTTGGAGACAGTGAGTTAGTTTTCCATCAAGTGACGAGCACACAGTGCATCCAAAAATGATCTTTTAAGGTCATACAAGAACCTGAGTCTAGGATTTGATTTAATATTTCAAAGCATTGGGATCCATGTGGTTCCTAGAAATCAAAATCAAGATGTTGATAGGCTTGCTGATACAATTAGTTGGCTCGCAATACAACATACCTATTGATATCATGAAATAAGGGTGGAAATCCATCAAAATGGTGGTTTGACCTGCAGTTCCTGATAATGTGAGTAGTATGGTAAGTGTTTGATAGTGACAAAACAAATTTTCCTTTTCCTACAAGAAGAGGTGGAGTTTACTGCGAAAAATCAAGATAAGCTACAAGAATCATATGGTGATCAAATCATACAATTGAAAATCAAAAAGCTACCAAAAGGCTTAGTTACTCTGGAATCCATCTTCAATTCAGATGATCAAGCCAAAAGACAAAGCTCTAACATGGTGGTCAAAGAAGAATATTTTGAGGAAGTCAAGGTAGAAAATGAAAAGTTTCTGAAGATCAGAAAAGTGTGTACCTCTGAAGAGAAAAAGGATTTTGTCAAACTTTTTCAAGAATATAATGATATTTTTACATGGAGCTACAAAGACCTGCATTGTTTTGATCCAAGTCTAGCACAACATTACCATCGAATTGGATCCTAATGTCAAGCCAGTTCATCAGAAACAAAGGCCAATTAATCCCAAAATTGATCCACTAATGAGAAAGGAGCTAACCAAACTCATTAAGGCCTGTATAATTTTTCCTATCAAGCATTCCTCTTGGGTAGACAATCTGGTCCTTGTAAGGAAGAAGAACAGAGAGATTCGGTTATGTGTGGACTTTAGGGATTTGAACCATGCATCATTGAAAGACCATTATCCTCTTCCGTTCAATGGAGAAAATCCTTCAAATGGTGGCAGGAGCTCAAATATTTTCTTTGCTCCATGGATATTCAGGTTACAATCAAATTTTAGTCCAAAAATCTTGATCAATTCAAGACAACATTCACTACTAAGTGGGGTACATATGCCTATAGTAAAATGCCATTCAGATTATCCAATGTTGGGGCTACTTTCCAAAGATCCATGGACATGGAATTTAAGGGACTAATCAATGACATCATCTTGGTTTACCTTGATGATATAACTATATATTATAAGCATGCAGAAGACCACATCACACATCTAAGGAAGGTTTTTCGAAGATGTAGAGAATTTGGGGTTTCACTTAACCTCAAGAAATGTATTTTTGCAGTGCATGAAGGAAAATTGTTGGGGCATGTTGTTTAAGCGGAATGAATTTCTATTGATCCAGCCATGATCTGTTCGATTATGTCCTTATCTCTCCCAAGTCACAAGAAGGGTCTCCAAAGTTTTTCTAGGAACCATAAACTTTGTGCAAAGATTCATCCCTCAATTTGCAGCATTGGCTAAGCCACTAACAGCCATGTTAAAGAATAATATTCCATTCTCATGGACAAAGGAAGGAAGGGAGAACTTTTAAGCCATCAAAACAGCCATTTCTCAAGCTCCCACGTCGGTGAACCCCAAGTTTGATAAATATTTTATTCTTTATGCTTTTGTAGGTCAAGAGAGCATTTCAGGTATCCTCACCCAACAAAATGATGATTTGATGGAGCAACCAATTACTTTCTTCAGTCAATCCCTCAAAGACTATGAGCTCAAATATTCATTCATTGAAAAATAAGTCTTTGCGGTTATTCGAGCTTTGAAGAAATTCAAGCACATGTTGTCCAAAAACAAAATTCATCTGATGGTGTCTCATCCAGGTGTCAAGGACTTTTTTCTGAACAAAGAGATGAATGAAAAGCATGTTGGATGGATCACAAAGGTGATGGAGTATGACCTACATATCAAAGTTACCAAACTTGTCAGAGGTAAAGGTTTATGTCAACAACTTGCTGCAGACATGGAATCAAAAGGTGATGAGGATGTGACACTCCTAAACACTGATGAAGGTGATGATCAGGTTGACTGGTTATCCAAAATGAAGAATTTCCTTTTCTCAGAGAATATCCTGTGAACATGGATAAAAATTGAAGATGGACTTTATGTCTTTAGTCTATTCCATATGTTCTGGTAGATAATGTTCTCTTTCAGATGGATTTGAATGGTGTTCTCCTTTAGTGCGTGGGACCAGAACAAGTAAGTAAGGTACTAGAAGAGTTTCATAATGGCCTATCTGGAGGACATTATTTTGCACATGAACAACTACTACCAAGATCATGCGAGCTGGTTACTATTGGTTATATTTGTTCAAAGATGCCCATCTCTGGGTAAGGAAGTGTAAGGAATGTGCCCTTTTCACTAGAAAAGACAAGTTGGTAGCTCTTCCACTCCATCCAATCCAAGTGGATCAACCCTTCGCTCAATGGGGGTTAGATTTCATCGGAATGATTAATCCTTCATCCAGTGATGGACATAAATGGGTCCTTACTGCAATGGACTATTTTACTCAATGGACAGAGGCAGTAGCAATGAAGGAGAGCAATGAGAAGGCAGTTCTTGATTTATTACAAGGTATAATGACAAGGTTTTGTGTTCTATTTACAGTCATTTCACATAATGCAATGGATTTTCTTGGTCTGAAGTTGAGTGAATGGGTTGTTAAGAATGGAAATTATCTCAAAACTTCATCCAATTACTATTCACAAGGAAATGGATTGGTTGAGTCTAGCAACAAAAACCTCACGAGGATTATCAAGCATACAATGGAGACTAACAAGAGAAGTTGGCACACACAGCTTAAAACTACTTTATGGGCAAGATCGGATCACACCTAAAAGAGCCATAAAAAATTCTCCTTTCATGCTTGTATATAGAAGAGAAGAAAAACTTCCACTCTCCTTAGAGTTACCTTTTTTAGAGTTAGCACATCAGCTTGAGGTTATGGAGAATGATCCTCTGACAGTCAAGTTTGTTGAGCTCACTCAATTGGAAGAAGTACAAAAAAAGGCTATAAAGACTTTGGAGCAACATCAAGCTTAAGTTAAGAAATCTTTTGATAAGAAGGCGTCCGAAAGGCATTTCCAAGAGGGATATTTAGTTCTCAAATGGGATGAAGATAGATCCAAACCAGGTAAACACGCCAAGTTTAACACTCTCTGGAGCGGGCCATACATCATCACAAGTTGTAAAGAGGCGAATTCGTTTCATCTATCTAGGCTCAATGGAGAAGAACTACCCATTCATGTGAATGGGATACATCTCAAATATTTCTTTTGATATCATTCCACCCCCTGTACAATTTAGTTAGGTGTTTTCCTCCAAGTGCTTATGCACATTGTTATGTGTTGTTGTTCTTTTTCTTTCCTTGTTGTTGTGTTTTTTTTTGTTATTCTTACACATTGTATCATTGTTGGGAGTTTACAAGAAGAAGAAGGTTCGAGGTTTAAAAACATGTCCAGGATTTCAAGAATGTTTAGTATTCATCGGTTTTGGTATATTTCATGTCTAGTATTTCTGAAAATTTCAGGGTCATGTATCACAGAAGATCGGATCATATTCAAGATTCCAATATTGACTCCATGCCCAATGAATGAATTAAGGCTACTGGAATCATGCTTAGCAGGAAATCATCCCAAAGAGGTCACTAAAAATGTTATCCAATTTTGCACACATGGAAAAATTTGACAACGGGGTCCTATTATGATCAAATCAAGACATTGGTCCTAGGGACCCAATTCTGGTCATCACAGAGATTAAACGATTGAGAAACATGAGATCAAGCTTGATTACAGAGCTCGAGTTGCAAATCTTGATGGGAGCTTAGTCAAGGTGGTTATGAGGGTTTAAATGCCACAAATGTTGACTTTGGTTATGAACAAGCCATGTCATGATGGCAAGATGATCCACTCGTTCCCAAGACTCAGTTCCCAAGGATACGGGGATCCAAGAAACAATTGCCAAGTGGTAGATTAAAACTTGATGGAAATCCAACACATGGTTTCCACACGTCGGGGATATTAGTGACCAAATTTCCATGTGGAAATGTTGAGATGGAAAACCAACACAAGCTTTCCACTTCCCAAGGATCATGAGAAGCATTTCCAAGTGAGAATAATCCCTTGGCAAGCCAAGGGAGAAGTTCCAAAAACCAAACATGCTAGTAAATAACCTGAGTCTATGGCCGAGATTTGGGTGAGTTTCTGAGTTACCTTCTGGGTTGACAGGATGGTTGGTAGGGAAAGCGAGTCTTGTGGGAACCACAACTTTCAGAGGAGCTAGTTTCGGGCCCGGGAATACGAAGCATGGCAGAGTTAGATTACCATGCAAAGGAGGGAAATATTCACATGGGTGGGGAAAAGTTTGGTCATTAGAGGTTTGAGCTCATGAGACCTGTCGTTGGAGAAAAATTAGAGGAGAAATATCTCGATGGTCAAGCAATTCGTAGTTGCAGATAAGCTTGTTAATGGTGGCAAGTTCAAATTATAGGATGGGTCACTGTTGAAGATAATTTCGATCAATACCATCGGTGGTGGATCGATGCATGGATAGCTTGACATATGTGAGTAGAACTCGGTTTATGGGGAGATTGATGTGGGCAAGTCATTTAATACAAAACCAAGTCAATTAAGCAACCTCGCATCGGCGAGTTGGTTGGGCTCGTGACTAAGGTAGCTTGATTGAATTTGAGGCATAGCTTGGCGGTTGAGTCACTATCAATCAAGGAACTCTGTTGATGGCTCCGCCAAAGATCATGGTGGATATAACTCAGTAACAAGGCCAAGCTTGATGCACGTGGTGAGTCAGGGAGCATGAAACATATTAAGCTCAACATCATTGATCTAGGCATGTGCGGGAATTGCAAGATACGTGTCTGAATCTATTTTGGATTTTGGTAGATTGATGAAACAGAAGCTCAATCTAATATCTAAGCTCGTGAAGGGGCAAGCCAGTGAATTAGACATCATTGAGTTAAGCATGCTAAGTCTGAAGGTTTGAAGATAGCAGATGGCTCGCACGAATTAGTCGAAGGGGGGGTGTATTCCATGCTAGAGTGACATGCCTATCGCCAACTAGTGAAGAGTTCTGAGTTGAATGGTCAAGAAGCTTGACTGGGTATAGTGATAAATATGGAGGTGAGCATTGCGAGATCTCAATGCATGTGGATTTGAGATTGGTGGTTGAATATACGGCGGGCTTGATTCAAACTATGTGGACCGAGTTGGCTCAGTCGATTGGGTGAAAAACACGAGTCGGGTGAGCCCGTGATGGAAGTAACTTGGCGTTGGAGGAATTTCATGCACAGCTCGTCAAGTCAAGAATCTTGTGCCATGAAGGAACTCATCGGCATATGCGAAGGGGATTAGATGGAGGATATCGACACGTTTATGGGGAGACAGAGCTTAGTCGCGGCGGTGAAGAGCAAGATCGATGGAGGAGTTCGATGTGGAGCTCGGGCCCAGTCAATGCAGTGGAGAAAGGAGGACCTCAAGCCCAACTTGGTGAGTTTTCTCGGTAAGCCAACCACCGAGTTGATTTTTTTTGCCCTATCCTCATGAATACCCCCCCTTTTTTTCTTCAATGCAAACCAGTTTTAGGGGGTGCCACCTAAAATTATTAAATTAATATTTTTATTAAAATATTTTAATAATGATAGTTATTATTATTATTAAAATATTTTATTTAAATATTCCTTTAATTAAATAATAAGATTAAGTCAAACTAGTTATTAATGGCACATGATGAAGGGTTAAACAGTTTAACTAACTTTGTAATAAATGTTTGATCATCATGTACCTTCATTTTAGGAAGGAATTTATGACTTCTTCTTTTCTCTCTCACTGAATTCTTCTATAAATGTAAATTGGAGGCTCATTCCAAGGGGTTACACTAGTTATAAAAGCTAGACGTTTATACACATGTTAGAGATCTTAGACAAGTGCATATTTTTCAAGAATCCTCTCTCTTCCGCAAGTTATCTTTTTGAATTGGGGAACTTTCAAGCCTCTTTTCCAAGACTGGAATGGAAACCATTTCCTCTTCTGAATGTAATGATGCATTGTGCACATGTTGTTGAAGCAATAAAAGTATATTTTTTTTGACTACTATTAGTCCTTTAATCATCCTATATACTTATTTGTGCCTTTGTCATGCTTACAGGTACACTGTGCAAGTTTAAGTTTCCATTGTAGGTTCTTTGCAGTTCTGTGTCTTATCAAGTGGTGGATTTCTGCATGCATTTGAGTTGTGGTACTTGTTCACCCTTCTCAATTTCATTATTCTTCACTAGAATACCGAAAGATTGTTTTTCGAGTTGATTTTAACAAAGGGAATACACGCTTCTTAGTTTGTGGTATTTTGTTTACCCTTTCGAAGTTGCAGTAGGTGAACTTGGCTTTTGGTGTACAACATCCTCTTCAAAACAACCCTTTCCCAAAGTCTAGCAATACCCTTTATTTAGTGCATCACCATCCCTATTATAGTTTTATTTCCTACAAATCTCTCTCCCTAAATCCCATGAAAATGTTAGCATAGGTCTAGATAACCATTTTATTACACTAAGAGTAGTATAACACTTAGTTTAGGAAGAGAAGTTGGCCTTCTACAGAGGTTCACCTTGAGCCCAAGTCCCATAGCTTGAGAGTTGATCCCATGCTACACAATCACACTAAACGTCTTGTTCACATTATGGTCATTCAGAGGGTGCAGTGATTTGGCGATAACAATAACAAAGAACATCTCATATAATGTGTCATACACATTCTGTTTAACCCACGAGCGTGCATAAAAATCAGATCCATTGTTGAATCTACAAGCATACTCTTCTTCTAGATCTACTAACCACTTGTCAATACTAGCCAAGGTCAATTGGTATGTCTTCATCACGCAACATCTTGAAAAACAGCTAAGAAAGAGGTCCCATTAATGGAACCAATGGTGTAGCCTAGAATTCACTACAAATAACCCAAGGCATGCTGGCACATGACTCAGCTAGAATAAGCACTCACTCAAAGTGTGCAAGGGTACTAGGTTCCTCTTTAGATTTTCTTATCTAGAACGTTAGCATGATTGCATATGTATATATCTATATTTATAATAGTTAATCAAGTAAACCACAATGCATGAACCATATCTAGAACTAAACCATATGAAAGATTTACTAAACAATGATTATAATGACATTGACCATGCAAGAACCATATTCAGTCACATCTAACACCAATATCTAGCCAATATGATCCATTATATTAAATACTACAAAACACGAAATATTCATACATCATAGTAATGTCATCATGAGTCATGCGCGCTAACAAATCCATAACATAACTCTTCAATAATCGGTACTTTCTAAAGCGTACAAATTAATACATATATATAGGGATGGGGACTTTCCCTTCACCACCCATGCACCTTCAAAAATAGGTTACATGTTAATAATAATCATGCACCTTTACAAGAGAATACAAAACATGCAAGTGTTAATAATAAATCTTATATTAGTTAACTCCTAGAATAGATCCTATTATTAGACTAAGAATATGCATGGTGCTCGAACTGATGTAAAACCCAAAATAGCCTTGCATGATCTACAAGTTTCCACGTGATTTTGTTCTCAACACTCTATCTCGAAAAATAGCCTAGAACTGCCAAAGTGGCCAAGTCCATTGTATACTTTTCCTAGGCACGCGTTGTTCTGCTATAAAAGTGTCCTTCTACACACCATGTGTCCATGCATCTAATCCTCATGCGCTTTCCTACTTGAACTATCTTTCATTTTCTCAACAACTGCATCCTCGAGTCATCCTCCATAGTTGTAATATGGCCTCCATATGAATGCCCTAGGCCCCATCCTATCTATTAGTACCCTATAGGTATCTATGTCCATATTTCTATCATGAATATCGATCCACCTCTTTACATATATCTTTGGCCTAGCCCACTCTCCTACTGGACCTCCAACTAGTCTCACCATAACTATGCACTCATATGATCATACATGTAATATTTTTGTGTCTATTATACCTCCACCATGCTCCTTGTGCATAAATTGGTATATTTCCATGTATAGGTGGGTCAATACACACCGTGCCCATGCATATCTAGTACCTTCCTCCTCTATCCACTCGCATGTTTCATACATCTTATAAAATTACATATGACTCCTCCCTCTACGGATATACATGAAGCAATCACAATTGTTCTGAACTTCTGCAAGCACAGAACCCCTAAACCGCAATATAGCATCTAAACTAATATGGGCCTTGGCAGGTACTCAAGTCCGCACAAAATATCATCTCACGGGTTGCATCTTTCACTCCATATCCTCTATTGGCATAACCCGTACTCTCTCCCCAACCACTATAAATCACAGTATGTGATATACATCCTCCTGCATAACAGTCATCTCTCCTATAGGCAACCAAAATGTACACGTATCAACACACTATCTCTCACATAATGTAGTCAACATGGGAATATTATGGGGCACATCCCCCATCCATGTTATGTGCCACAAGATAGCATGGTCCATCACATTCCAATCATCATTTGACAGCCCCAATCCAAGCAATGTACTCATATGATACCCACCATGGAACTCACTCGAGTGGATATCCCTGTACACACTACAAAACAACAACAAAACCCAACATTAGAACACATTCCATGATCAAATCCATTATCTTATTTCACTAGTAACTTTTTTTTCACCATTATACACAAAATGCACACATTTTGGACTAGGGCAGCCAAAGGTAGGACTAGGGCGCCTAGGAGTAGGACACTAGCGCCCAGTTTTGGGTGTTCTTGTCCCAAGGGTCACTAGTTCCCTCACCATTGTTGTCCAGGTCAAAAATGACAAGAAACTTAAAAATCTGAAAATTACAAAAATTCAACCAAAACAACTACTACACCCTATATTTTACACAAAAAACAATGCACTTACTAACTCAGTGATCGTACACGATGCTACGACAGTTTTCACCCTCTCAAACCGGCTAGGACACACTACTCTCACTTGCAGAATTTTCACTCACTACGTTTCACTCTCACAATTGCATACAAAACAAATAAAGTGACTAAACACTTTTTCACTTCACTACTTATAGTTACTTTCTCATCACCTACTTTACTATAGTCATTATTTCGTGCTTATCACCACTACTAATACACACTACACCATTTCTGTCATATCTTGAGCATTTCTACTCCGATTTGTACCTCATTTGCTTATTATTTTTAGAATTCCACATACCACCATATTGAGCACATTCCATGTCTCTTATCTCTCTTCAACATTCTCTTCCATTCAATTTATACACATTTTAGTGTTTTTTACCACTTTCTATCTATCTTAAGCTTACTTTTAGCTTAACATTCGTTCCTATCATCACTTCCCCTTTCACCGAAATGGGGGAATATCATTGGGATCATCCTATAATTCCCTTTAGGTTACAATACGATTAATCAACACTACCAATTCATCATTTTTAAACATTTACTAATTCACCACGCAACATTTCACCATCAATTCCCCCTAATGACCTAATATGGTGGTAATAAATATATAATTCTTCTATGATATGTTTCATCACTTCCCCCTAGTGACATAACTTGGGGTAACAAGTGATTAAAAATCTTTTTATGCGATATTTCACCAACTTCTATCAATTTTTCGTTAATAACCTAGCATGGGGGAAACTAACGTAAAAGCTCTCTATGAATAAATACGCGAATCGATTAATCAATCAATGAATTAAAACCTATAACAATTGAAATCACACCACTCAATTAATACAATTCAACACAATTAGCCTCCCAAGACGACCTAACTTGGGAGATTACATTCATCACTTTTCCTAGATGACCTAACTTGGGAGGTTATTCTACATTTTACATTTTCTTCCAGATGACCTAACATGGAAGCCATCATATATCTTTGCACTTACTTCTAGATGATATAACTAGGAATCCATCATACATTTCATGTTTGCTTCCAGATGACCTAACTTAGAAGCTATCGCATTGCAGCGACACCCGTGGAGTGGGGGCAAGAGTGTTTTTCCTATACCGCTCCTATATGGGTCAACTATTTGATTGAAATTGTTTAGATCCATAAACCAAAAATATTTGATATGAGTTTGTTTGTAGCAGCTAGATCTTGAGGGTGTAGTTAGAGATTATATAATAACACACTTTTCTCCCTCGAATCTTCCTCTAGCGACAGGGCACCCAAATCCTCTGGTTGATTATTCGTGTACACTCTTTCAAGTTGGGAACTGATCACTCCCTACCCCATTTCATCGTCATCATACAAACATTCGAAATCATAAATCATCTCACATTTCTATCATCACTCTTACTTAGTGCACTTCATCATGATAGTACACTTTTCATTATGTTGCATGGATCAATAAGTTGATCCATGGTTCGAGATGTTATATGATTCTTTTGGCACACTTTTACTTCACATCTACACATTCTACTATAGCATGGGCTTCTCCGAATTCTCTCAAGGACACATCTCTATCTAATTTATGTCACCGTGCTTTTTTCTTACCAACATAATGTGGGGGAAAATGTATTCATAAAATCATGCACTTACTATTACATTTATACCGTCAAGTATGTTATTTTATATATGGATCTCGCATAATAAAATTATTCACTAATGACCCATCCCCTAGGCCAGTTGTTAGTTATTTGGTCATCATCATCATGTGTTCTACATAGTCATCAGTTGTTTACATAGTTATGGTCATCTCTTAGGTAGTATCAGGCATCATTATTTAGTCATTTATCATCTATAGTATTTGACTAGGGCACCTAGGGTAGTATTGGGGTGCCCATAGATTCCCAGGTACTTAATATTAGGCATCATAGGCCTGTAACACTTGGGTCTAGTTTACTTATTCAAGGTTGGTCTTTTTCATTTTCCCACTCATTCCCCTAGGTACTAGTCGGCATGTTGGGTCATTAGTATCGAAATTTGAACAAGATATCGCTATGTAAACATAACATACTCACTATCTTATGGGTGGAATATCTACTATCAAGAGATAGTTATTTAATAGGGAAAAGGACAACATTTAGGGATCATTTACATCTGCATCACACAATAATAGGGGGAAAGGGTTGTATTCATTCTATTGCATCCACCATTTTCATTTTTACATCTAGTTACCGCCCCCCTACTTCTACGTCATTAGCGCTAGGGCACTCGAGGCACACAATTGCACACACAAGCACATAGAACTACACTGGGTATGGAATGTAGTGTATTTCTTAGTTGTAATTCCACCATTGTGGAAGCTAAGGTCAATCTGACCCCTTCATATGCATCTTTCTTTTTTAAGGATTTGATGTTCTGTATGGGGTTTTGTAGATAAATCTTCATATCATATTTATAACGACATAAGAGAAGATATTATGACAATTACGCAACAAAGATAAAGACATTGTGAAGACGTAGTGATGCATTAAAATTCAGATCTTGATCTTTTCTATAGACTAGAGTGCCCGTATTATAGACCACGATGCCTATCGGCACCCCAGTCCAACCAGATCTTCAATTGCTACAATTTCCCTCAGTAACACATTCACATTTTGTCCTATCTACACATCATCTTGTTCAAGTCCAGCACACAATGAGGTAAGTCATTTTTATGTTAGTACCTTATCCCTCTCATTTTCATTATTTCATTTCATTTAAATGTCAAAGTAAAATATTTAGAATCAATATTTCAGTTTACATCATTTATTGTATTTTTGTACCAACTCATATTAACTTAGAATCTAGATCTAAAATTCATATTTTTAGTTAATCACATTCAAAAGAGACATAGATAGTGAGTGTAACATATGGATAAGTAAAAATTTGTGATGGATAAATCAAGTTTGGATAGGTGTGATAAGCTACACTAGAAACCAAAAGTACATTTGGTACAAATCAAACATGGATCTCGAGCTTAACTAGACGTGTCACCAATGGTTCCACTTATATGAGTCACGTTTGGAACTTTTGGTACACACTTTTTCTCCATGGACAACCATTTGTATTGGGGTCATGTCATCTAACATCTCCTATGGAGGAATAAATTCATCGTGAGAAAAATTGCTTGATGTATTGGTTGAATAATGCTTAGTGAGAGTAGCACATATTGCCAAACGACGTCACAGACAAGGTGAAGTAGATCAGTCAAAGGAGTGTATCTCAAAATTTATAATGATATTATCCTTAAGTAAATTTATTTTCTGATCCAATGTGTAACAATCATTATCATGGTGTCCATCAATATGGTGAAAATTGTAAAAGGCCTTCCCTTTTCTCTTTGAAGTTAGTGAGGAATGGGATGGTCATTAAATGGAAACTGAATTAATTCTCAATCGAGTAGTGTGAGTAGTATATTGTATGGGTGATCAATAGATTTTTCAAAATAGACTGGTGTACACTTATTCTGAAGAGGATACTTTGGGATAAATCTTGGTTTAGGCTCGAGATTATAAATAGTTTTACCACAATGGAGAACCTTAACTTGAGTATCATTAGGAGCTGATTATAGTGTTGCATCACAGTCATACATAATAGAAGAAAATGCAATGTTCTCATCATGAGTCTTAGGTTAATGTGGGAGCATAATCTCTCTCTAGATTAATAACACCTAAACAAAGGTTTGTAAATGAGTCACATGTGTCATAGAGTAATTTTTACTTAAGAGGTCATATGATACCTCGACAAAAGATACAATGCATCTCTAGGTCAATGGTTTGATATAATAATAAGTGTGTGTTTACTTTACAATGTAAGATATAGTCAGATACAACTTTAATCTCACCTTAATGTAAGGAGGGTAGACACTCATATGTAATACTTGGAGCCTTTATTGCAATTAAATTGAGCTAGGACAAAATCTTCAAGTTCGAGAAAGGTACTTAGAGATCCACTAGGAAGGTGAATAAACCAGTACATAGCCTCTCCTATGAGACTCTTGGGGAGATATTTGAGAAGTAATATATCATTGTAAGATGAGGCCATAAGTGTCCTATAATTATTAATATGTAGGAAGGATCTGAGGTACCATAAAACAATTGGAATTAAGGCATGAAAAAAATCCTAGAGAATTGTGATTGGAAAATTTTATGTTGAATAGGTTTGCAATAAATAGAATTGGAATAAAAGCTATCATAGTAAGATTTTCTCTCTAGGGTCAAAGTATGAACTTTGCATTGAAAATATCCTATTGCATGCATAAGAGAGGGGACTTGTTGAGGAGGTATAAAATAAACATCTAGAGGATCATTTAATGGTTGTACATAACCATTAATAGTGGCCATAGGAACATTGTTTCATTTAAAGGAAATATGAGGTGATGTGTTATTAGGTGTAATATGGGGTTCTATGGGCTTGGTCGCACATTGTGGTTCTAAAGGAGTATTATTTTTATCTACAAGCATAATAGTCACACTATGAGAGGAAACTAGACTATGTGTATTACATGTAACTAGAGGAGAATCAACATGTTCATTTTTTCCAAGAGAAATAGAAACAATGTCATCATTATGCACATTATCATCTACAATGAGTGGAGGAGAAGTATAAAAATAAGTTGAATCAGCCATAGTATGTATAATAGGAATGAAATCATTTATATCATTATTGTATTTAAGAGCATTATTAGAAACATTGTTGGTGCAAGACATATCATTTCTTTAACATTCAATATGAAGAGTGAAAACACCACTAGAGTCACGTATATGTGAAATAGAAATGTTACAATTAAGGGAATTATTTTTGCATTCAAAAGGAATGGGAGAGACACAATAGTGTTCATTAATGTCATGTCCATGATAAGAATAATCATCTTATGTGTCATTGCAAGGTAATTTAATACGAAAAAATTATAGATCATTATCAAAAGCATAAGGAACGCCATAAAGCAATGTACAGATAAAATAAATAACATCCTCATGCAAACTAGAGACACTCTCATCATCACTAGGATATATAGGATTTGTGAATATTTGAAGTAAAAAGTGGGTGGAGGGGAAGGTGTTTTTTCACCATCATTGTCCAACCAAGCTACATTACTCTCACAACTAGGACTACTATCACCTTTGGTAGTGGGAGAGGTACATAGAAATTCTATGGTCTCACCTAGTAATTTGGCCTCTACAAGGGTAGGGGAGGAAGAGTGCTACATGTTGGTACAAAGAAAGGTGGTATATCTTGAAATATAAGATGATTAGCATTTTAATCATAATTTTGTACTATATCATCCTTATCAACATATGAAGAAGGAAACACTATAGACACAAAATCTATCCACTTGGGTACATTTATAGGTCCTAAAGCATATTAATGTATACATGATTCCTAAATAAGAAAAATAGTGGTTGACAACTCCTTTTTTCCTTTTGATTGCTTTATCTATTCTAATTTACTAGCTTTAGATATCCTACAACTCTATTAGCACTTGACTAATTTATCTTTTGATGACTTTAGACACTAGCACCCAACTAGGATAGAATCACCCATGTGCTCTTGTCCCTTCTAGGCACACTTGTCCTTCTCTTTCTTCTTCTTACTATTTCGGGTCCTTTTCTCCTTTTGGTCACCTTTTAAAAATTTGGGTCATCCTTTCAGTTGTCAATCATGAAATTCAAACAAGGGAATCATACATATACTTAGTTATTTCTTCTAAATAAAGGGTCAAGCATTATAATACTTATCTATCATCAACTAATCTTGAAAAAAAGGCACAAGAGAACTACAATGCATACATATAGCACATCCATATAATGGAAAAGGGTTGTATTTATTTGCATACACTGTATAGGAGGGGATTTCATTCTATTCCATCACGCACATTCTTCATACTCGGTATAATCTACATATATCCTACTATCATTGTGCAACTTGCATAAGGGAAACCTAGGGCACAAAACAAATGCACACACACACACACAAAGAACTACATGGATTCTAAGATGTAGTACAACACTTGGTTGTAAGTTCACTCTTTGAGTGACCATCAGGATCAGTCTAAATTCAAATTCTCCATCTTTATTATTATATTTGATGTGATTTGTGGACATGTATAGGTAGACATTGTTTTGGAAATTTATAGGTGTGATTGGCGATCTAACAAAAAAACAAGAGTGAAAAAGAATGAGTAGAAGTGAATATCTTCAGACCTAGAAAAAATCTAAACCTAAACATCTAATTAAACACTAGCGCTCAGATCAGTCACTAGCTCCTGGGACACTCTTGTCCTCTCGTGGGTGCTTCTGTCCTGCACATTTTTTATACTTCCTAATCTTCATCAAGCCATTGCGATATTTTTTCTAGCTTTATCCAGCAAATACTCAGCCCAGATCACTCCCAAGTTGTGCATAATCAACTTAGTCATCTTCCTTTCTCATTTTCTTAGGGTTTTATATTGTTAAATGCTTATTACTTGTGCATATTTTACATAATTATCAGAATATAATTTGTTACATTAGTTACTTTGAAATTAAGATATAATTCAATTTAGATTAAATCAAACATGTCTTGCATTCATAAAAGTGGTATGGACCATGTTATAGGGGTGAAAAACCACCATGTTTCTACAGGGTGGGGAATGCAAGCTATAATCACACAAAAATAGGGATGACACTCATAAAAACCAAACACATGCATCAAGGAAACCCTAAGATTTGGATAATAGCATACCTAACGTAAAAGAACTAACAAGATCCTAGATTAGATGAAAAGGGTTCAATCAAAAGTGGTTTCATCAAAATGTATCAACCCAAATTAATTTTAATTTGGTTTTTTATAAATGAAACTACAGTAACTAAGCTTATAAATACACTCAAATTTATGCTACATATCAAATAGAAGAAACCTACAACACCACAATCATGATGGCTAACTAATACATAAAATTTGGAATGTAAATAGGATAAAAAGAGGCACTTAGTTGATTCAGTAAGTTGTCAAAGTATGTCTATGAGTGATCTAGATAAGAAAAAAATCTAGAAACTTATGAAATAGATTGTTGTGGATCTGGAACTCTATGTTTAGGACCATATAAAATGGGAAGGAATATATGGAAAGGTATAGACTGAATTGTATGATCTTGCACTTGTAGGAAACAAGTATCTACAATTAGTATTATTCATTGTGTTTTTTTGTTTGTCATCCATGTTAGGGCAAGACATATCATTCTTTTTTAACTTCAATATGACGAGTGTGGGAAAACACCACTAGAGTCACGTATAGGTGAAATAGAATTAGAAATGTTACAATTAGGGAATTATTTTGCATTCAAAAGGAATGGGAGAGGAAACAATAGTGTTCATTAATGTGTCATTGTCAATGATACGCATAAGGGAACTACTCATTCTTATGGTATTGCAAGGTACTTTAATACGAAAAAAAATTATAGATCATTATCAAAAGGCATAAGAAACGACATAAAGCAATGTCTTTCAGATAAAATAAATAACATCCCTCAGAAACTAGAGACACACTCTCATCATCACTAGGATATATAGGTTTGTGTGAAATTTGAAGTAAAAGTTGGGGTGGACGGGGAAGGGTGTTTTTTTGCACCATCATGGTCCATCCAACCAGCTACATTACTCTCACAATAGACTACTATCACCTTTGGTAGTGGGAGAGGTACATAGAAATTCGATGGTCTCACCTAGTATGGCGGTCCGATACAGGGGGGGGGGGTTAGGGGAGGAAAGGCGAAGGGTAGGGAGGGAGGGAAGAGTGCTACAGGTTGGACCAAAAAAAAGAAGAAAGGTGTGGTTGGGTTGGTATATCTTGCAATATAAGATTATGATTAGCATTTTAATCATATTTTGTAACTATATCTCTTATCAAATATGATTATGAAGAAGAGGAGGAAGGAAACACTATAGACAACAAAATCTATCACTTGGGTGGACATGTATGAGGTCCTAAAGCATATTATAATTAATGTATTACATGATTCGAATAAGAAAAATAGTGTTGGTTGACAACTCCTTTTTTCCTTTGGATTGCGTTATTATTCTAATTTACGAGCTTTAGATATCCTACACTCTATTAGCACTTTGACTAATTTATCTTTTGATGCTTTAGGGACACTAGCCCCAACTGGATAGAATCACCCATGTGCTCTTGTCCTTCTAGGCCACACTTGTCCTTCTCTTTCTTCTTCTTACTATTTAGGTTTCTTTTTCTTTTGGTCACCTTTAAAAATTTGGGTCAGCCTTTAAGTGGGTCAGTTGTCAATCATGTGAATTCAAAACAAGGGAATCATACATCATACTTAGTTATTCTTCTACATAAAGGGTCAAGCATTATAATACTTATCTATCATCAACTAATCTGTGAAAAAAAGGCAAAGAGAACTTACAATGCATCATATAGCACATCCATATCATGGAAAAGGGTTGTTATTTATTTGCATACACTGTATAAGGAGGGGATTTCATTCTTATTCCATCACGCACATTCTTCATACTGCGGTATAATCTACATATATCCTACTATCATGTGCAACTTGCATAAGGGAAACCTAGGGCACAAAACAAATGCACACACACACACACAAAGAACTAATGGATTCTAAGATGTAGTACAACACTTGGTTGTAAGTTCACTCTTTGAGTGACCATCAGGATCAGTCTAAATTCAAATCTCCATCTCTATATTATATTGATGTGATTTGTGGACATGTTATAGGTAGACATTTTGTTTTGGAAATTATAGGTGTGATTGGCGATCTAAAAAAAAAACAACGAGTTGAAAAAGAATGAGTAGAAGTGAATATTCTTCAGACCTAGAAAAAATCTAAACATAAAACATCTAATTAAACACTAGCGCTCAGATCAGTCACTAGCTCCTGGGACCCTCTTGTCCCTCTCGTGGGGTGCTTCTGTCCTGCACATTTTTATACTTCCTAATCTTCATCGAGCCATTGCGATATTTTTTCTATGCTTTATCCAGCAAATACTCAGCCCCAGATCACTCCCAAGTTGTGCATAATCAACTTAGTCATCTTCCTTTCATTTTCTTAGGGTTTTATATTGTTAAATGCTTATTACTTGTGCATATTTTACATAATTATCAGAATATAATTTGTTACATTAGTTTACTTTGAAATTAAGATATAATTCAATTTAGATTAAATCAAACAATGTCTTGCATTCATAAAAGTGGTATGGACCATGTTATAGGGGTGAAAAACCACCATGTTTCTACAGTGGTGGAATGCAAGCCTATAATCACACAAAATAGGGATGACACTCATAAAAACCAAACACATGCATCAAGGAAACCCCTAAGATTTGGATAATAGCATACCTAACGTAAAAGAACTAACAAGATCCTAGATTAGATGAAAGGGTTCAATCAAAAGTGGTTTCATCAAAATGTATCAACCCAAATTAATTTTAATTTGGTTTTTTATAAATGAAACTACAGTAACTAAGCTTATAAATACACTCAAATTTATGCTACATATCAAATAGAAGAAACCTACAACACCACAATCATGATGGCTAACTAATACATAAAATTTGGAATGTAAATAGGATAAAAAGAGGCACTTAGTTGATTCAGTAAGTTGTCAAAGTATGTCTATGAGTGATCTAGATAAGAAAAAAATCTAGAAACTTATGAAATAGATTGTTGTGGATCTGGAACTCTATGTTTAGGACCATATAAAATGGGAAGGAATATATGGAAAGGTATAGACTGAATTGTATGATCTTGCACTTGTAGGAAACAAGTATCTACAATTAGTATTATTCATTGTGTGTTTTTGTTTGTCAGTCTTTGGTATCTTCAATTTTACAAAAAACCCTAGATGTGACACCTGAACCTATAAAAAAACCCTAGCTATCCTACAACACAATTAAGTAATCATTGGCACTAAAAATAAAGATGCATATTCTTGATTTGGACTAACCTCGATAGTCACCTTATATGTGAGTCATCGAGAATTGCACTACATTTCAAACTCAATATAGTTCTCTTAGTGCTTTGTGTCGATGTGCATGCAACTAACCCTTACCTATTTATTCACTTATGCCTCAACATCGATAGTAGGATATGTTACTTCATCCCAATAAACAACCTTATGTGCAGATGAAAAAAATTAAATTTATCCCCTCCTATGTTGTCTATGTAATAATAAATTGTGTCTCTTACTTCTTTAGCTCAATAGATGGTATGTAGATAAGTGTTTGCTAGATAGTAATTGCTTACACTAGACTTGTATATATAGGATATTTTAACTTCAATTTTGAACCTTTGTGGAAGGAAAGGTTGACCTAGAACATAAGAAATGTACCATAAAAAGAGTAATTGAGAAGATAACAATTAGAGAAAAACAAAGGGGCCTAGAACTGTACAACTAGGTCATTAGCGTACGGTCCTGACCCATTTGGATGGTTTTGTACCAACACAAGATGGGACAAGATTGAAGAAGGACATGACCAAGGATACATGTAAATTGACATAAGATCAGTTAAAACAAGAACTAGAGGATGGAAGAAGAAGGGATTAGCCACTAAGATCTAGATTCAAGGTTCAAAACTCATGCATATGTAAGTGTAATAAAAGTGTGATGTAGTAATTATATTTTTTATAGATTTTGTTGTCTACAATACCTAGTTGCATATGGCTTGAAGCCTAGAAATGCTCCAAATACCCTAGAAATGCAAAATACCAAAAGTCGTCAAAAAATGATAAAAACATATTTTCTAAATTTTCTAAAAATAACTTTTCAGAAATCATGTTCATGATCAATAACACAAGCCTTACGATAATCAAATATATCAACAAATGGGTAATGTCTAATCCCTAATATTCTACAAGGTAAAGGAAATATTGTAGGGTTGGGTGTTTAAAAAAGTAAAAATTCACCAAAAGAAAAAACATATGCAGGGTGTGAGTTATGTTGGCTCACCAAAATGTATATGTGGAGAGTGAGTTTTCCATAATAATGCATACAACTAACCACATATAGTTGAAATTAGGTGTAATTTATATATAACACAATAAATCAAACCTAACTATTAAAATGAGAGTATTCTAGGAGCATAAGAAATAAGAGTAATTAAAAAACTAAAAAAATAATGGGGAATTGGGTTTTAAAATGTAACATTTATTTTTCACGACTCTAGAGGCAACTGTCAAAAATATAAAATAAAATACAATTCTAGATAATGAGGTGAAGTAAACTCATAAAATTAGACAATTTAGAGTACCTAGACTAGAATTGTAAAAATTATTTAATAGAACAACTAAAGCCATAATAGTATGGATTTGGGAACCATAAAATAACAAAAAATGATTCAATGATCTTTTCATATGCTCTCAAGATCCAAACAACTATCTTTCTTTTCCAAAATTTATTTTTAATCACTAGTAAATAACTCTCATTCTTCTAAACTTGATTTTTCCCACAACACATAAAATAGTAAAAAACCAGAGTATGAATTGGTGGTGGGATTCTCTCATTCAGGCCCCTTTAGGTAGTAAGTAGATTAAAAATGACATATAATATAGTTCAATATGCAGTCCAATGTAATGTAATATCCATATTCCTCATTCTATGAATAGATAAAAGAACATTATTGCTAGATGTTCTTCTCTAAATGCTTCAATTATTCTTTTGGCATTGGGATGTTCTTGAAACAAATGAATTATTTATGGTTGTAAATTTTATCATGCATAATTCATTGTGTATGTGTATTAAATGCACTTATATATTTATAGATTTTTTGATTTAATGTTAGCACCATATTATCATGCAAGCTTACGCACAACAGTCAAGAAAAGATGAAAATAATGGAAAATCAACCTCAGGAAACCAAAAACAAGGGTTAAAAGGGTCCACCTAAAAGGGTGATCCAAAATTATAGTAGGATGGTTCTAGTTAAAAATATAAGATGTAAAAAAGGTATGGGGGAGAGAAAAATATAGAGGAGAGAGAGAGAGAGAGAGAGAGAGAGAGAGAGAGAGAGAGAACAAAAGAAAGGGGAAATGTATATGGTCAAAAAATGAAGATAAAAAATGGGACAAGAGAGATGAATTCACAAGGATCAATACAAATCCAAAAGTTCAAGATAACACAAGGAAACATGTTGGAAATCTTAACAACACAAAAAAACATACATCATTATAAATTAATTCAAACCAATAATTGATAGGCACTCAAATACATTACCACCATAGAAAACAACTCATTTTGTACTAAGAGTGTCTACAATTCAATGTGTAAGAGTGACTACTTAAAAAGTACTATCATTCGTCAAAGGAACCTTCTATGGGAAAAGCCATGTTGGGAAGTTTCCTCTTCCCATTAGGTATCTTCCTTGTCGATTCCTGGGGGTTGTCCATGTATCCGTACACTGACATCCGACAATGAGTGACGTCCCCACTCCATAATTTTCCTATGTGCTTTTCTTACGACCGTTGTTTTCTCAATGATCGTTTTACAGGAGACACTTCATAGATTCATTTTTACTATTAGAGTTGGATTTGGAGAACTTTCACATGAAGAACATGGTGGGAAACTATATATATCTAGGAAGCACACACCGAAATCAACACCCTCATATTCCTCGTATTGCTTACTACTTGTTGTACCCACCAACACCATACCATACATGTCGATATGTTAGTGCTCTGTGACGAGCTTTATATTTCCATGAACTTCAGTCATCATCACCACACATCTCCATCATTTTCTCCATTTAGAAGTGTTTGTCTTAGTTAAAAAACAAATGAGCTAAGCACATCTGTAATGTTGTGTTATGTTTTGTTCTACCCACAAGTCGTTAAACTAAACAAACACATAAATAATTTGATCTCATCTTTCTCTTAATTTGTAATCATGTAACTTGCTCCTGACCATTTATTCACTCGGCTCTTGACCAAATGTATTTCTAGTTTTGGACTACATGTATGGACATCATCAAACTAAAAATATGGATAGCTCATGACTAAATGTATAGACAACTCCAGACTAATTGTATGGATAACTCCAGACTAAATGTATGGAAAACTCCAGACTAAATGTATGGACAACTCCAGACTAAATGTATGGATAGGTTTGGACCAATTTTATTGATAGTTCCAAACTATTTCTTTGTGCTTAATTCTCCCATATATGCTATCACCATATCAATATACAAAACCATTAGATCTTGAATTATTCATTAGTTATACCATTCTCATAATAACTATGTTATTATTCATCTTAATAAGAATCAAATTTGTTCTAAAAGTATCAAAATGTAAAATTAGATAACAATCTTCCCTTTACTCCTTCATACCTTATTTTTTGGTTGGTTAACATACCTTTATAATATCATTTTCTCTCATCTAGCCCTTCAAGCATAAGAAAACAACTTGCTCAAAGGATTTAATTTTACACCATAACTATTAAGGACTTTCCGAAGGTTCTTAAGCTCGTTAAAAACTTTAATACAACACTACTAACTTAATTAGTTCTCTCTTGACTCCAATTCTGATTATCATAACAATGTTTTGTGTTATTAGCCTTTTAGGCCTTGTAGCCCTGCATATTTTGTTTTTCAATGATATATTTTGATGAAGATGGTTTCATATATAAATTTGGTGCTTTTTAGATACCCATTTAGATGTTATAACTACACATCAAAGCATGAGGTAAATTCCTTTGATAGAATATGCCCAGTTTTCATGAAAGTGTTTTCCAATTAGGTCTAAAATCATAAAATGAATGTGTTTTGGATATAAAATCAAATAATGGAGTTTCTTAGAAAAATAAAAATAGTTTCAAATACCCATTTGGCCACTTTACAAATATATGTTAAGATCAAGGGTCATTACTTTGTACGGATTGTGAATTTTCTTAAGAAAATACCTACAAATTAGGTCTCTTTAACCTTCTTTTTCACGATAGTCACTTCTGTCAGCAATAACTTCATCAAATATTCATGAAATGACTTCAAAATACTTGAATTATTTTCCTGACTTCTGTCAGTCCTCTCAATTCAAATTGCATGGCTTAACTCTAAAAAATGTGCAACTTATGAAGAATATACGATTCAAACCCTATATGAGGGTTTCCAAGAACCCAAGAGAGATAAAATTGAATATTTTTCTTCCAAAAGTGTTTCAAAATATAAACCAAATCTTTGAAGATCTTTGATGAAATCATGCAACTTTCCTCTTTTTATATCATATGTTAAAAATGAGTAGTTTGTTCTAGACAATAAGCTTTCTTTATTGCAGAGCATGGTAGGACAGTAATTAAGGAAAATACATGGAAAATTAAGTTGAATCAATCATGAATTCACTAAATCCTTGTCATTTAACATTGATAAACATCAATCAACAATAAAATATAGATTACATAGTATATTTTTTAATCATACATTTTTCATTAATTGGTTAACTTTATTCCTTTCCTACACAGTCCTACTTACAAACATAGGCCAAAAATACCTTCTTCAACCCTTCACACTCAATTATAGCTCCTAATTCGACCTCATACTTATTTATTGACTTTTTTTAGCTATTATTCATTTTTTTTCTAGATCATCCCTTCATAGGAATAGGTCTTGTTTGGTTTTAATCCAAAAAATCTCTCTTATCTCTTGTTCTCAACCAACATTCCTCCTTTTTCTCTTTTCGAACGTACTAGTCTTTTTCTAGATGATATGAGGTGTATTTTACCTTTTATTTTAATGTTTCATTTACACACTGTCATTAAAACCTCTTAAGACACTTCCATGAGATTCACAATCTTCATAGATGGTTATAAACCCTTCACAAAGATTCTTAAACATCCTAATTTCAATTTTCCACTTTAGGAGGGAACTCCAAAATATCACTTATTGACTTCTAGAACATGCATGAAAACCAAATATCACTTCTTATTGACCCTTAAAGGACTCCTAAAACTTTCTAGATCATGACCAAGTAAAAATTTGTATATTAATAAATTTGAAATAGCTCATATTTTTAGGCTCTTGCATCAGATTTGGAGAACATTCGCATGAAGAACATAGTGGGAAGCTCTAGATAGTTGGGAAGCACACATCAACATCAATGACCTCATATCTCTCCTATTTCTTATTGATTACTATACCTATCAACACCATACCATACCTACCACTATGTTGGCACTCTGTGATGAGCTATTTGTTTCTATGAACATTAGTCATCATCACCACACATCTCCGTCATTTTTTCCCATCAGAAGTGTCTATCTCGGTTAGAAATAACCAGATGTGTTAAGTGCATTTGTAGTGTTGTGTTATGTTTTGTTCTACCATGTATGGAATGGGTTTTATAGGTCTAAATTTAACACGACTTCACTACTTTAATGGCAGCACAAAGTAATTTAAATGAAATCTTTAAAAAAAAAGTTTTATGTCTTTAGCAAAAGATTTTAATATATATAAGAATAATTTAAAAATATGTTTTATGCCTTTACCAAAATATTTCTATATCTATAAGAATAATTTAAGTTGAATGTAATTCTACAATTATGCATTTAAGTCTAATATAAATGTAATTATGAAGCCATTGATCACTTACAAAATCAATATTCTTACCATATGGTGGGAGTAATGTTTCCAATAATAGTATGTAATTAATAGTGCTCAAGTTTCATAAATTTATTTGGTTTGAATTTCACAAATGAAATGAAATAAAAATCTTCCAAGAACTAAATTGTAACATAAGTGGATGGATGTAGTGCATTTAATAAAATTGAGCCAACTTCCACATAAATTGGAAAATTAAAGTGAAATGATGAAATCTATTAATTACATTCACAAATTTCCCCTCTCAAGAATATGGATATGTCACATCAAATAAAATTTGGTATACTTACAGTTAATAGAAACCATTAATCCTAGAAGAAGCTACTAAGTGATTGCATTCACCAACATGTGTGTAGTGTAAACTAGACCTATCCAGAGGCATAAGGATTTGGGTGTTGAGTAAAACTTAATCAAATTATGGTGTTTTATTTTTAAATTGAGGACCAAAAAAATAGAAATAAATAAATGTAGTGATAACTTGGATGCATGATTTACATGTCATGAACTATGTGATTTTTGGTAAATAAAATTGGGCTATTTCTCCACTTCAACTTAAATGAGAAGAATCTACAAGTGAACTCTACGTATCTAAAGTATGTAGCCCAATTAAAGCAAGATTAATACATAACAATTAAAAAAGAAATACAAACTTGAGGAATTCAAAACCATTTTATCCCACAAATAATGCGAGAATTCACAGGGAATGAGAAATATTCAACTAAATTCCAAAAATTTGGGGTTCATGGACTATAATGATTGCAAGATTTACAAAAAAGAGGGTTTTCTAAAAAGGCCTTGGAAACTTTCCAGGGAATGCAATTGGAGATTTTTACCAACATCCTTTCAACTTGTATCAAGATGGGAGCTTTGGAACTAGACATGGACATCCATCAAAACATAATGGAAATATGATTTTTGTTAGATGTAGCTACGAGTGTCATGGTAGGCATTTATGTGAAAATTGGAATCAAACACAAAGCACTTGAATTAGTTGATAACAAACTAAAATGAAAGATTTAAAACATGAGATATAAATCCACCAAACTATAGTATGGAAAAATGAAATATTCGACAAAATGCCTTGATGAGACGTGGTCTCATGGACTGTAATGAACACCATGTACATGAACTATTTAACAAAATGACTCAAGGGATATGGTTTCATGGAATGCCCAAATTACAAGGTATGAAAAATCAAGGCTTTTGCAAGGATGGCTTCAAAATCTTTGAAGTAGTGAAGTACTTTGGTATATATTTTGACCATGTAAGTTTGATTTTCATTTTATTAGCATACAACCATGGAGTTTTATTAGATCATGGTTTTTTACATACTTTAATGGAATTATGATTCTACATAATTTAATCAAATATAAATGTAAATAAAAGTGAAGGCCTTAAATCTAGATCTTTCACCTTGTTTCCTTGAGTGAATAATTTTTTTGTTGAGATTTTTAACATTTCCTAAGCTCGGGATGTTAGATCCCATGTCTTGCATTTCTTGGTCACCATTCCATTAGTGAGTAATGTTTTTAGATTTAGGTCTTAAAGTTCCTTAATGAAGGCATTTGAACGCTAAAAATTTCTCAGAAGAAAATTTTAGCAGGTACTAAAATGTGAATGATACATTCTACCACCAAATGTTGGCAATGAAATGATAGGATCTAGGAAAGGAAATCCCTTTATCCCTTAGCAACATCAAAAATGATCTTTCTAACATTATATATCAAATGGTACTTTGGTGATAATTCTTCAAGAGCAGTAGCTCCACACAACATCTTATATGTTTTCCTCTCTACCTAAACCACATTACTCATGTCAATGTCTAGTGTTATGGAACTTTGCATTCAAAGGGGAAAATAATCCTTGTTAACGTTAATTTTTGTAGCTTTCTCCATAAGTTCCTTATCAATCAATGACAATTAACATTAAAAAGATTTAGACATGGTTATCGTCAAGAGCCATTAAGACTATTTCAGAAAATGCAGCAAACAAATATTTAACCCGAACAACTCACTTTTGCCGACATATCTGCTGGGCATTACAAAGTAAGAACATTGTAACAAGGTATGGACATCCATCAAAGAAAAATAGGAAGTCTTTTAGGTCAGATGTTGTAGTTGTACTATATTGTTTGCTCCTCCCCATCACATAAACTTGAAATAATTTCAAATAACATACATTTCAATGCAAATTACAACTCCAACAAATTTAACATGGTTACCCTCTCCAACGTAATTTACAACTCATGTACAATTGCTAATTTACTTAATCTCACATTGATAATAATTGTAAGATAGTGTCGGGCTATCACACTGCACCACCATTTCCTACTACCTTCATAGTTCTATTACTTCTCTCCACCTGCAAGGAGAAAGGAAATAAGTTCTAAGGGGATACAGGTCATTTGGCCTTCGCCATTCCTCGTCTACCTTTATAGTTCTATTGATCCTTGCATCATTTGTCTCACTAGTCACCACCACATGGGATGTCGTTATTCTAAAGCCCATGCAATAGCATTTTCTATTTGCCCCAATTTAAATGGCTTGATGTGCATTTCTTTGTTAACACTAGGATGGGAGGTAAGAAAAATTCAAATTGAAGGCTTTGGCTGGCTCGGCCAATGGCCTTCGCAGACATTCATGCTCTTCAATGGTAGACATCCTCATGGAGGATGATTAACTAGAAGAGAGATCCATGCTCCTGTGGACGATATATCATCCCAGCAAACTAGTTGTACATAAAATATTTAAGGATGCATAAATTTTGTGAACCAGTTCCATAAATGTGGTGAGTTTTGCAAGTTCTTCATCCCTGCATCCAATGTTAATTATCCAAACTTGATTTTAATAGCCATATAAATTATGACTTTATGTGGACTTGTGGTGCTTGGTTTTATGGAAGATTTGGATTCTTCTTCTACCCATGGTCACTATTTTACACTCTATAGTATTCTGCGTATTTTACGTAATGAGGACCACATTAAGTTGATGATTAAGATTGGATCCTTTGTTAATATCACCTCTAGCTCTCTCGATGATAGGGTATGTAGAGATTATGTGTTCATTGACTTGTTTAAACCATTATTTCATTCGATCACATTGATTTCATCCTGCGAATTATGGATTCAATTCATCAACCATGAGGGGTTCCCTTTCAAATACTTCCATTGCAATATGGTCAACCACTCGAATGTGTCGTGCTCTTATAGTAGCGGATTGTCCTCTTCCTGTTAGGTAGTTTGGAGGAAAAGAGATGGACCTCAGGACTTTAGTTTATGAAAACATGATGAGTTTTTAAAGAGTGGTGCCTCTTTCATCCATAAGTAAACACTTGAAGGATATTTGGTTCCCCCTGGCTGGGGGGTTGTTTCAAAGCACCCCCTTTCAGAGGGCTAGAATCGGGATACGAGGAGGTTACAACTGTAGGATCAAGGCCTTCATGCGATTGAAGAAGGGGTCCTCCCTTCTCTAGGTCGAGTTGTAAATTAACCATGGAGAAACTAGGTGACATGACCAAGAGTAAATGTCGTAGATCCGATGCAGGAATGATGAGATTGGAAGCTGAGAATATGGTGAGTACTGGATCACAGAGGATGACGAAGTGTTTTCCTGTTATGGGAAGACTACATGGGGATTGCTCTTCTTTGTTTGTGGAGGAGGGTTGATCCCATTTGGATAGCCCTTCTTGGGGTGAGATTTTGGATGAGACTTTGTTGACCATTTGTTGATTGTTTCCTACTTGTTGCTTGATTACGACAATGGGGTTCTCGATTGTTTTTTGTAGTTTTGTGGTAGTTTTGTTGCTTATTTGTTGTCTTTGTTGTTTTGTGTTGTTATAGATATTGGGCCTATCTGTTTATCCCTGGGCTATTCATAGCTCCAGTAAGTAAGGTTACCTTGATAATCATAAAAATTGTAAGACAATATTAATTTATTAACTACTACACTTACTAAAAGCTTTGTTAATGAGAAAAGAGGTGAGAAGGTGAGAAGCTCAAAATGGTAAATTATATTCACCATTCCTCCATCTACTAACAAATACATATCGTATTTAAATGAGCCCTCTTGTGTGACTACTGATGGAAGTCGTTGGAGGTAATGACGAAAATCTCAGAACTCAAGGTCTTGGGCTATTGGTGAGTTACAAGTAGTTTGTAATCATCAACCCAAGATTGTTTCCCATTGGGTCGTGAATATATGCTTTGCAATCAGTGGCCATGGGGACCCTTAAGTAGGGGCAAAACTTCTCCAGATGGACCAGCAGACATAGTGGGGGCGCTCGCACTTGGGAATCACCTCTCGGGTGGACTTAGGAAAGGACACACAAGCCCCCCACATTCCCACCTAGAGAAAGTACGCCCCACCACTTCATGCATAGCGCTAGTATAATACAGCGTTGAGAACCAAATTACGAAGCAGAGAGCGTGGGGCTATTAGTCGAGTTTACAAGTAGTATTGTAATCATCAACCCAGATTTTCCCATTGAGTCATTGAATGCTTCAATAAGTGGCCATGGGGACACCTTTAAGTGGAGGGGTCAAAACTTCTTCCATATGAGCCAAGCAAGGGGAAGCAAGTGGGGCGCTCCAAGTGTGGATCACTCGGTGGACATTAAGGACACAAAGCCCACCCACCATGTCCCACCTAGAGGAAAGTACGCCTCCACCACTTCAGTTCAGTAGCTCAGTATTAATAAAAGCGGTTCTTAAGGAAAACCCAAAGTTTAAGAACTCAAGATCTTGGCTATTAGCCGAGTTAAACAAGTAGTTATGTAATCATCAACCCAAGTTCCATTCCCATCGAGTTCATTGATGCTATGAATAAGTGGCCTATGGGGACACCTTGAGGTATGGGATCGAACTTCTTGATATGACCAAGTGGAGACATAGTGGGGTGCCCCGAATGAGATCGCTGAGGCGGAAATTAAGACCCAAGCCCACCCCCATGTTCCACCTAGAGAAAGTGCTCCTCCACCACTCCAGTTCATAGCTTTGGTATAATAAAAGTGTTTACCATCAAAAGTTTTGCCAATGGGTTCTTGGTTGATTGGTAAAGATCGGACATTTACTAAAAGGAGGTCCAAGGTTCAAACCCCCATTGGCAAGTCTGTTGCGTGAGGAATACCCTGACCGATGTCCCTGAGTGTTGCCGCAGTAGTCTGACCAATGTCTCTGAGTGTGCGACAGTTGTACGGAGGTGTTGTTGGAGTAGTTTGACTAACGTCCCTGAGTGTTTGCCAGCTGTACAAAGGTGGTATAAAGTGTACACTAGTTGTACGGAGGCAGTATGAAACCTAAGCTTTAACTAAACGAAGGCGGTGTGAAACTTGTGCACTTGGTGGTCCCCTCCTCACGTCAGGATAAATAATAACGAGGCTGGTAGAAACTGTGCTAAATTGTAATACGTAATGATTCCTCTATAATTTCAATAATAATAATAATAATAATAAAATGACAAAAAATCTCCACAAATAAAAGTTCTAAAAATAATTATTATTATTTGTGTTTCATTTGAGTGTAATCTATTTATCCACATTAAACATGTTTATTTTGAAATATTACACTTATTTATTCTGGAAAGAAAAAGTAGAACGAAAAGAAAAACATTCCACGTACTCCGAGGTTTTAAAGCATTCACGTGGTGTTAATTTAATCTAAAAGATAGATATCAATTAATATATATATACATATGTTTTTCCGAGACAAGTACTCGTGATTGGCACATGGAGAGGCATGCAGCGCCAATGCCCACGAACAATATACATTTAAATTTATATGTGATATACTCCAAGAATATCCACCCCACCATATCAGCGTTAGGTGCCCTGATCTAATTTTTAAGGAAAATACATAAAAAGACATAGGTAGCACCCGCCTTAAAAGCAGCTATATAAAGTAATAGAATATAGTATATTCTTAAGATATTTTTAGTGGTGGCTATGTTAATATTTGTCGGTTGGAGGGGGTGTGGATGACGACTCATGGGGACAAAATGGGGCATGGGCCTCTGCTATGCTTTCGTTTAGTTTAATTCCTCTTTTGAGGATAAATTAGTGCCTTTACCTACTCTTGTTTGGTTCAGCGTTTTATAGGCAACTGGTTAACTTTAATTTTTATATCCACTCTTTTTTTAAAACTTAGCCCTCATTAGCCCTCATCTGTGTGTATGGGAGTAGTTAATTGTTATAATGGTGACAAAAAAAAATTGGTAGTGCATTTTTTTATTTTTTTCGGTTTTTTCCATTTGTTCTTGTTGTTCGATTTTCCGCATGTTTTTTTGGGTGGTGTTTTATGATTTTCAATATTTTTTATGTTTTCTACAATTTTGTTTTTCATTTTATCATTTTTCGTTCTTCTATATTTGTTTATGTTTCTTTGTTTTTCATGATTTTATCTTTCTTATGTTATTTTCTCTCTGATTTTATGAAGTTTTTAATATTGTAATTATATGGTTCTTTCTCCTACCAAAATTGCATTTGCAGAGTTCTCCATCTAGTCATTATCATACATGTATGATTTTCATTTTGACTTTTATGGGGCCTTCTATCCCATAATTTGAATTCTCTGACATTTGTGCATATTTTTCGTCGTTTTTCTCATTCGTTATATATTAATTTGCACACTGACAAAGTCTTAGTTTGAATTTAAGAAGTCTATACATACATTAGTGCATTTAAGGGAATTACGCAATGAATAATTGACTCACATAAGAGTGATAGTGAAGTTGTAAGAGTGGATTTTATTGTTTCCAAGAGCACCCTTGTGCCAAAAGTAGAATTAAAGGATATAGAAAGCATTCTACCAATCACATGTTATTTTGTATCTATTGAAAGATAAGGGTTGAGATACTTGCAAACATTGGGTCGTTTGTCGATTCACATCAAGTGTTGATTTCAATACTTTTTTTCCTTAAAGGAGGTATGACTGAGATAGACCTTCAAATCGAAACCCTATTAACCATTTAAACCATTCTACAAGATGTTAAGGCTAAATTAGGGTTTGGAGTAAGGAGAGTAGTTTCACACTAATCTATAAAAAACTAGGAAAAGTGAAGAGGCTTATGGTGTCGAAAACTTGGTCATCGCATCCACCAGATTTGTTTCACATTTCTCAAAGGGAGCCATTTCCATACTCTTACTATTTTGGTACAACCATTTTTTTGCTTTTACAGACCTTGTCATGTTGGTCACACATCTGTAGTTTTTTGGGTTTGATCCATCTAGTTGTTTGAACCTGTACTTTGCTGTCGGTTGTTGAAGGTTGTCTCTAGATTCATGATAAATTGAGTATCATCATATGGAACACTAATTCTCTATTTTTTACCATTCTAATTATTCCAAGTGTTTTCTAGATTTTCCCATTATTTATGCAATTATGGCTTTATATTAGATTAAACATAATTGTTATTATATGTAGTTAGTTTAGTACATTGTTAATGCAAACCCATTTTCGACATCTACATTTTGGTGGACCTGAATCAACTTACACTAAACCCTCTAGGTTTACAATTTGGTGCACTTGCTTAACATTCAATACTCAACCCTTAGCATATTTTTTTTGTTAAAACCTAACTCGCATTACACTTAACTCTTGGGGTTTGAGTGTTCTTTTATATCCTTGTTAATAGAAGCCATGTGGGTTTTTTTCCAAATTCAAGAGGGATTAAATAGTGGGATCCTCTTTGACCCTATCTTTTCATCATTGTGGTAGAGTCTCTAGGTGGGGTGCTTAGAAAGCTAATAGAAAGTGGTGAGTTGTAAGGCTTGAAAGCTCATACTACGAATCAAGCCAATACTTACCTAAATTTTGTGAATGACCTTCTCCTTTTTGGTCAATCAGAGGTAAAAGAAGTAATGCTCATCAAGAAGGTAATGGAATCCTATGAACAAGTTTCAGGTTGCCAGGTAAGTTTGTGTAAATCAAAATTCTTCTTAGTGACTGTCCCTTGGGAATGAAAATAGAAGATTGTTGAAATATTGGGTATCAGAATTTTCATTCTAGTTAAGAAATATTTGGGGGTACCCTAATTCATTGGGAAGGAAACTTAGAATTATGGAAGAGTCTAATTGACAAAATTCAGGTGCAATCAGCAGGTTGGAATGCTAGATGGTTGAGCATGGCAAGAAAAAATGTTTGTATAAATTTTATATTGCATGTTATCCATGTGTATCTCTTCTCAGTGTGGTAGACACTAGTGGGAGTAATTCATAAAATAACCAAGATAATTTTTCATTTCTTATGGAGTGGGAAGGAGGAGACATGGAAAATTTATCTTACAAAATGGGAAAATATTTGTTGACCAAAAGAGTTGGGGGGATAGGGATCAAGGATATAAGACTACATAGCTTGGCTCTTAGTATAAAATTGGAATATCGTATATATGAAGAATGAGGAGAAGTCTAGTCCTTGGACCCAACTGCTAATAGGAAAATAGTTGGACAATACAAGACCATAACATATTTTTACTATGCAAGATCAACCCTTTGGATCCCATATCTGGAATTTGATCCTATTGGAAAGATTTAGGTTATCTATGATAACTTGACCAAGGAAGTTGGGAATGGTGAATTGGCCAATATTTGAGAGGACTCTTGGAAAGTACTATCAACTCTAATTCATCATGAGGATCTAGATGATATTTGGAATTTGTTGATATAGGAGTGGGGATGCGGAGTGAAAAATTATTAAGAAGAAGAGAGGGCAATCCCTATATATAAAATAAAATGGAAAAAATTGGTACATTATCCGAGTATAGACGAATGAAGAATGAAACTTATCCAAGCTCTTCAATAAAAAAAAAATTTGTTTTCACTCTCTTAAGACAATTTGTGACGGAATGGGGATAGTTTAGGGTGATATACCGTGCGGGCAGGCTATATGGTTCTCACTAAAGAGGATCAAGGAAAAGTTGACTGGCCCAATTCTGCCATTTGGAATGTAATGGGTACACCATGATTAAACGTGTTTGCTTGGGTGGCTTGTATTGTGAATATACTTACCTAGAATAGATTATAGAAAATGAATTTTCTAGACCCATGTTGTTAATAAGAAGGTGATTTTTTTTAGCACTTCCTCCTTCATTGCACCTATGCATGAAATATTTATTATACCCTTTGTTATCACTTCGACATGACATGGGTCTCTTTACGCATAATAAAATAAACCTTTTGTGCTTGTTCGTAGGGGTTGAAGTGACCTCAAGGATTATGGAAAGTGTGTCTTAAAAATATGATTTGGAATGTTTGGAAGGAACAAAACAATCCTATTTTTGAAGACAAGGAGCAGGTATGGGAAAAATGTTGGATTAGAAAAAAGTTAGAAATGAATGAAAAATTTTCATTCTTAGAAAACATCAAGAAGGATCTTCTACACCATAATGAGATATGGATCCTACATAACTGGATGAATATATCTTTACCTTCGAAACATTTGGAGTCTACCTCTTATAATGATAAAAGAAAGGGGTCATATGGAAACCACCACAACATGGGAAGGTAAAGTTAAATTTTGATGGAGCATTCGAAGGAAACTTTAGAAATAGGGGTGTGGGTTACATTCTACATAACCACAATAGTCAAATGTTATGGGAAAGTTTCTTCTTCACCCTGCAAGCCACAAACAATAAAGCATACGATACACTATTATTGGAAGAAATGCGAATGAATAAGGGGTATAAGGATATATTAGTAGAAGGGGATTCCCCAATTATAATTAATGCAATTCTCAAAGGGAATACACCTAGCTAGAAATTGAATCAAATTTTACAAGGGAACCGCATCTTGGCCACAAGATTTGATTCCATTACCTTTTAGCACACTTTTTGTAAAACTAATGGAGCAAAAGATACTCTTGTGACTACTAAAATGTGGTTAGATCCCTTATCCTTTGTTATTAGTGCATATCCAACATAACTCTAGGATTTTTTGTAGGCTAATGTAGGAAGAATTAGCTACAGGTGAATTCCCTTAGAATTTGGGGCTAGTATAGCTATGAAAAATAGGCATATGTTGCTACTATATTGATCAGGTTCATTGGCACATAAGTAGTTAGATGCTTTTAGAGCAATTGGATGTCTTTCAAAATCGGTAAAGTTTTTTTTTTTGCAAGCTTGGGGTGGTTTCTTCAGTAGTGTTTTTAAGGTTTTGGATAGGAAATGTTATTATGTTTTTGCAACTTTTGTAGTTGTTTTTTGTTTGGTATATGTAGTTGAATTTTTTGTCACTTTACACGAAGGTTGTTTATGTGTAGCTACTAGAATATTTGTAATTTTTATCTAAGATATTGATAAAAGGGATGAGGGAACCATGATCTCTTCTTTACCGATAGAAAAAAATTAATTATCAAATACATTTAAATTGATTGTTTTTATTTGTAAAATTTTACCAATATAATGTAATCATAAAAAACACTAATGATAATTAATGTATTATAAAAAAAATCATAAAAAATTAAATATGCATTCATGATACTAAAATAAATTTGAAACTCATAATTGTACTCATTATAAAAATAAAGTAATTAAAGAGTAAAATTATTAAATTACATTAATAGTTTTTATACAAATTTTTAAATGATTTATGCACAAAGTTTAATTTTGTCATTATAATAAGCAACAAGTAGTTTTTGACTTAGTTTCATTTGTTTTATGCAATCACCAACACATAATGGATAAAACTTGTATATAAACCACCTTTGCATGTTCATGCTTGCAATTCTAATATGGAGGCATCACTTGTAAGAGGTAAAATTTTGACTTGAGACTTTATTTGAGTTGTTATTACAAACCTATATCTTCACAAGCTTAATGTAGCTTAAATAGTTATAGTAGCTTAGCTCCATTTTGACAAATTTTCAGGCCCAACAAAACCATCTAGAGGTTCGAATTCACATTATAAGTGTTTTTCCACTATTCATACATTTTACAGATATCTTTATTTTTTGTTAGGGGAATGGAATCATAATTTATGTCACCAAAGGGTTTATGCTTGATGTGTAATGATATATTTGATTTTTTTGGACCCATTAAAGTTTATTTGAATATTTACTAAAAATAATTGGTGTAGGAAATTACTAATAATAATAAGTTTCGGGTTAAATATAGGAATAAACTACAAATTGCATTGAGATTTAGATTTATTAGTTCAAATTAATATTAAAGAAAATATATAAATGATGCACAATCTTAATTTTATCATTACAACAAGCAACAACTTATTTATTGACTTACTGCTACATGTTCTACACAATCACTTGACACACAAATGCTAAATATTGTAGATGACTCACATTTGCATAATCATGTTTGATGTGAAAGCATAACTTGCAAGAGGAGTAATTTTCTACCCAAGACACTATTTGAACCCTTTTAAAAAACATAATTCTTCACAAGCTTGATGCATTTGTACGCAATTCTACCTGCCTAGTTCTATTTTGACAACTTTTTAGGCCCAAACTCAACCACATAGAGACTGAGATTCACATTTTTCACTAGTTGTAAGACTTTACAATATTATTGTTTTGTGTGAGGGCATTGAATCATACTTTATATCACTAAAGTGAGATCTGTACAAACATCTTTGACTTTTTTGGAACCATTAAAGTTGATTTGAAAACTTACTAAAAATAGTTTATGTAGGAAACACTAAAATATTAAGTTTTAGGCTAAATATAGAATACTCTAAAAAATCTTGTATTTGCACCACATTTGCAACACAATTTTGCATGAAATTCATGTTACAAATTGCATTTATTTTTTTCATCAAATTTATAATGCCACTAATCAAAAATAAAAAAATGCATGGTGACACAAAATCAACCCTATTCCTAACATTGATTGCACACCATGTAGTAGTATAAGGACCCTATTAGCAAACATATTGATACAAAATAGGAATAAAGGATGAACAAGCATGGAAATAAACCTTAAGGCACCAAATTTAGAGGTCAAAAGGGCCAACAACAAGGGAGCTATAACTATAGTTGTATGTTATAGAAGACCATAACCATACTACTATGGTTATAGTTAAATAACCTAAAAATATGAAAAAGGTAAAGAGAGAGAAAACCAAGCGGATAAATAAATAAAGATGAGAAGGAAGATAGATCAAACAATAAGAAGAGAGATAAATTTGTAAGTTTTCTAAAGCTTCTTAAAGCACAAGGGAACATGTTGAGAGTCAAACACCAAAAGGAATATGTTCAATAGATCCTTTAATATAAAAACTAATAATAAATACACTGGCATCATAAAAATAAATAACTAGTCTCATACCAAAATTAGATATCAATATAATTCCTCACTATGATTCTTGGAAGTGTGAGAGAGAGTGTACACGTGTGTGCACACACGTACACACATTTCATATTAAACCAATCATGTGGATACATAGAGTTTTGTGATCACCTTACCAAAAATTGAGAGTGATCGATGTTATAATGGAATAACAATGATTTGATTAAGTAAAAAGAAGAGAGAAATAAACTATTTTCCATAGTGGAGGTGTAGGAATATATTAGAAGTAACATCCATACTCATGTGTATAAGATATGGAAAATTTCACTGAAGAATTTGAAGATTCCTATGTAAAATCCACATCTCAAAATATATGCTAAAATTGAATATGATAATGTGTGTGAGAAATTCTCATGGTGACACCAAGTGGGTGTGTGTTGTGTAATACCATGTGATTACTCAAATATTAGGGAGAAAGAGAGTGTCTTAGAGGGCAAGAGTTAAAATAAGTGGGATATATACCCTCTTTTGAGGTATGGTTGAACCATTGAATCACATATCTCAAAATAAGGGGATTACATGTATCATTTTTAAGATAAGAAAATAGAAAGTGTTTGATGTGTAACATAGTAAGGTAGCATTGTGAAAGCTCATGTATGTAGTAAGAAATTTTTGTTTATGTATATATGTATAGACACAATGCAAAAACACACATATGCAAACTTTAATGTTTAAATAAGATTGGTAATATTGAAAATGGAAAGGTGAGGTGGAATGGAGCAAGAGTGAATTAGTGTCAGAGAGGGAGTGAGGAGATGGAAAAGGTTGAGTTTTTGGTGGCCTACCCTAGTGGTGGGAAATATTAGAAGAAAGAGTGGTGGTATAATGCATCTTAAGGAGGAATTATTGTAGGGAGAAACCACAAAAATGCTTGCATGGATTGATATCTAAATATTGGTGCTCCTCTATAAATCCCACTCATGGATGATTTGGGGGAATGTGGATTTTGGAAATACCATGCTCCATTTACATCTAGATATTTCTCCACCCCTACCCCTATCTCTGATGTCCCATCCCATCCTATGGGAGAAAATATTGC